>KV417298.1:0-341495 GCA_001630345.1 Calocera viscosa TUFC12733 | reverse complement strand
TGTCACCATTCAACTTGAGTTTGGCGAATTCTTGGGCAATCAGGGCACGAATGTCATCGAGAGCAGCTGTTCGAACTTGAATTGGCGAAGTAGGACAGTTGCGCTTGATGTGGCCCATTTGTCCACAGTTGAAACAGCGAATTTCCTTCCTGTTCTTGTCGATATCCATGGGTGTGCTGGTATCGACCATTGCATTCTGCTGAACAGGTGGGAAGGCCTTGGGTACAAAGGGTTTCGACTTGGGTGTCTGCTGGGGATTCGACACCTTTTCCTCTGCCTTGTACTGTCGCCACTGGTTGTCGAAGCGAGAGGCATATTTGCACCAACCGTCGAAAGTCTCAGGCATCTCAGCAAGAGCGAAGATCTTGTCGAGAATTGGTCGATTGAGCCCCCTCTTGAACCTTTCGACATGACCAATGTCGTTGTAGCCTGTTCTAGCTGCGAATTCCTTGAAGGCCATGATGTACTCATCTGCTGAGTTCGACCCTTGCTTGAGGTGATCCATGGCCTGTCGAGCTGTTGAGCCAGGATTGGGATCATCGAATGTCTGTCGAATCGCCTGGGTGAAATCACTCCATGAGGCATAAAGGGGGAGGAGTTCGACTGCTTGCTGATCGATAATTCGATCAGCCCATTCTCCAGCAGTACCACCCTTCATGTAGGATAGGGCGAAGTTGATTCGATCTTGATCATCACGAAATTCATAGGATCGACCTTGGATATACAGTTCCAACTGTCGAAGGAAGGTCTTGGTCTTCTGGCGATCACCATCGAAAGTGTCAGGTGAGGCGATCTTCGGCCCTTTAGGCTGGTGAACTGGGGTCGAAGGTCGATGGGTTTCAGCTGAGCGAAGTCGTCGAACTTCAGCGATCAGCAGGGCAACTTGTTGATCGACCGGGAGAGTATCGATGTTGGGAGGAGCCTCAGTAGCTCCTTCACCAGGCTCGCCTGCTGCGAATGACATATTCGACAGCCACTTGAGCGAAAACGGGGTTGTTCGAAAGAGAGTTGTTTTGGGAGATCTGATCTTCTGTGAGGGCAACACGATCCAACAAGGCTGCTGGTCGAACACAACCCCAAGAGTAGACAAGATGTGGCGAATAGTCGATATTCGACAGTAGTAAGAAGAGTACTGGTGAGTCGACAGGACTTGACAGTGAAGAGACTCTTCGACAGTATGCTGAAGACGATCGCTGTCGAACGTGATCAAGCTAACCAAGAGAATAGTCGAATTATGTCGAAGTGCTACGAAAGACCACAAGAGTAACGAAAAGAGATGTCGATGACTAGGACCGTGGGGATCCTAAGAGATCAGATCTAAGGAGTGACTAGGGTCTGGCTAAGGGTCTATATACCCAGGGGTGGAAGCAAATGGAAGCAAAGGGAAAAGGCTGAACTGTACAGCAGTTTAGGGTAGACTCTTCGATGTCTAAACAAAGTCGAAGGAGTCGAAGTATTTGTCGAATCGGATAGAAATGTAGATGCCAGACCTTGGAGAATATGCATGTCGAACTGTCGACAGATAAGTGTCGAAATAGTGTCGAAGTGTTGTCAATTGTCAGTGTGTCCATCAAATGTGTGGTTGGTGGGTCGAAAATGGGTCGAACCCTGACAGTTTCGTTGATACTGCAAACACAGTTGCGACCAGGCTGAGCAGCAGGGAAACCATCCATAGTGCATTCACGGCAAGACCCCAAACAGGTGGATCCGTGGTTAGAGCACGGTTATCGTACGGACTCGGTGTTGAGGTGCCAGCACCTGTAGCAGCCAGCTGAGCAGAAATCTGGCTGAGAGCGGCGAGGGTTTCCTGTTGCACGTCGGGCTGCAGCAGTGAGTTGGCTGCTACAAGGAAGGGCGAGACGACCACGGAGAACAGAGTAGCCTATGGCAACTTTGTATCAGTGAGACTGTGCATGCCTCACAAATCTACTCACGAAAAGTAGAAAATCACCCATGGGGCTCTGTAGTCGAGTGACGAGGTCCTTATGTTCTTTGAACGTATGTGCGCGATATTTGTCCCAGATGGGGGCATGTTCCTCATGACTAAGTCGGTTACTGATATCTTTGAGGAAGCCAGAATTCGCGTCCACGTTCCCGTTGTTGTTGTTCTGCTAGGTACGTGTAACAGGATGAGCTGTGAAGCTTGGGGACACTGGAATGCAAACGGGTCTCACCATTTCGGCAGCCATTGTAGACAAATTGGCTTGAGAGCTCATCACCTGGGACACCTAATGTTATGGAATGGTCTTGTGAACGTTGCACTGTTGAGAAGGTCGGACGGTCAGAGGAGAGCTTCGAACTCTACAGGCTTAAGTGTTCGCTCCTTTGCATCCTCCACAGATGGGCCAGTACGCGATCAATCCTCATCACCAATGCCAGCACGCTAGATACGCGTCACCAGCCTCCCTGTGCGCTTGTATTCGATTGGGGCTTTCCCGACATTCACGTCATGTTCGGCATGAAGATCTAGTTGCGTAGCAGCTCAGAGCTTTCCTCAATACTGCTGGGCGATAGCAGCACCCGGACGTGGACGCGCACGACCATCGGATCTTCTCCATCAGGGACATCTACATGAGCCCGGTGAACAGAGCGATATATTCAGCGTAGATCCATTGTCAAGCTTGCGATCTATCATAGATGGAACTGGCCGCCCGCGCTCGAGAATTTGGGAACACGAAAAGTTCAGATAAAATCTGATGACGGGTGAAGCTGCCGCATGTTGTCCGTGCCGTAGCAAGCGAGCGCAAGATGCTCCACTCAGAAATCAACTGTCTCAATGCTCGAAGCGTATTTCGGAGCATCCAAGAAGAGGAGACTGTACGAACTCGGGGGCTAGATAAGCCCGGGGGCGAGGGAGGGATAGGCACAATCGATTTGTCTCCGCTTCATCTGTTGGGCCGCGGCCAGCTTCCTTGCCTCCCACGGTGTCCATCCGTGGTCCCACGTTCGAGGCGTGCATGTGGTGATCTCTGAAGGGTTGCGGAATGATGAAGCGATTTGCAGTGAGTTCAGTCTGCCCAAACACAGATAAGCGCCGTCGCTGACGGTGGGAAATCAGCGTCATCACCGAACAGCGCTTGTCCCGCATGGTGGTCCTGACAGCACAATTGCAGTTCGGCTGTGACTGATAACGAGCCGTCCTACGCGCCTGTATTCCCCTCGGCATTTCCCCACATTTACGTCATGGGCAGCATGGAGATCAAATTGCGCATCAGCTCAAAGAATCCCACTCTCGCTCGGCGACACCACCACCGCTCCTGCACGGCTATCTGCCCTTCGTGAGCACGGGCAACACCTCGCCAGCATGCCAATCAGAAGGATACATCGCAATCATGGACACGCTTTCGCTTGCTGGCGCGCATCCGTCGAAATAGCAGGATCGACGAGCCGGTCTAGGGGGAACGGAGAACACAGCCGTGGGCACGGTCGGTCTGAGATTCGGGTGTGAACCAGGGATTCGAGGGCAGGGGTGAGTGGAGTCGTTGAACGGGCAAGAAACAGTTTCGCTGACGTTTGAAAACAGCTTCATCACCTAACCTCCTGCGCGACGTGAACGCAACCCCGGTCCCACGCCCACATCCTTAGACCCGCTGCCAGTAATCATGGATTCCAAACGAGCCACGCTCTTCTGTCGGAGCTGTTCGCCATGTTCCGCAATGGCCGACAGCGCTTCTGTTCCACTCGGACACGTTCACCGCGCTCAACCAGACCTTCATCGTCAACTCCAAGACCAGCCGCTCCTGTCGCCGGGTGCAGGGCTGCAAGATGACTGCCCCCAATATTCTCCTGAAGCGAAACGCTGCCAAGCACCGCTTGCATGATATCAGGCTGCTGCAGCATATCATGGGTGCAACGATGTGAACTGAAAGGGTAGTGGAATGCAGTCTACCTGCGCGAGGAGCAGATGGAGGCGGTCTGTACGCCATGGTGCGCCTCATTCTTTCTGAATCTCTCCTCAAATGTGCTGATCCTGGCCCACAGCTCCGCTCTCCGACGCACACCTCCAGTCCTTCATCTACCAGACCCTCTGCGGGCTCAAGTACATCCACAGCGTCAACGTGCTGCACCGCGACGTGAAACCCGGCAACCTGCTCGGCAATGCCCACTGCTCGCTCAGGATATGCGATTCAGCCTCGCGCGTGGATACCAGCCCCGGCCGGGCACTGCCCAGCAGACGAGCAACGAAGGCCAGCAGAGGTTCATGACCGAGTACGTCGCCACGAGGTGTACAGGGCGCCGGAGATCATGCTTTCCTTCGCCAACTACCGGCCCGCGATCGATATCTAAAGCGAAGGGTGTATATTCGCCGAGCTCCTGAGCGGGAAGCCGATCTTCAAGGCCAGGGAGTGAGTCCTCCTCTCTGGATGGTATGCCCCGGCTCACAGCGCGCAGCTACGTGGACCAGCTGAACCAGATCCTGCATTACCTGGGCATGCCGTCCGAGGACACGCTTCGGCGCGTCAGCTCCTTTACCTGTCCGCTCCCGATCGAGCCCCGCATCCTCTCCCAGTCCCTGTCCGTGCAAGCGTATCCGCTCGCGATCAGCCTACTCGCCCAGATGCTCTACTTCGACCGCAGGAAGCGCATCTCGCATGACAAGGCGTTCGAGCACCCGTACTTCGCCGTGTGGCACAACGAGGCTGACGAGCCCGTGTGCTCCCATCCATTCGACTGCGGCTTTGGAGACGTCGACAACATGTCTGGAATGAAGGTCCTCACCGTGCGGGAGGTCAACACCTTCCGTGCGCTGGTGCGCTCCCAAGCAAGGCAGCAGCAGCAGGCGCGAAAGCAACACTCCTCGTCCCCCATTCCGAGCAGGGACGATATCTTCGCCGGCCATGTGAGGGCTACGCGCAGACGTTCCCACCCCGAAGGCCCCCCTCGCCGGCCAGGGATGTCGTGGAGTCACCACGCAGGAGCTGAATCGCGAGTTGGGGCGTATGAGTACCGCTAGATGCGGGGTGATGTAAGGCTGGGAAGGTGCTGGTTGAAAGTGGAACGAGGAGAGATCGCCGTGTTCTTGGAACGTGGCGCTTTTGAGGGGATATAGAGGAGAAGCACAAATGGCGAGTGAGGTGAAATGAAGAGCAATAGAGAAGATGATATGTATTGCCTGCCTGTCGTCTGCCTGTTGCGCTGGTACAGATATTGCACACTACTGCACACTCTGCAATGATTGACATTCCATACCGTGAGCGGTATGCATCCATGTTCTACAGTAGTGTCGGATGCCTGTGGTACAACACAATTGCCACCGGCGTTAGGCTGCGACTCTTGCTCGAAGCTCAGTGATGTGCTCCTGCTCATTTGCCCACTCACGACCAGTCATGTTGTCCAATATTTGCCGGAGGAGTGTGATGTCTTCCGGATTGTTGCCATGTTGCGGTTGTTGTATCGCAGAAAGTCCTTGGCCATCCATGCGCTCCAGCCAGTTTGACTCCCGGAGGGCAGCGTCCCAAGCGTGGGGATGCCTGGTCACGTACTCTCTGGCCAGCCAAACGGTGATCACCCAGCGTGGATCATCCCTTGCCAGCTGCTTAACCAAGCTGTCTAGCGTTGTCATTGCGACTTCCTTTTGAAACTGAACCAATGTGGACGTCTTCATAGCCATTCTGCTGCGTAGGCAATTGATTGCCACTATCATGGACGGGTTTCTCGGCTCCGCACACATGAGGAAGCCCAGACTAGCGCTGGCTGTCATCCTCTGCAAGTCATTGCACTGTCCCATAAGTGCGGTGATAGCTTCCATAGCGTAATTGGAGATGGTTTGTGGTGGGCACAGCACGAGGTATGGCGTCACTGGCAGCTGCACGACCGTCTTGCACATACTTGTCATGGCAGCACTCGGTTCTACTGTGGTCGGGTTCTTGGGAAGGTAACGAGTGAGGAGGTTGATGAGCTCTCCCTGCCTGGTGTCCAGAGAGACTGTGTTGTTCCGAACATATATCATGAGTGATGCAAGCGTGGTTGCCGAGAGATTCTTCCACTTGTTGTCCTGCTCTCCAAACCGACGGAACAGATCGAATAACCGGTTTATGTTGGCTCCTTCCCACGAGAAGTATTGCAAAGGGGAGCCATCTACGGAGTTGTTATCGGGGCAGATCCCATTGTCGGTCAAGGCAGCAAGATAGCAGGCCAGCCATTCCCAAGGAAGATCGGTGGCATGAAGCAGGAAACCTGAAAGGGCATCCTTAGGCAGGTGTTTATCAAACCTACGGAAATAGTCCATTACAAGACAGCTACCCAACAGCGAGACCTTTGGACGCTTTGGAGGTTGCATTTCCAGGATTTCTGACAAGCGCACCGATACAAAGTTGGCAATGGTAGCACATGCCCGGTCGTGCGGGTGTGCTGCAATATTGTTTACTGATGCCTGACTTCCAGCCGCATACAGAAGAAAAGCGCAGGCTAGGAGTGATGATCCGGGTAGTGCTGCCTCGTCGCTGCCTTCTGCAACCATTCGGAGTCTGTACTGTGTCCGGTGCTTCATGGGATATCCGTCCTTAGGGTCCAACAGAGCGGAGAGTGCCGCTAGGTCTGCGAGCTCACTGAGCAATGCCGTGTGAGAGTTGTCGGTCTTCCGGGCTACTACCAGCTTTTGATTGATGAGACGGACTGCCCGGTCATGCACAAAAGTCTGCATATTGGCCCCATCTGTTGCCAAGGGATTCCATCCGACCAAAGCAAACAGAGAGCCTTCCTTCACGTCCTGCTTTGAAGCGGTGGTGCATAGCCAGATTAGCGCTTGCAAGTCCTGATCCTGTGTGGAATCTTGTCAGAAGGCTAGCTTTGCAGCATCATGGTTACGTACTTTTGTCTCTGGCATGATGGGTTGACGTCTGTTATTTGGTTGGTCCTTACCGTGGGTCCAAAAATATAAGCCTAAAGACGTCACATCAGCACATTTCCATGCAGGAAGTAGTGACAGCACACACCTCTTGAAATTAGCGACCGATAAGGAAACCTTGGCTCGTAGATAGGAAACGGGGTCGTGAAGACATACCAAACACAGCTGGAAAGCAACAGGACACAGAGAGATACTCCGAGGCGATCACTGGCATTCCAAATGTAGAGAACTAGACCAAATAAGAAGAGGAAAGCCGCAAGACTGATTAATAGCGGTAGAGTACCAACAATGACAGAGACCTTCCAGCCTTGCAGTTCCAGATAGCGTCTATGTCGTTGCCGAGCATGGCTCAAGGGATCCGGACTCAAGTCATCTTCGTAGGTAGTCAACCATTGTTTGATTGACACAGCGAAGACAGTGGACAGCAAAGCAAGGAGCAGTGAAAGCAGCCAAAGAATGCTCGCCACGATGGATAGTGCGGATGGACTGCTGGAAGACATATCGTCGGCTGAAATCGTGCCAGGAACACGGAACGACAAATGTGCGGGCAGGTTTGAGTTATCTGACATAGCCGTGGGTGTCGTAGCTTGATTGTCTGGCTGTAGCAGAGAGTAGGACGTAACAACGAAAGGCGCTACAACAGCGGCGAACAGTGTTCCCTGCAATATTTTCTGTTGTCAGTAAATAGTCTGTCCGGGGCAATACAATACACACAAAGAGCAGGAAGGTGCCTAGTGTGTTGTCCAACCAAGAGAGCTGACGTTGATCCCAATCGTGTGCATGCTCATTGTAGCTGTCCCAAATAGGTGCCTCCTTGTCATGGCTGAATTTGGGATCGATGTCATAGACGAAGGTATCATTTTCAGCGTTTCGGTCCTGCACAGACATATTGTTGGAGGTAGAGCCCTGTCGACTTGTTAGCATTACTGCAAGAGACAGGATGGTATACTCGTACCGGTTGGGCCATTGTGGATGGGAGGATGTAAGCACGCGACTTGCTCCATGCCACAGCTTTTATAGAAGGTGTGTACCGGCGTAGCAGCGAAAGTGTGGAGCAATGTGACCGCTCAGAGACACCGTTGTTACTTTGCGTAGACAGAGTGGCCAACATCAATAACCTAGATGCTTGATGACAGCGTGTGTGTCTCGTACGATGCCCGTACAGCCCTTCCTGACTTGGATCGATGCCGAAGTAGTGGATGCCCGGAACTTGTTGATCAACCAAAGATGGTGACGGTGGTCAGAATGTTGAACAATGTCATGATTTGTAGCTGCCGCATCCATCTGCACATCACTGATGATGGGCGAATTCCCTCAGGCCAATAATCCCTCACTCGCGCTCATCATGGTGTCACATTTGACAAATGTGTGTGGAATTATCTGAAGGGTTGCGGGATGCTGAGGCGATTTGAAGTGTCGGGATGTGAGTTGAGCCGGCCGAAGACAGATAAGCGCTGTTGCTGAGACTGGGAAATCAGCATGATTGGCGAACAGCGCGTGTACTGCATGCTGGCCCTGACAGCATGATTGCAGTTGTCGCGCGGCACCATACATCCCAACCTGAGCCACTTTCCTCAAATGGGCATGCACATGATCAACCTTCATCACCAATGCCAGCATTGACGCCGTTAACGAGCCGGCCTGCGTGGTTATATTCGACTCGGGCTTTGCCGGTGGTGACATTAGGGCCCGCCTATACCGCGCGCGAGGGACTGGACCTGTGGGAGTGTCAGCAGGAGGATTAAACAGACGATGTCGGAAGGTGCACACAATCGTGTGCAGATCAGCTGCGATCATCTACTCGTGCAGCTCGACAGCGTTGATATCGCAATGGTACGCAACGACGATCTCCGTATGATGAAGTTGGTTATCGTCTTGATTGCGGGCCTTCTCCAGGCACGGCGACGACGGAACCGTAAGCGCCACAACGAGGTCCTCGACCAAGTAGTACTCGGAGTCGACAGTGGGCGCGGTAAAGGTGCGGTGGCAAGCCATCGCGATTACCGAGTCGTGTGCGGAGGGCTGCAGGAAAGAGAGAAGTAATCCAATGCGAAAGGGGAAAGCGGAGTCCACGGCGATCATGGCGAGGCACCCAGCGTATCGACAGCTCGCTTCGTTATTCCTTCTATCGCTCGCCCCAGCCAACCATCGAAGTCGGTTGATAGATGCGCAGTGGCGTTGGATCGCCAGCAGCACAGTCGGAGGATGGTGGCGGGGTTAGGTGCATCGATGAAGAGCGGCGTCAGGTTGTGACAACGCTGCGCCTAATCTCAGCAAGGTCGCTTCACTCTCATCCGGCAGACTGAACTCACCGGCTGCATCAGGAGATTGCACTGTCATCCGTTACGGATGACCGCGCCCATCGAACGTAAACCCATAGGTTGCCGGTGAGCGCGAGGGAGCACCCTTGACCTGGACCCGGCGCGGCGGTGACCGAATATCCCCCATGCTTATCGCCAATATCCATCAACCCGCACGTCCGCATCCAGTGCTACGGTTTACACTCACCTTCGCTGAAACGCAACTTTACACTGCGATCGCTGTATTTGGCAAGGTTGGATCATGTTCAGAACACCTTACCTGCTGTCCGCGCTACAAGTACGGCTTCGCAGCGCTTACGTCGGTCATCCGTGGTCGTCAGGTTCTATCTAGAACTTGCACGTCTTCTCATTCTTCGCTGTCGTTGGCCCACCCATTCTAGATCGCTACTTTGACAACGTGCGCGACGAGGCAAGACGGGCAGCAGCATGGGCCGGGATTCCTGCACGCCGATCAACTGTGGGGCCGGATTTCTCCCTGTACAAAATCCCAGGATCCGGTATGATGATACCTTGTTGCAGATCAATGATGAATCTCCTTCATCTGTAAATCTAGGCCGTATGGTTATGTGAAGGCGACCTTAACGTCCCAAACCTCTGGTGTGATGGGGCACAAATCTGCCGCGCTCCCCGCCCTCGGCCCAGTCAGGACTCATAAGTCCGCTACAGGATTGAGTGTACGCGAACGACTTTGAGGGGCAGTGACAATCTGGCGCAGACCCAGCCACCAGCAAACCAGTGATCCGAGCACAGGTCCACTTCTTCCATCGCGGCTTGGACCGGCTAGCACCCCTGCTCCACTCCCACGTCGTTACAGATGGCAATGAGAGGATGCAACGGTGCCGCATTGCAGGTCAACCGTTCCAAAGCGTGCCGTTTTCATAGCGTAGCAGCAGTAGCGCAGTGCAGCAGACGGGCAACATGGCAGAGAATACATATCCTATTCCTTCTTTACCGTTTTCCGCTCCCTCTTCCATATTCAGTCCCACAGTTGACGCAGCGCACCTTCACGGGTGCGGCCAGCTCACCTCAATCCACTGTGCCTCATCATCTTCGCACAGCAAGCGCATGTAAAACCGACCAGATGTCCGAAGCTAACGATCCAGCTCCTGCCCAGGCTCCTCTACCATCTCTGCTGCACCGTATTCTGCTGTCGCTGCGCGCCGGACTCTGGGCTGATGCTTTCGGATACAGTGTAAGTCACCCATTGCGATCGGTGGTGACAATCGGGATGGGCGGCATGAGGTCGCGCTGCAGCGTGTGCTGTATATGCACTTGGCCTCGCGGACTGTCTGATTGAGGAAGGACTGAAGGTGCGCGTCGGAGAAGGGCTGGCGAAAGCGGAGTTGTGCACGGGGATCAGCATGTGTGAGAAAGGGTGCAGGAAAGGTGGGACGCACCATGGCGTACAGACCGCCTCCATTCGCTCCTCGCACAGGTAGACTCATTACACTGTCATTGGACTGAACAACGATGTATATAGCGTAGAAGCGGATGACTTATACTCGTTAGCCCGCACTCGTCAAGTGAGATGAGCAATTGCCTCACATCGTTGTGCCCATACAATGGAATTGCAGGCTAATCTCACGGAACCGGCGCTTAGGGATGGAGCGACAGTCCAAAGAACGTGGGACTGCTACGAGCATGCAATCATGTCGCGTAGGATGTGAGAGGGGTAAGCTGTGTCGAATGTTAGTGAAGCTGTTTCTTTCTCGTCCAACAACTTCACTCACCCCTGCCCGCAAATCCATGGTTCACACACGAATTGCCGGACTGGCCGTTCCCACGCTCCCATTTGCTGTAGCTCCTAACACGGCTCGTCGGCGTGCGATTTTGACCCATGCAGGCTACCGGGCGAGAACATGCCCATGTTTGTGAGGCCTTTCTGATCAACATGCTGAGCGGGCGTGAGAAGTGCGCGCTTGAGCGGATCCAAATCGCCTGGATACGGAAGAATGAGTGCAGTCGTTGAACGGGAAGAAACGGTTTCGCTGACGTTCGAAAATACTGTAGCTTCATCATCTAACGTCTTACGCGACGTGAACATAACACTGGTCGCACGCCCACTTCCTTCGAACCGCTGCTAGTGATGACGGATTCCAAATGAGCCACTCTCCTCTGTCGGAGCTCGTCGCCATGTCCCGCAATGCCCGATAACGCTCCTGTTCGGCGAGTATACGTTCACCGCGCTCAACCAGACCTTCATCGTCAACTCCAAGAGCAGCCGTTCCTGTCGCCGGCTGCAAGATGACTGCCCCCAATATCATCCTGAACCGAATGGTCGCCAAGCACCGCTTCCATGAAGTCAGCTTGCTGCACCATATCGTGGGCGCAACGATGTGAGGCGAAAGGGCAGTGGAATACGGTCTATCCATCCCGGAGGGGATGGAAGCGGTCTGTACGCCACGGTGTGCCCCATTCTTTCTGGATCTCTCATCAGATGTGCTGATCCTGGCCCACAGCTCCGCTCGACGACGCGTACTTCTAGTCCTTCATCTACCAGATGCTCTGCGGGGTCCCAGTACATGAACCGCGCCGTCCCAATACATGCAGCGCGCCAACGTGCTCCACCGGGACCTCAAGCCGGGTAACCTGCTCGTGAACTCCGACTGCGAGCTCAACATATGCGACCTTGGCTTCCAACACGGGTACCAGCCGGGGCCGGGCACTGCCGAGCCACGTCGAACCAGGACCAGCAGGGGCACATGACCGAGCATGTCGCCACGAGGTGGTACACACCGCCCGAGATCATGCTCTCCTTCGCCAAGCACCGACCCGCGATTTATATCTGGAGCGCGGGGTGCATTTTCGCCCGGGTCATGGGCGGAAAGCCCATCTTCAAGGACCAGGAGTGAATGCCTTTTCTCCGACAGACATGCACCCGCTGACACCCCATACAGCTACATCGACTAGCTGAACCAAAACCTGCACTACCTCGGCACGCCGTCCGAGGACACCCTTTGGCGCGTGGGCTCCTCGAGGGCGCAGGACTACATCCACTCGCTGCCGATCAAGCCTCGCATCCACTTCCAGCCCCTCTCCCCGCATGCGGGCCCACTCGACATCGGCCTGTTCGCCCAGATGCTCTGCTTCGACCCTGCGAAGCGCATCTCGTGCGAGAAGGCGGTCGAGTACCCCTACTTCACCGTGTGGCACGATGCTGTCGATGAGCCCGTCTGTAGTCAGCCGTTCGACTTCGGCTTCGAGGACGTGGACGATATTCCGGGCCTGAAGGTGCTTCTCGCACAGGAGGTCGACACCTTCCGGGCGATTGTGCGCAGCCAGGCGAGACAGCAGCAGCAGGCGCGCAAGCAGGACTCGCTGCCCATCCCGGAGCAAGGATGACATTCTCGCCAGCCCCGTGAGGGAGAATGACGCCGCGGGCGGGTATAGGCTCTCCCATCCCGACGTGCGGGTGCTGGAGGGGGATAGGATACGGTGGAGGAGCCTGGGCAGGAGCTGGATCGCAGGCTGGGAGCGTATGGGCATCGTTACACCCACGCGGGAGAGAACACCACGCTTGCGGAGATGCGCTTGAACTGCGGGACTGAGGATATAAAGAGGACGCGGAAAGAGGAAAGGAAAGAAGAGGATATGAATTGTTTGTCCTGCTCTCTGTTTTCCCGCTGCGCTGCTACACGTTACACACTGCCATTGACCTCACATGCTACACAATACGAAGCATGTGCTACACATTGGATCTTCTTCACGAAGCTTCATGTTCGTTGCACGGTATCACAGGCCCTGTGCCACAGGCGGTAACCGTCCGAAGAGGATAGCTGTCGGTCGTGGGGTCGGGCCAACCGCAATCAATGGTGTCCATCCTGCCCAATCCCCTCTAAGGCTGTAGTGACAGGTCGCAGCAGATCGCGGAGCTGCTCAAGGGTGTTTTGAATGGGTTGGACCGGCAGCTCTCCCTGTATTGCGGCGGGCTCGGCGGGCGGGGTGGCCGCGGGCTGTCCGTTGGCGAGTGAGGCCGTCTCTTCGGCCGCGTCGTGGTTGTCTGCCGCTTGCTGGACGGCTGTCGCCTCTAGAGCTGTAATGGCATGCCGCAGCAGATCGGATAATGACAAAGTCTTGGGGAAGTCCAATCGGTCGTTCTCGTCAAGCAATAAAGGGGCTAACGCTCCGTCCGTCGGGCCAAGGCCTTCGAAGATGAAAATGAGGTCCGCCTTGACATGGGCGAAGGCGTTTCGGTTCCTTACAATGTAGATGATGAGACTTGAAAAGAGCTTCGGGGCGTAGTGCTGCAGCGTCTCGTTCCACCGTGCCTCTTTGAATATATCCACAAGTTGTCGTCCAGGGTCGAGGCCGGTCCACTTGAAGCGGCGAGTGAGCCGGTCCTTTGCGTTCTTGGGCATCCATTGGGGCCCACCCATCTGAAAGTTGTGGATGACCTCCAAAAGGGACGCCAACCAGTGGGACGGCAGGTTTGTGGCGTTCCCGATCAACAAGCCGAATTCATCAGGGAAAAAGACCAAAGTAGCACCACCATATCGCTGCATGTATTCGAAAACAAGACAAGAGCCTAATAAGGCGGGTTCTCCCTCGTAGTTCGCGTTGAGGTCATACATGTTGGGTGCCACTTCAGTCAAGCACTCCATAGCAGAGACACAGAGTTGCGTCCATTCCTCGATTCGTCCGTCAGGTTGGAGCCAGCTAAAAACTTGGCGGGGACTCCCTTCTGCAAACAGCAAGAACGAGCATACAAGAAGCCGATCAATGGGAGGAAGCCGGCCATTGTCAGGCCCACAGACCCAGGAATAGAGGATACGTCTTTGATTTTCAGCCAGGGCGAAACGACGGTCACCAGGTATCGCTGATATTGCTGCGAGCTTAACAAGCCTTTGGAGTCGAGCAGCAGAGTCGCCGGTCGCACCAGTCTCAACTAGTTGAAATACCAGTATTTGAATGGCCGAGAAGGAGCGAGAGTACAGCTGGGATTCCAACACTCTTGCCGTGGAACGTCCAATCGTTTGTGGAACCTGCCAGCCGACCAAAGCGCGAACAACGTCTTCCGGCAGGGGCCATAGTTCGGACCTGAAGTCCTGCAAGAAGCCATTAGATTCAGCGTTTGCATCGGTCAACCATGTTTCAATATCTCGCGGTTGGGCCTTCCACAATGGTCGTCTGAGCCAATTTCTAAGCAGATGAGGTAGCGTGCTTCGCATTGGTGGAAAGAAGGCTTTTACAGCTTTCTTGAACGCTCGGCGGCGCTTACGAATCCGTTTCGTGGACTCCTTCTTCATAGATCTTGCATAAATCGATTTTGACCACCGCGGAAGTTGGGCGTTACTTTGCAGATAATTAAATGCAGCCGGCAAGACTGCCAGAACGCCGTAGAGAATGAACCCGAGGGTGACCAAAACCGTGACGAGGACACCTAACGCACGGTTGGCATGCCAGGTAAACGGCGCCAAACCAACCAGAAATAGGGCGACAGCGATATGAATGCAAAGAGGTAAGACCGTGGTGGTGACACGATATAGGCCATGCCGTAGCCGAAGTGATAGCTGATGGACACCATCATCGTTCTTCTCAAGAGTGATGGCCCGCTCCTGCGTGACCCGAAGGAGCCATGCCTTCGTGAGCATTGCCAAGACAGCTGTGACTAAGCCGATTATCAATGCTAGCGACCAAAGCATATTGATGACAAGTGGCCACCGCGATGCCAGCCAAGCGTCATCGGTAGGATACGTGACCAAGGTAGATTCGTCCGATTGGTTTGCCGGAAGCTTCGCCGAGATCTGAAGCAGCGCATTCAGAGTGAAGTCGGGCTGAAGCAGTAGAATCGATGCCAGGAGAAACGGTGCGACCACGGCAGAGAAGAGGGTGGTCTGGATTGTTTTGAGAATTGCGTACGGAGATATAAGGGATACGCACGACTAGAAGAAAGTTCTCCAGGGTTTTGTCGCATGTGTCAATCAGGGCCTTTTCTTCTGCGCTCTGAACCTTTGTAGAACGATGCCGATAATAGGCGCCAAAGTGATCCAACGGCTTGGGGTGCTCCATGAGAAGGTGATTCAGTCAGTCAAACAGCTTTGTGGGAGCTCAGCTCACAGAATGCTGCCCTCTTATAGTGAGCTGGCTGACAACAGGCACGGTTCAGGAGATTGGCGTTGCTCAAGCACACGTGCCAGAGGACGGCAAACTTGAATGGATAGTTGCTTCTGTCCCAGCACACCGGAGGTTCGGGAAGATAGATTGCTTTCAGATAACCATACGGTCTAGTTGCAGACATGGATCAGATACATCAGTGGTCTGTGATAGGGAATTTCTACTCTGTGGTGATACCGCATCCTTGGAGCTTTGGGAATTCCGCAGTTGATTGGCGAAATGCAGTCCGGGTCAAGGTATTTCAACTTGCCAGTTTGCGTACGTTGTCAAAGTAGCGAACAAGAATGGACAGAGCTAGTCAACGTCGAAGATTGGGAACTCATGCAAATTTGAGCTAGAACCTGATGATGGGTTTAAGCTGCCGCATGTTTTCCGGGCCGTAGGCCGCAAGCGAGATGCTCCAAGAAGAAACCATCAATGCTGTTAGTGTATTTCGGGACATCCAAGGAGACGAGAGTGCACGAACTCGTACAATCCCCGAAGATTGAAAATCGTATTTGTCCAGCGCCCGCCGCTAGATGGGCGTAGGGGCGAGGAAGTGGGAAGGCACGATCGATTTGTCTCCGCTTCATCTGTTGGGCCGCCGGGGCCGTTTCGCAGTCGGATTCCTCACTTGTGTTCATTCATGGTCGCACGTTCGACGGACAGGTGCATGTGGCGATATCTGAAGGGTTGCGGAATGATGAAGCGATGTGCAGTGAGTTCAGTCTGCCAAAACACAGATAGGCGCCGTCGCTGATGCTGGGAAATCAGCCTCATCGTCGAATACGCTGGTACAGCATGATGGTCCTGACAGCACGATTGCAGTTCGACTGTGACTGATAACGAGCCGTCCTACGCGCATGCGTTCCCCTCGGCGTTTCCCGACATTTACGTCATGGGCAGCATGAATGTCAAATTACGCAGCAGCTCAGAGTATCCCACACTCTCGCTCAGCGATAACGCCACGCCCCCTCGGACTATCTGCCCTTTTCGAACAGGGACAACACCTCGCCAGCATGGAAATCAGAAGAATACGTCGCAGCCATGGACAGACTCTCGCTTGTTGGTGCGCATACGTCGAAATACCAGGCGACGAGCCGGTTTAGAAGGGATGGCGAACATAGCCGTGGGCACGGTGGGTCCTGCGATTCGCATGTGAACCAGGGATTCGACGGCAGGGGTTAGTGGAGTCGTTAAGTTAGAAAGACCCAGTTGCACTGAAGTTCGAATACAGCTTCATCACCTGACATCCTACGCGACGTGAACGCAACCCTCGTCCCACGCCCACGTCCTTCGAACTGTTCCTAGTAATCGTGGATGCCAAATCAGCCACGCTCCTCTGTCGGACCTCTTCGTCATGTCCCGCAATGCCCGATAATGCTCCTGTTCCACTAGCACACGTTCACCGCGCTCAACCAGACCTCCGAGCAGCCGCTCCTCTCGCCCGCTGCAAAGCTGCAAGATCTGTGCCCCCCGATATTATCTTCAGGCGAAACGCCGCCAAGCACCGCTTCCACGAAATCAGGCTGCTCCGTCATATCCTGGGCGCAACGAGGTGAGTTGAAAGGGCAGTGGAATGAGGTCTAGCTGGCGGCGGTCTGCACGCCACGGTGCGCCCCATTCTTTCTGGATCTCTCCTCAAATATGCTGATCCTGGCCCACAGTTCCGCCCTCCGACGCGTACTCCTAGTCCTTCATTACCAGACCCTCTGCGGGCTCAGGTACATCCACGGCGCCAACGTGTCCCATCGGGATCTGAAGCCCGGCAACCTGCTCGTCAATGCTGACTGCGAGCTCAAGATATGCGAGTCGGCCTCACGCGCGCGCCCTCCGTCTGGAGCGGATACAATCTGCTTGCCAGTCCGGTTGTAAGGGACGACACGAGAAGGAGGTATACGTTCCGCCGGTGCTGGACGCGAACGAAGGGGGGAGGGGCTACGGCATTGACAGTGGCGCCGGCGAGAGAGCGCGGCGCTCTTAGAGTTCGCTGTTTGTATCAATGGACGTCAAAGAGGGAAGACGAGCGGAAGCCGAAGAGGAAAGGGGATGTACTGTGTGCGTGATGTGATGCTACTACTGTTGTTACACTCTACAAGGTACAACATCTGCGATGAGTGAAACAACACACAAGATGACACATGTGCTACATTCGTTCTCCCTCCGGCCCTTCGCATCACGCTCTGCAAGTCGACTGACCCGGCGTTGTATTCGACGGTTGACAGCCGTCGAGTGTGCTCGTGCGTCCGTTCCGGGGTTGCTGCACGCCGTTGAAGGGTGGCCTCCTGACGTGAACCCCCGGCGGGATGGTTGGTCATCTTGCGTCCTCGATTCGACATCCTCCCATTTGGTCCCTAAAGTCCGTTTCGGATCCAATATCCAAAGACGGGAACTGCGATCGCCGTAATGCCGACCAGCGATGTGAGCATGATGCCCAGGCCCTCGTTGGATTGCCATGTGAACAGTATCAGACCAATAAGAAACAGAGCCATGGCGGTGTGCAGGAAAATAGGTAGAAGTGAGGAGTGCAGCATTGTGCCCCACTGCCGCATTGTCTTACGAGACGCATCTGGATTCCAATCGCCAGGGAGGCGAAAGCGGATTCGCACGTTAAGCGACCATTGCTTGATGAGCATGACAAGTATCAGCGCGACGAGGCTGATTGCCAATGCAAGCAACCAAAGCACATTGGTGGCAAGTAGTAGCCGGTATGAGTTGGAAGAAGTCTCCTCCGGAGGGTAGATGACGGGGCTCGCTGGAGTGGTTTGGTTTGTTGGAAAGTGGGTAGATATTTGAAGTAGGGTGTCCAATGTTTCCTTCTGCACGTCTGGCGGGAGCATCGAAATAGAGACGAGGAAACAAGGTGCCACCACAGCACAGAAGACGGTAATCTGAAGCGCACTTAGCACCTTAGCACGAAACACCAACGCAAGGGGCACTCACGACGAGAAGAAAGTTATCAAGGGCCTGGTTGCTAAGCGCAATAAGCTCATCGTCCTCATAGTCGCAGTTCGACATATTTCCATGCATTTGGTTGCCGTTGGAGTGGCATCGGCATGTGGTAATCCCAGCGGCATTTGTCCCCTTCTCGGGCTCTGACATGACAATGTATCGGGGATGTGAAGACCGATGTCCAAGTTGGGCAGTGGTTCATACCACTTTATAGCAAACTGGGAGGCTCCCGTACAGGCTGTCTCCACACGCTCGTGCTCCAGCGATCCGGCAAGAACCTCTGCGCGCACTCGATTGTGCTGGAGGTGCGGCAATCTCCACCGACGATCGGAGCAGACGATCGGAGCACCTTCACGGTCGGCATGTCGTTGACGTTCTCGAACTAGAATAACGCGGCTGGCTGCGCATAGGTTCAGGTTCTGTGGCAGCGTGGTGCCACACGGTGCTCCAGCACTTGCCCAAACGAGATGCGCTTCGCCACGCCGAAGCAGAGCATCTGGGCGAACAGATTGATCTTGAGTGGGTTGACACATGCAGCGACTACAATGGTTTGCATTGTGCGGCTTGATCGCGAAGGTGCGGGTATTCCCCTTCGCAAACGGGAAGGCGGCGCACCCAAACATGTACGCGTACTGGTTGCCGAGCTAGCGCCGGATTTCGAGACGGTCGACGCAACTGCCCATATGTTAGTCCAGGCGTCTATTTCCTAATCGAGATGCTCACCCTTTGCACGTCCGCAGATCAGCTTCCCACCCATGACTACATGCAGGGAACACGACGTGGTGCGCTCGGCCTCGCCGAACCGCTTGGACAACAGGGATGGGCGAGGGTGCGGGCGAACATCTGCTAGAGTGGAAGGTACTGACACCAATTGACGACTGCCTCGGGTTCTTACAGGCCGCCACGCACGAACACCCGTAGAGCTTCCGGTCGATTGTGAAGGTGATCCTCTGTGTTCTGCCCCTCTCCGTCCATATCCAACAGTACGCCTATAGCCTCTCCTTCATCTCCCGGCCCTGACTCTCCACCATGTTTGGGGAAGGCTCGGAAGCGTCAAGGATAGTGCGCCTATTCTTTCACGAGGCTGGCGCGCGTGTTCCTGATTGAGAAGATACGATGGCTGTGCGGGCGCCTGAGGATCCGGATGCTGCTGTCGCCGAGCGACATTGCGGAATGATGCTGACGTGGATTCGGAAATCCCGCGTCGAATACACCGGCAAGCGCACCGGCCGGTTCGTAGACTGCATTAGGCGCGCTGGGATTGGTGATGAATGTTGATCGTATGCTGGCCCATCTGAGAGTCGCGGCGTGGTCGGACTGCGTGAGCGGTATGATAACGCAAAAGAAGCGAACTGCTAGCCTCCTGTCGGGTCTACGGTGCCGTGCTTGCTGGGAACGCTGGTTTCCGATTCTCAGCGCGCTAATCGGTCTTCGAGCGGATTGAACTCACATCGTAACCCAGCAAAATCATCTCAGCATTCTGTTATCCTTCAGAGAGCGCCATGCGCTTAGATGCATTGAATGACAATGGATCAGGGCGAGTCGAGGGATTGGAGTGAGCGCTGGGCCACCATCACAATTGAAGCGGAAACAAATCGCACCTTGATTGTCACTACATTCGCGCCGGCGGATAGTCAGCGCTCATCACTTGTACATTCCCGTCTCTCAGTCGGAAGTCATCCTTCTGGCGTCCATGGATGATCGTTACCCCCTTGTCCTGAGTGGTATTTCCCAAAAAGATGCAATCAAGCGCATTCTGGTTGAGCGCGATGGATGATTCTCCACCATTTCGTCTTCTTTACTACTCAGAGTGCTTCACCCACAGGGCTTGCCCCCTTCTATATAGCGCGAGCGTTTCAGAGTGCTGCGAGCTTGTGCATAACCGACACGGCTAGCTCGTTTACTTTACGAGTGAGTTGTGCTCCCTTTGTCCTGCGCAAATGAATCCATCCGTGAGAGCATTGTGAGTTGTCACATGGTGCGTATACTTACGTGATTCGCAGGAAACAATTCGCGGCGCTGCTAACGAGCATCCTCTCCCTCCCGCCAAGATCATCTATAATGAAACGCCTCAAGAAGGTAGATTCGTCTATGACATCGCTCCGGATCTCAGTCACGCGGAGGACGCGCCTGTTTGGAATGTATATAGGAAGCATGCCGCCGTCTGGGATAAAAACTATCTCGATTCATTGGACGATACCCTGAATGTCTTCTTGCTCTTCGTAGGCTTGTATTCATTCCTTGACCGTGCTGTCACTGATATAGCAGTTCTGTAGGCAACGCTCTTCTCCGCTGTCGTCGCCCCTTTCCTCATCGCATCATACGTCTTGCTGCAGCCCGATTCCCAACAGGCTACCCTGGATGCCCTTGCAGTGATTTCAGCTCAATTAGCAGCCGGAGGGAACGGCGGCCAAGCTCCAGCGGCATACGCTGGTGAATCCTCCAGCGACGCATCATTCGGATCGCTTTCTGTCAATGCGCTATGGGTCATTTCGCTCCTCCTCAGCCTGATCTCCACTGTGTTCGCCGTCTCGGTCAAACAATGGTTGACGACGTACAAGGAACGACTACCTGCGGATTCCCTCGCGTGTGTGCGGGAGCGACACGAGCGTTATGTGTCGCTTGAGAGATGGAAGATCTCCGTCATCGTCAACGCCTTACCAATGGTCATCAACCTCGCCGTCTTCATCTTCCTCGCCGGACTGGTGGTCTACATGTGGCAGACGAGCAATTCAATTGGAGCCTTGCTGTGCGGACTGTTGGTCGCAAGCGTCTGTCTTTTCATCGGCATCACGCTGCTGCCCTTCCTCTGGCCGAGATGTCCTTATCAATCTCTTCTAACCAAGACGTTGGTCGACTCCCTGTATTTCACCGAAAAGCACCAGAACGAAGCGTTTATGGACCAATATCCGCCTGCAGATGATAAGGGGCTCGGCAGCAAAACAAGTCAGCAGAGAATGCTGCGGAAGATACGCGCCGGACCCGATGACGCCCGTGTTGTGCCTGGATCATCTCACCTATCGCGCCCGTCGCTATCTCCAGCAGCCCAGGTGCGTCATGCATATGCATACATGACGTTGCTTCCGTCTGATCAGGACATTTCAGAGCATCGCGTTGCGAGCATTATGCTGGCTATCTACTATCTCGTCTGAGCAGGAAGTGACAGAAGGAACTCTGCTAGCTATGGTCGGATGGAATCCTCCCGCCCAGGACTGGTACGCGTTTCAAAATGATGTGCACTCTCGTACAAGTCAACTCATCACCAAGAAGTTGGCCACCGTGCGAAAAACCGGTGGATCGGGATATAATCTCGCCGAACTTCCAACCCTTGCTGCGCTGTCTTCCCTGCTCGGACCACAAGGCTATAGGCTGGATCGCGAAATGCGGTTTATCCTTGAACAGATATCAGAAGGAGCGGCAGAGTCAATCTCACCAGGGTCATCACTGCTAGCCTGCGCTCTGCTTCTGTATGCAGCTGGAGAAAACGCACTTTCGACTAAACCAGTCTCGGCCGTTGAATCTGCGGATCTGGTCAAACACGCCTCGGTCCGCTTGGCGGCGTGCTTCCATAACGACAACCAAGGATCTCCGCAATCGCTCTCGTTGCTCGGTAGCTGTCTTGTGCTGGATTTCTTCCATAGGCACCAGCTGCTAAGGTTGCTTCCCGCTTATGCCTTATCGGAGTTTGTGGGGCGCACCACGCAGCTACCTGCCGAATGGTTAGCGTGCTATCTGGCCATTCTTGACGATATCGCTTCTGCGTCCCGGGCACCGCCCACATCATCTCAAGGGGAAGTTGTGCGTCTTTTCACGTGGAACGAAGACTCTGGGCGGATGCTCGCCTATGTATTCCGCCGTGCTGGCGCGTTCAAGTCCTGGAGCGGTTACAGAAGAGAAATGCTCCAGGGCCTTCTCAAATATGTCATTCACAACGTCGTTTACTTCGATTTTGTCAATGGCGAGCTCATCAATAGTCTCTTTGAAGGCGCATCCATTCCTCCGATGTCTGCCCCAGCTTTTCCTACTCCAGGCATTCCGATACCTCCTATGCCCATTCCACCGGCGGCCGCTCCCCGTGCAGGAACGTTGACACAGCGTATGCCCGCCTCAGATCCTTCCAGCCGACGTGTTCCGACGATTCCTATGCCCGGACCCCCCGCAGCTTGGCGCAGCGCGGAGAGACGCAAAGCGGCTATACCTATGCGCCCTCTGCCCATAACAGCCATTCCAGCACCGGCTATTCCCGTCCAAGCTATTCATGTTCGCGACATTCCGCCTCCAGCTGCGCGCCCTTTTCTCGGTCCTAGTCGCCCGTCACCTCCTTGGATTACTCCTCTTCCAAGCGTTGGCGATCCCGAATTGCCTCTGGTTGAGAGTCCTGCACCTATCAGTCCCACGTCAGGCTTCCATTTCCACTATCCCGCTGCACCAATTGCATTGGGCTCGCAATCCGGCGTGAGACCTGCTGCTCCTACTTCTTGGGCTGCCCAATTGAGTTTCCTTCCGGACATCGTGCATCGAGATAACCGCGAGCATGTAGACGACGAAGGCACGCCTCCGATCGTGATTCCCATCAACGCCATCCCTCCACGGTCCATGCACCATGCACTGCCTCGACAAGAACACTTCTCGCCGATCGAGCGAGATTTCGAGGTGGACGACTACCCGCTGAGCAGTCGAAATGACACGAGCGTTGATATATCCCAACTCGCTCTCGAAACAGTCACGGCGCTGATGGCACGCAACGTCCTCTCAGACAAGATGACATTCCGGGCCGGCTTCAACTTCTTGATGCGCGCAGAGAGCACGAACAGAGGTCTGGGTAGCGCGTGTGCTCGCGTTCGCAATGCGCGTGGAACTATGGTTGGTGCGCTCTGGGGAGACGAGCTGCCAATGGAAGCGTTGAAAGAGCTCGTGGAGAAGCTAACGGCTCCGAACGACCCGCGCTACTTTCTGTCTCTCTGGCTGACGCAAGCCTACTTGGACAATTACTGGGATTCTGAGATTGTTGATTCGGGTTGGCTTTCTATGATGGCTGCCAGGGGTCTACATGCGCTCGTGGTCGGCACGCACTCGGCGGAAGATATTCGCACGTTCGCAGATCTCATGATTGAATTAGCTCGGCGCAAGAAACAGGCGGTCTGGCAATCTGGTTTGCTCCTCGATCTGGTCGAATATTGCAGAGACCAGCAAAACAATGCAGTGCTTGCGAAGAAGAAGTTCCAGTCGTTGATCGCGCTATTGAAGCAGATGTATGGGAAGGACGTTCTCGAAAATCCGGCTAAGGCACGGGCTTCTATCGTAGCACAAAGATCATGATGTACAAGGACTGGCCAGTACTCACAGGATAGTGTAGAGTAGCATATATCAACCGCATCAGAAGATAGCGACCTCGGTATCCCTCCCTGCCCTCTTTGCTCCTCACAGACTTCAAGTCTGTTCACCCGACTTCCACCGAAGCCTGACCGTCCACCCTCAAGTCCCGCTCCACATGCTCCTCGCCCTGGAAGATGTTCTCCTTGAGGGCTGATGTGCTGGCAACCTACCCGGAGTCAGGTTGCCATGGGAGGGAGGCAGCGCGCTGGTAAGCGGCGACAGCCGTCTGCCAGGACATCATGAGCGTCTTTATATGTATCACAAGTAAGGGTGCTCACAGCACACAGGCTAACCCCTCTGCCGCCACGCATGAAGGATCATGACCGCATGCACGTTACGGGAGGAAGAGTGAATCGCAAACGTTGTCATTCGCACGGAGTAGCTGTGGGACATTGTCAGGTCGGATGAGCACCATGCGGTTTGTAATCAGATCGGCCTGTATTCTTGAATGACAGCGAGCCAGCCAGCGCGTGTTGCCTTAGGGCATGAGCCGTCCGAGGGAATCGAAAGAGTACAGGAGGAGGCTTCGTGTCGACCACTGTGGTGAGAAAAGGCAGTGGGGCGATACTGTAGGGGCAGGCGTCGGCGATGGAGTCGGCGATAGGGTCTGCTAAGCTCGGCGATACGGATGCAGGCTCGGCCATAGCGCTCGGCCACAGGGCTCGGCCATAGTGCTCGGCCATAGTGCTCGGCCATAGTGCTCGGCCATAGCGCTGGGCACTCGGAGATAGTGCTGACCAGGCTCGGTGCTCGGCGATGGAGTTGCAAGATCAGGTTCCGAGATCGGGCTCGGAGATGGGGGTCGGCGATAGGGACGGGGTATGATCTTCGGCGATAGGCCGTGCCTTGGTGCCCAGTCGCGCTCACTGGCAACCGCGATTATGGGTGCACGTATGATGGGGATGGGCATCTGTAACGGAAGACAATGCAATCTGCGGATGCAGCCGGTGAGTTCAGTCTGCCGGATGAGAGCGAAGCGACCTTGCTGAAATTAGGCGCAGCGTTGTTACACCCCGACACCGCTCTTCATCAGAGCTCTAACCCGGCCGCCATCCTCCGACTGTGCTGCTGGCGATTCAACGCCACTGCGCATTCATCGACCGATTCTGATGGCTGGCTGGGCGAGTGATTGAAGCAAATAACAATGTGAGCTGTCGAAAGGCTGGGTGCCTCACCATGATCGCGGTGCACGCAGCTTTCCCGTTTCGCATTGGATTCCTCCTCTCTGTCGGAAACCCTCCCCACATCGCCCTCCAGCAGTCGCCATGCTCTGTCGCCTCAGCTTCACCGCGCTCATTGTCGACTCCAAGTACCGCTCAGTCGTGGACCTCGTGATGGCGCTTACGGTTCCATTGTCGCCTTGCTGGAGGAAGGGGATGCGCAATCAAGATGGCCTGCAAGTTTATGATACGGAGATCGTCATTGGGCACCATGGGGACTTCAACGACGTCTTCCATCACTAGCTGATGAGGGCCGATCTGCACGCGATAGTACGCCCCTTCCAGCACCCCTCTTTGTTATCCTCCTGCTGACAGTCCTACCAGACTAGTCCCTCTCTTACATGCACTTCCTGTCCTTTATGTATAAGACCGCTGCGCGCGCGTCGCAGCCATTTACGACACCATCGCACTACACCGCGCGTTATACGGCGATATCAACCACGAGAACCTGCTCGTCTTAGCCGACTGCGTGCTCCCGATCTGAATCGTTTGGTGTGTGGTTGTCGTCCACGCGCTAGCAGCCACATCGATCAAGGACCAGCACCGCAGCCCATGCTTTCCTTCCTCCATGTACGAGCCTGCGATCGATATCCGGAGTATTGTGCGTATCTGTGAGGAACGTTCGGGGACGAAGCCGTTCTTCAAGGGCAAGGAGTGAGTCCTTCTTTCACATGAATAGGCGCCGTGACTCATCGCGTGCAGCTACGTGGACCAGCGAAATGAGCGCTTGTTCGACCTCGCCTGGCCGTTTAGAAGGGCTCTTCAAAGCTTCGGCGCCCGTCTTCCGCGCAGGAATATATTCTCCCTCCCGATCAATGCTCGCATTTCTTTCCAGTCCGTCCACCCATGCGAGAACCCTTCGCAATCTACCTGCGCGCAGAAGCTCTGGTTCGACCCAGCCAGGCGCATCTCGTGCGAGAAAACCCCTGGAACACCCGTACCTCGCCGTGTGGCACGACGAGGCGGACGAGCCCGTCTGCGCCCAGCCTTTCATCGTCGCGAACATTGACGACCTGCCGGGCATAATGGCACTCACCATTCGCTCATGCACAAGGTCCAATTCTTCCACGCGCCGGTGCAGGGCCGATCTCCTTGTGTGTCCTGCTTGGAAGAACTACGCGACGATTCCCCATGCAAACACGCCCGCGCTCGTGGAGAATGAGGTCGAGGAGGGTTGGAAGGAGCTTGGCGAGCTAGGCGGGTATAAATGGCGTTAGATGCGAGCGATCGAGGTGGGAGCGCTGTGTTGAATTGCAGCTGGGGAGAGATCGCTACGTCTGGAAAACATACGAATGATGGCAGAAGAGAGGAAGGGGAACGTAACAGGAGAAAGAAGAAGATATGTACGGTCTACAGTACGTGCTAGCCTGCTGCGCCTGCGCACCGCTGCCGTTATGCTTACTCCGCACATTCTAATCCATCAGTCGTGTACTCCCGGCTCTCAGCCAAGTCATTCACTGAATCTTTCGCCCCAAACGTGTGCCGCCCCGGAAGTATGCCTGTCAAGAAACTGTTTCAACCTTCGAATTTGATCCTGCTCTTTCGCGCTGTTCTTCCCTCTATCCTTGAATTTGCGCTCGAGCCCGCCCAAGCACCGCTGAAGCATGACGGTGTCTTCGTTTGAATGCCTTCCTGCCGACAGGGAATTCAGTCCAAGCTCGATCTTGTCCAGCCAGCCCGAATTTACGACTTCGTCATACCACTCCCGATCCAGGTACTTCTGTGCCACCATGATGCACAAGAAGAAGCGAGGGTCGTCTGGAGAGGTCAGTTTGTTGAGCACTTCCTTCAATAGCGCCTTTCGAGTAACAGCATCCAGACTGAAAGAAGGCTCAATTTTGCGCAGTCGCTCGCATGCGGTCGCGAGATCGCCCTTTTTCATGTCTATGCGCATGACAGAGGAAAATCCCGCATGGAAACTCATATTGTCTGAGTCCAAGCGGATTGATCGACGTATGAGCGCTGAGACGGCGTCCCTCGCACTTTGAACAGCTTTGCCCTGCGACTCTGGAGGAACAAAACCCAGACGGTGTGGCTGCTCCTCAAGTTCAGCAGACGAGCCCGCCCGAGGCGCTTGATTCGACCCGTCGAGACCTTCGGGCTGAGATGCAGTACCAGCAGGCTGTACTTCATGCGGCGGGGGAAGTAATATAGTTCCGGAGGGGAAATCGACAGATGTAACAGACTGAAAGGCAGAGAAAGTACGAGTTTGAGCATATGAGCTTGTATGGGATTGAGCCTGCGCCAGTAGCTGAATGGGCGATGGCGAAGTCTTTGATGACGGCATGCCACTTGGCCAGGTCTGCCGGTCAGGAGATGCTCCCAGCTGTGGAGCACTTGATGCGAGCTGAACAGGATCTGCCTCACTATTGCCATGAAGCATCACTTCACGGCTAGCTGGAGTATGCCGTAATTCGACGTCTGTGGCGGGGACAGTTCTCTCTTCGGCGTCAATCGTTGAATCGTGAATGTGCTCTTGAACTTTTTGCAAAGGAAAGGTGGCAGTCGCATCCGTCAAAAACCTCTCGATAAATTTTGGCCGAGCCGTGGAACGCTTTCGAGAGCGTCCCGTATGCGAGAGAGACACAGAAGGTTGACGAAGTGGAGAGGAATGAGCAGCTTCGGGTTTAGGATATAAGCAGTCGATGAGCCTATTGATGAGTTCTCCGTTCTTGAAGTCGAAGGCTGTAGCGTTGGCTTTTATGTATGCCAGTAAATCCGATAGTCGGGCCATGTCGGGAACATTCCAGTGCTCCACTTCGCCAACGTTTTGGAGGAGCTCCGCGATCTTTTCCTGTGGTTCTTCATTCCACGTGAACCGTCGTACCAAGGGCTGGTGCATTGTTGCAGATTCGGCTTGCGTAAGCAAACGGAGATCCTCAACGGTAGCCAGGTAGCATGCAAGCCACTCGGAAGGGAGCTCTTTGGAGGTGGCCAAGAAACTTGAGAGGTCATCGATCGGAAGCTCCGGCAACCACTCCGACTTTCTCCGGAAGAAGTCAAGGATAAGACAACTACCCAGCAATGAGATCCTTCTTTCCGCGGTATTCGCTTTCTTCAGAGTCTCGGATAGGCAACGTCTTGCGAACGTCAGTAGATTGTTTTGCTCGTTGTCGTCATCCCAACAAACTAGTTTGGTTTCGCCTGCCTTCTCCCCAGCCGCGTGCAAAAGGAAAGAGCAAGCAAGCAATGAAGATCCGGGCGAGGTATCCTCGGCAGCGCCTTCTGAGAGGAGTCGCAGTTTATAGTGTAGTCCCCGATCTAGCTTGTATCCATGAGATGGATCTAGCAGAGAAGACACCGCAGCAAGGGTGGGAAGCGCCTTCACCAGAGCTGCTCGGGAATTGTCGACCTTCCCAGCGGAGGCGATTTGTCGGGCTATGAACTGGTATGCGCGATAATGTACAGACGGTTGCACTGCTTCCCAATCGCACGCATAGTGGTTCCAACCAACTAGAGCAAACAATGTGCCTTGTGTCACCTCCGAATCGGATGAAATGCCGGCCAACCAGCATAGGGCTCCAAGCTCTGTCTTCTGCAACTGTCAAAACCGTCAGATGGAAAATGACAGACGCGAAAAAACAGAGACGCACTCGTAGTATGCTCGCTGCCGACTGGGGAGGGACAAGATCCGCCTCGTGTCTATGCTTGGACGAAATTGCTTCCATATCGCCCCACGACGTCGACCTCGTTACGTTCTTGCTACCTTGGAGCTCGTCAGGGGGAGGGTAAACACTCCTCGCCACCCCGCTAAGGGTAGTGGTCAGGTACTTCGATAAGCGTGATTGATATGGGCACTGGGGCCAGATCACGGGTAGGAAAAGTGCCGTCAAATACAGAGCCAGGCTTGCCACCAGAAGAATGCAAAGCAGGAGGCCCAGCCCGTTGCTCGCCTCCCAGAAGTAGACGACTAGGCCGCAAAGAAAGAGAAACACGGCCAAGATAATAGCGGTGGGCAGGGCGTCAACAATGAGTTCTATCTTCCAGTCCTGCAGAGCCATATAGCGTTCATGCCTGGCGCATGTCCAAGCGGGTGAGCCAGGCAGCAGTATCTCTTTGTATATCGTCATCCATTGCTTGACGGACATGGCAAAGACAGTTGAGACCAGGCTGATGACGAGAGAGCTCAGCCAGAGTGCGTTCACAGCAAACGCCCAGGGTGAGGGCGATGTTGCCGCTGCAGAGCTAGCATCGTTGTATCCTGAAGTCGTCCGATTCCCAGATGCCATTTGTGCCGCAATCTGCCGCAAGGTTTCGAGGGTCTCCGTTTGCGTATCTGGCTGCAACAGCAAGCTGGATGCGATTATGAAAGCAGATACAACAGTTGAGAATAGGGTCGCCTATGCCACGTACTTGTAAGCAGGCGCCATAACAGTGAGAAATTACCCACGAATAGCAAGAAGTTGTTCAAGGTATCATCCAGCCATTTGAGATGATTCTTGTCCCAAACGGTTGCGTGCGTCATGTATAGCGCCCAAATAGGTGCATGAGGGTCATAGCTCAGCTCTGGGCCAATGTCATAGACGAAAACATCGTCTTCCGGCGCTTTGTCGTTCGAGGTCTTAGCGGGAATGTTGGAGGACTCCAGTTCATTCTGCGTTCCAGGAGGCGTCAGCATTTCAGACACCGATCAATGTTTGATAAGGTGCTCGCACCTCCAGGGCCATGTCGAGCAGGAGGCACACGGGTATGTACAAGCTCGCAGCACTCTGAAACGCTCGCGCTATATAGAAGGGGGCAAGCCCTGTGGGTGAAGCACTCTGAGTAGTAAAGAAGACGAAATGGTGGAGAATCATCCATCGCGCTCAACCGGAAAGCGCGTGATTGCATCTTTTTGGGAAATACCACTCAGGACAGGGGGGTAACGATCATCCATAGATGCCAGAAGGATGACTTCCGACTGAGGGACGGGAATGCACAAGTGATGAGCGCTGACTATATCCGCCGGCGGTAATGCAGTGACAATTGAACTGCGATTTGTTTCCGCTTCAATTGTTCGGCGAGTGATGATGGCCCAGTGCTCACTCCAATCCCTCGACTCGCCTTCATCCATAGTCATTCGATGCATCTAAGCGCATGGCGCTCTCTGAAGGATAACAGAATGCTGAGATGATTTTGCTGGGTTACGATGTGAGTTCAATCCGCTCGAAGACCGATTAGCGCGCTGAGAATCGGAAACCAGCGTTCCCAGCAAGCACGGCACCGTAGACCCGACAGGAGGCTAGCAGTTCGCTTCTTTTGCGTTATCATACCGCTCACGCAGTCCGACCACGCCGCGACTACTCTCAGATGGGCCAGCGTGCGATCAACATTCATCACCAATACCAGCGCGCCTAATGCAGTCTACGAACCGGCCGGTGCGCTTGCCAGTGTATTCGACGCGGATTTCCGAATCCACGTCAGCATCATTCCGCAATGTCGCTCGGCGACAGCAGCATCCGGATCCTCAGGCGGCCGCACGACCATCGTATCTTCTCAATCAGAAACACGCGCGCCAGCCTCGTGAAAAAGGAGGCGCACGATCCTTCACGCTTGGGAGCTTTCCCCAAATATGGTGGAGAGTCAGGGCCGGGAGATGAAGGAGCGGCTATGGGCGAACTGCTGGATATAGACGGAGAGGGGCAGAACACCGAGGATCACCCCCACAATCGACCGGAAGCTCTACGGGTGCCTGTGCATGGCGGTTTGTACGAACCCGAGGCAGTCGTCATTGGTGTCAGTACTTTGCGCTCTAGCAGATGTTCGCCCGCACCCTCGCCCATCCCTGGTGTCCGAGCGATTCGGCGAGGCCGAGCGCACCACGTCGTGTTCCCTGCATGTAGTCATGGGTGGGAAGCTGATCTGCGGACGTGCAAAGGGTGAGCATCTCTATTAGGAAATAGACGCCTGGACTCACATGTGCGCAGTTGCGTCGATCGCCTCTGAATCCGGCGCCATCTCGGCACCCAGTACTCGTACATGGTTGGGTGTGCCACCTTCCCGTTTGCGCAGGGGGATATCCGCACCTTCGCGATCAAACCGTGCAATGCAAACCATTGCAATCGTTGTATAACGTGGTTTATCGTTGAGCGGATCGAATCAGTGAACGGATCACATTGCGGGTGCGGACATCGTCAAAGTGTATCTACTCCGCCAATTTGTTGCATCGGCTCAATCTGAGCTAGAGTCTGACTGATCATCGGGCTCTGTAACCTTTTTGCAGTTTCTTGCATCATGGCCTGCTTCGCGGCAGATTCTACAGAGCCGCTTGCCTACCCTTTGCCGCTTCGAAGGTCCCTCGCCTCGGTCATCATCACCTCCCTCTGCAACAACCACGCCCTTTTCCACCAAGAGTTGGCTAGCTCTCTCACCAGTAAGTAGTCCGGAATCCTGTAGACGTGTTCGCTTGGCCCGTCGTCTTTTGGAGAGAATGCCATTTGCATCTTCGAGGGACTGCACCCTGCCGGTCAAAAGTGTGAGCCGATGATCAAGGACAACTGTCGCCTTTGCCAGCTGGTCCACAGACTCCATTATCGGTGTTGGTGAGCTTCGATCATGCTGGGCAATCCGATTCTTGATGAGTGTTGATTGAAAGAGTGCTTCGCGTGCTGTTTTTGGTGTCTGGGAGACCCAGTGTGGGTGCGGACCCTCGACCATTGGCGGAGGTGTAGGTGTCCGCAACCGTACATCCAGCTTTGAGATCACAGCATTGGGGTTGTATGGGACAAGCCCAGCACCTCGGAAGCCACCCTTGACGTTTTCGGCTGTGAACACAGTCTTGAAGGCAACATTGAATGCAGGGAAGAAGTCGTCCTTTGTGATGTGGTTCACATTGGCTCGGATTAGGCATGAGATTTGAGCACCGTATGCCTTCTTCAACGGGCCAAATAACCCAACATCAAGTGGTTGGGTGAGATGGGAGGAATGTGCAGGTAAGCAGAGCGGAATTATGTTGCAGGCCTTGCAATACTCGGTGAATGCAGCATTGACGTGACTCTCATGTCCATCGAGGACAAGCATGCGGTATAGTCCTTTCTGACGAGACCGGGTATGCTCCTCAAAGTGCTTGAGCCACTCAAGACCAGTATCATTGTCGGTCCAACCATTTGGAGTAGTTGTGACAGCCCAGTTGTGCGGAACGTTGTCATCATTGTACCACGGAGAGAGATGGTAACGACCCTTGACGCACATGAATGGCGGGACAACGTGCCCATCGGCTGCGATAGCACAGATGGCTGTAGCCCATTCTCGATCTCCGGGCTGGATGGCCTTTGGTTTACCGATTCGATCAGAGCGCGTAACAACCATGCAGGGACGGATCATGCCCATCATGAAGCCAGTCTCGTCGAAATTATAGAAGTCGGTATCTTGGATGCCGTAGTTGCCTCGCATATTGGCAACCAAGTTGAACCATGCACTGAGTGTTCTCGGATCTTCCTGGCGAGCACGCTGGTAGTCGTATGTGCGAGACATCCGTGTGGTGATGGCAGGTTGTCGCTTGATGAACCGGGATGTCCAGCATTTGCCAACCGGTGCCTCGCTCCGCCTTGCCAGTAGAAGGTTTGCCATATCCTCCACATCTGCCTTCTGTGGCGAAAACCCTCGCCCATCCAGCAGCAGAATGTACTGCACGATCCCCTCCTCCTCCTCTGCAGTCAGAGCAGCCCGCACACTCCTACTCTCGCACCTGGCTGGGATTCCTTTCGTCCTTCGCTGCAACGTGGTGTATGGGATTTCAAAGGTTTTGGCGGCATCACGGAGTGAGAGGTTCTTGTTGGATCGCATGCTTTCAATAGCTAACAAGACTTGGCGCTCTTTAGACATGGGAGATGAGGTATACAGGGTAGTACGATGCAGAGCAAGACGGAGCGATGTGGTCAGGGTCAAAGTGATCCGCACCCTGATTCGATCCGCTCAACGATAAACCACGTTATGTCAACTGGCTCATGATCAACCTGTTCACCCAGATGCTTTGCTTGGGCGCATCTCGTTCGGGCAAGTGCTGGAGCACCGTGTGGCACCACGCTGCCGCAGAACCTGAACCCATGCGCAGCCAGCAATCTGATTTCTAGTTCGAAAACGTCAATGACATGCCGGCCGTGAAGGGGCTCCGATGGTCGGTCGGGATTGCCGCACCTCCAGCACATTTCGGATTCCTTGGCATGCCACCTAGCCTACCCATCCGAAGCCAGGATGTCATCCTCGACCGCCCCGCCTGGGAGAACCACTCTACGAGCGGGTGTTCGCTCCCCACCCCGAACGCGACCCTGTCTGTATGAAATATGGTCGAGACACCGTATCGCCGAGCCCGTCGCCGAGTCCAGCTATCGCCGAGGCCGGTCGACACTATCGCTGACGGCTTGTCTGCTCATCACGAAACCTCCGCTCGTACTCTTTCGATTCCCTCGGACGGCTCATGCCCAATGCCCAAAAAGAAACATGCGCTCGCTGTCATTCAAATATCCAGGCCGAACTGACTACACATCGCGTGGTGCCCGTCTGACCTGACAATGTCACAGAGCTACTATATGTGCGAATGCTACCGCTTTTGGCTCCCTCCCTTAATGGGGTCGGCTTACTTACATGTGATAATGATCCTTCATGCGTCGCGGCAGAGGCGCGTTGTGAGCACGCTCTACTTGTGATACGTATAAAGACGCTCATGATGTTGACGCAGATCGCTGCCGCCGTTCTACAGCGCGCGTCCTCCCTCCCAAAGCAGCCTGATGCGCGGGACGTTGCCAACACATCCGCCCTCAAGGAGAACATCTTCCAGGGCGAGGAGCATGTGGAGCGGGACTTGAGGGTGGACGGTCAGGCTTCGGTGGAAGTCGGGTGAACAGACTTGAAGTCTGTGAGGAGCAAAGAGGGCAGGGAGGGATACCGAGGTCGCTATCTTCTGATGCGGTTGATATATGCTACTCTACACTATCCTGTGAGTACTGGCCAGTCCTTGTACATCATGATCTTTGTGCTACGATAGAAGCCCGTGCCTTAGCCGGATTTTCGAGAACGTCCTTCCCATACATCTGCTTCAATAGCGCGATCAACGACTGGAACTTCTTCTTCGCAAGCACTGCATTGTTTTGCTGGTCTCTGCAATATTCGACCAGATCGAGGAGCAAACCAGATTGCCAGACCGCCTGTTTCTTGCGCCGAGCTAATTCAATCATGAGATCTGCGAACGTGCGAATATCTTCCGCCGAGTGCGTGCCGACCACGAGCGCATGTAGACCCCTGGCAGCCATCATAGAAAGCCAACCCGAATCAACAATCTCAGAATCCCAGTAATTGTCCAAGTAGGCTTGCGTCAGCCAGAGAGACAGAAAGTAGCGCGGGTCGTTCGGAGCCGTTAGCTTCTCCACGAGCTCTTTCAACGCTTCCATTGGCAGCTCGTCTCCCCAGAGCGCACCAACCATAGTTCCACGCGCATTGCGAACGCGAGCACACGCGCTACCCAGACCTCTGTTCGTGCTCTCTGCGCGCATCAAGAAGTTGAAGCCGGCCCGGAATGTCATCTTGTCTGAGAGGACGTTGCGTGCCATCAGCGCCGTGACTGTTTCGAGAGCGAGTTGGGATATATCGACGCTGGCATCACTTCGAATGCTAAGCGGATAGTCGTCCACCTCGAAATCTCGCTCGATCGGCGAGAAGTGTTCTTGTCGTGGCAGAGTAGGGTGCATGGGTCGTGGAGGGCTGGAGTTGCTGGAAATCACCATCGGAGGCGTGGGAATCACAATCGGAGGTATGGGAATCACAATCGGAGGTGTGCCTTCCTCTACATGCTCGCGGTTACCTGGATACACGGTGTCCGGAAGGACAATCGGTTGGCCAGCCGCATGAGGAAGAGAAGCAGACTCCACGCCAGATTCAGAGCCGAACACAATCGGTGCAGCGGGATATTGGAAAGGGAAGCCTGACGTGGGGCTCGTAGGTGCAGGGCTCTCAACCAGAGGCAATTCGGGATCGACAATGCTGCGAAGAGGAGTAATCCAACGAGATGAAGGGCGACTAGGAACAAGAGAAATGGGTTCAGGTGGAGACGGAACGGCCCGAACATGAATAGCTTGGGCGGGAATAGCCGGTGCTGGAATGGCTGGTATGGGTAGAGGGTGCATAGGCATAGCCGTTATGGGTCTCCCTGGGCTGCGCGGAGCTGCGGGTGGTCCGAGCATAGGACTTGTCGGGTCATCTTGGCTGGCAGGATCTGGGGCGGGAATAGGCTGTGTCGACGTGCCTGCATGGGGAGCGGCGGCCTGTGGAATGGGCATAGGAGGTTTCGGAATGCCGTGGGTAGGAAAAGTTGGCGCGGATATCGGAGGTATCGGGGGGCCTTGATGGGGAACTGCTGCAGGTGGGGACGGCATGTGTGGTATCGGAATACCTTGGCTGGGAGGAGCAGGAGCGGGCATTGGATGGATGGGAGTATCGTGGCGGGGAATTGCAGGGGGTGGGGCAGGCATGGGTGGTATCGGAATACCTTGGCTGGGAGGAGCAGGAGCGGGCATTGGTAGGATCGGAATAACTTGGCTGGGAGGAGCTGGGACGGGCATAGGACGTGTCAACGTGCTTGTGCTGGGGACAGTTGCCAGTGCTCTGGGCAGAGATGGTATTGGAGCGCTTGCAATAGGAAGAACTGGGACAGGCAGGGGTATCTGTATCGCTGGGGAAGAAACAGCTGGGATGGCATCTGATGGCATCGGAGTAGCTGAGCCTGGAATAGTTGCTACCGGAATGCTGATGGGAGTGTTCTCTGAAGCTGCTGCGAGAGGAGTAGAGATATCACGGACTGGGGTGTCTGCAGTGGGGCTTTCCGGAGAAGTGCTTGGTGCAATGCTGTTTCGAAGTGGACTATGCTGAAGAGGTCTGGATGATACGAGGTTGGAAACGGCCGGCAGGGTTGAAGCACGGCTCCCTGCAACGCGGATGCGGCTTGTGCTGGGATTTTGTGCGGCGGGGATGGTCTCAGTAGTGGGAATAACAACTGTGGGCCGATTCATCACGACAGAAGACGGTATGATTGGAGACACGGTGTCGTGAGTGCTTCCCGTTTGCGCGTCCATTCCATTTTCACCTTCCGGCGGCAAAGTGGCTTCGTCCAGAACATCTGATGGCTGTTGCTGGTCATCCCATTCCAAATCGTTGGGCCCTCCAGACCCTGGAACTGGAAGAGGCGAAGGTATGGAATCGTGGGCGGGCGTTGACGCGGGCGAGGCTCCAGATAGGACGTCCTCTGGAATATTCATTGCACCTTGTGCATTCTTCTCCACCTCGGACCCACGTGATGGTGTGGCTCTCAGCCGGCTACTAACCGCGGGTGAGCGGGTAGACTGGTGTGACAACCGCACTCCAAGCGCAACGCCTTCTCCCGGACGAGGACCTTCAAAGAGACTATTGATGAGCTCGCCATTAACAAAATCGAAGTAAACAACGTTGCGGATGACATATTTAAGGAGGCCCTTGAGCATTTCTCTTCTGTAACCGCTCCAGGACTTGAACGCGCCGGCACGGCGGAATACATAGGCGAGCATCCGCCCAGAGTCTTCGTTCCACGTGAAAAGACGCACAACTTCTCCTTGAGGTGATGTAGGCGGCGTCTGGGACGTAGAAGGGGTATCGTCAAGCGTAGCCAAATAGCACGCTAGCCATTCGGCAGGCAGCTGCGTGGTGCGCCCAACAAACTCCGATAAGGCATAAGCGGGAAGCAGCCTAAGCAGCTGGTGCCTATGGAAGAAATCCAGAACAAGACAGCTACCGAGCAACGAGAGCGACTGCGGAGATCCGTGGTTGTCATTATCGAGGCACGCCGCTAAGCGCACCGAGGCGTGTTTGACCAGATCAGCAGATTCAACGGACGAGACTGGTTTAGTCGAAGTTGCGTTTTCTCCTGCTGCATACAGAAGCAGAGCGCAGGCTAGTAGTGATGATCCTGGTGAGATTGACTCGGCCGATCCTTCTGATATCTGTTCGAGGATAAACCGCATTTCGCGATCCAGCCTATAGCCTTGTGGTCCGAGCAGGGAGGACAGCGCGGCAAGGGTTGGAAGTTCGGCGAGATTATATCCCGATCCACCGGTTTTTCGCACGGTGGCCAACTTCTTGGTGATGAGTTGACTTGTACGAGAGTGCACATCATCTTGAACCGCATGCCAGTCCTGGGCGGGAGGATTCCACCCGACCATAGCTAGCAGAGTTCCTTCTGTCACTTCCTGCTCAGACGAGATAGTAGATAGCCAGCATAATGCTCGCAACGCGATGCTCTGAAACGGTTTGATCAGACGGAAGCAACTTCAGATATGCATGACGCACCTGGGCTGCTGGAGATAGCGACGGGTGCGATAGGTGAGATGATCCAGGCACCAAACGGGCATCATCGGGCCCGACACGTATCGTGTGTAATCGTGGCGGCTGACCTGTTTTCCTGCCGAGCCCCTTATCATTTGCAGGCGGATAATGGTCCATAGACGCTTCGTTCTGGTGCTTTTCGGTGAAGTACAGGGAGTCGACCAACGTCTTGGTTAGAAGAGATTGATAAGGACATCTCGGCCAGAGGAAGGGCAGCAGCGTGATGCCGATGAAAAGACAGACGCTTGCGACCAACAGTCCGCACAGCAAGGCTCCAATTGAATTGCTCGTCTGCCACATGTAGACCACCAGTCCGGCGAGGAAGATGAAGACGGCGAGATTGATGACCATTGGTAAGGCGTTGACGATGACGGAGATCTTCCATCTCTCAAGCGACACATAGCGCTCGTGTCGCTCCCGCACACACGCGAGGGAATCCGCAGGTAGTCGTTCCTTGTACGTCGTCAACCATTGTTTGACCGAGACGGCGAACACAGTGGAGATCAGGCTGAGGAGGAGCGAAATGACCCATAGCGCATTGACAGAAAGCGATCCGAATGATGCGTCGCTGGAGGATTCACCAGCGTATGCCGCTGGAGCTTGGCCGCCGTTCCCTCCGGCGGCTAATTGAGCTGAAATCACTGCAAGGGCATCCAGGGTAGCCTGTTGGGAATCGGGCTGCAGCAAGACGTATGATGCGATGAGGAAAGGGGCGACGACAGCGGAGAAGAGGGTTGCCTACAGAACTGCTATGTCAGTGACAGCACGGTCAAGGAATGAATACAAGCCTACGAAGAGCAAGAAGACATTCAGGGTATCGTCCAATGAATCGAGATAGTCTTTATCCCAGACGGCGGCATGCTTCCTATATACATTCCAAATAGGCGCGTCCTCCGCGTGACTGAGATCCGGAGCGATGTCATAGACGAAACCACCTTCTTCACGTATTTCATTGTAGATAATCTTTGTGGGAGGCACGGGAGGCGCGTGGTCCGCCGTCCGATTACGTTTCTACCAAATCCAGCCTGAACATGAGCAATGGGGACGATAATGAAACATCTCACAGGTCGGTTCATTTGAGCAGGACAATGCGGGAGTACGCCTCGCTCGTTCAATTGAGTGACTGCTGGCGCTATATAACCATGGATGCCAACGCTTCCCCTGACCAGGTTTGGTAAGCGGTGAGCGAGTGCAATCCCGATTTTCTTCGATACTGATCAGGAGTAAGGTAGTCGCCGGCACGCTTGACCATCTTTGGAGTGCGTGGCGGTGCAGGCGGTGGAGGGACATTGGCGGACCCGCACAGCGCCAAGCGCACGCTGGCAACTACAGTAGAGCGATACTGATAGAAGTAGTGAACAACATGGAACTCTTCAATTAACAACGCCATATTCATCAGCACAACAGAGCAGTATAGTTGAGGTACAGGTTGCAAATCTCGCGGGCCCGACTGATATGCAAAGGCGATTTTGTCTCCGCTCCAGAGCCACTCCCTTCCATTAGCAGGTCATCGGCGTTGGCTGGACATCACTGTGGCTTTGTCTGCTCATGTGGATAACACCAAGTTCAGCCCGATCCAGACATACCGAGACGGAGCATCGTTGCTCCTCTCTTCGTATTGCCATAATCACCCACCTTGAGGCGTACAGTCAAAGTTTGGGACTATCGCCGAGAAGATGTTATCGCCGAGACAGCTGTGTGGCGGAGCCTGGCCCGAGGAAAGCGCTATCGCCGACCGCTGTGGCCCGAGCCAAGACCCTACGGCCGACCTCTTACAGCCGAGCCAGCCAGGCCTACGGCCGAGCCAAGCCAGGTCTAAGGCCGAATCATGCCAGGTCTATGGCCGAGCCCCATATGACCGATAACTATCACCGAGCTCGACGTTGGCCCTATCGCCGACCGAGGCCACCAATTTTGAGCATCCCTTATCGCCGAGCTTGGCGATGCTCTAACCCCGAGCTCGGCCATACCCTATCGCCGACTAGGGCAGGTTCTATCCCCGAGCTCGCGATCTCCTACCCCATCCCCACCGGTTTGAGACTGTCGGTGTGATGCACTCCCTCACCCACCGCCTGGCGCACGCACCATCGCCCAACCCTCGCCCTCCCTCTCCCCGCCCTCCCTTCGCTCGACAGCGCACGCCCAACGCCCTCAATCGACTCCGGCAAGCGACCGCCAACAATGGGCTTCTGCCTCCCCTCTTCTTCCTCTTCTTCGTCCTCATCGTGACCCCCTGGCATCACTGCGGCAACACAACCGGCGACTACCTCGAGGATGACGGGCGGGTCGGCAAGTGAATCCCCATCCACGTCCAGGACATGATTGTCCGCCGTGCACATCTTTACCAGGAGCTCCGGCACGGACATGATGCGGCAACGTCTGTCCGAGAGCCTGGAGAGTGAGGTCGCTGCGCCATTGGCATGGCCACCGTGCGAGGGTTACGGAACGTCGGAGTTAAGAGCTCGCGGTTTGCCCACACTCTCTGAATGGCTTGGACATGAGCGGTGCGATCGAGAAGCTTGGGGAAAGAGGCACCGAACGACGAAGAGGATAATCATGATCCGGTATGTTGAGGTGTTGTGACATTCCGAGCACTACGAGCTTAGTTTGTTCACCGATGTTTGGCCTCACCCACGAAAGCTGCAACCGCTATTGGTGGACTAACACGCTCGTCAATTGGTGCTACATGACTAGTGTATTGAGCTATCTGAGAGCCATAAGGCGACTGTGTTGAACCTTGCTCTTTCATGCTCCGACAAACCCGAACAGTGTGCATACCCAATTTTCCTACCTCCTCACTCCTCGCCGGAATGTGAGCTCCTGGCTGGGAATGGGTATCGCGCTTCCGGATGGACGCCATGGGCGGGTTCCGGGTAGGGCATTCTCACAACTCGATGGGAGGGGTAGTACGGCTCTGGCATCGAAGGACTGACTTCTGGATGGACCGGCCATGTCGGTTCTGGCCAGGGCGGCGTTACGTCCCTATGGAATTCGTGGGCTGGTTCAGGTGGGAGTGCGCTCATTTCGATGCGAGGGTAGGTCGGTTCCGGCGGTGGCGGCATGTCCCGATGGAATTCATGGGCTGGTTCAGGTGGGGGTGCGCTCATTTCGAAGCGAGGGTAGGTCGGTTCCGGCGGTGGCGGCATGTCCCGATGGAATTCGTGGGCTGGTTCAGGTGGGGATGCGCTCATTTCGAAGCGAGGCTCGTAACTCGGTTCCCGCATGGGTATGCGCACTTCGTGATGAAACTCGTAGGTCGGTTCTGGCCTTCCCGTGAACATGTGGTGCCTGTCGGGTCGTGTTTGCTCATGTACGATGTCCGGCCGGATATCGAACATCATTTGCTCCGATTGAAGGCCAACCCTCATCCCATTCTCGCGAAGTTCATCAGAGTACCAGGTCACCAGAACATGGCGAAGCATTGCATTTCTCTGACTGAAAAGTAGAGATTCGAGTTGCGGGCGTTCACATAGCTCGATGAGCTTGACAAGCACCCCGGAGCTATAGACTTCACTTTGATTCGTCATGACCAAGGAGGGGGCGAGACTTTCAAAGCTGCGAATGTCTTCCGCTGAATGATCGCTCTTGAACAGGGCCGTCAGACCTCGAGAGGCCATAACCCCCAACCATCCAGAATCGATGATCTCGCTATCCCAGGAACGTGTCTTGTACTCTTTTGCCATCTCCACAGAAAGGAAGTAGCGCGGGTCGTCAGCAGTGTCAAGCTTGCCGACTAGATGGCCCAAAGCGGCGCTGGTAAGCTCATTCTCCCAGATGGACCCGACCGTAGTTTTGCGTATGTTGCGCAGCCGCTCGCACGCCTGGTCCAGGCTGATGTTGCTCACGTCTACGTGCATAACGAATTTTAAACCCGCATGGAACGTCATCTTGTCCGAAGGTACGCTTCGACCCATGAGGGCTGTCAACGCCTGCAGAGCGATCCGCGGAATGGCATTTTGAGGTTCGCCTTGAGCACCGAGACCGTGATCTGGATCCCCTTCTGGATCCCCTTCTGGACCCCTTTCTGCACTATGTTCTGGAGGTGCGTGGGGATACGGCGGGAAAGATGGCAAAGACGGTGGTTGGTACCATCGTCGGTAAGGCGGTTCGTCCTTAATTTCCCGAAAAGGTTCTGTCGGCGTTAACGGCTTGATTCCTTCAGGCACGAGCTCAGCATGCCTCGACCTACGCATTGCGAGAAGCAAACTCTCGAAGTCGCGGTCGGAAGCACCTGCAGGTTGGGACTCAGCTTCTTGCAGCTCTGGGCTGCCTTGATCGGGTTCGAGCGGAGATGCCTCAGGTTCGATAGGTGATTGACTTGATGGAGTAGAAGCAGTCGCCTTCAGTACTTCTTCCGCAACGGGGCTCGGTGGAGGAATATCGGGAAATGACGACTCGCGCAGAGAAGATGGGGTCCGCTCTCTGCTCCCCGATGTACTTGGAATAAGCAAAGGTTCGATCGGAGAGGCCTCAGGTTCGATCGGTGATTGACTTGACGCGGTAGAAGCGGTCGCATCCAGTACTTCTTCCGCAACGGGGCTCGGTGGAGGAATATCGGGAAGTGACGACTCGCGCAGAGAAGATGGGGTCCGCTCTATGCTGGCCGATGTACTTGGAATAGTCGAAGGTTCGGTCGGAGAGGCCCCAGGTTCGATCGGTGATTGACTTGACGCGGTAGAAGCGGTCGCATCCAGTACTTCTTCCACAACGGGGCTCGGTGGAGGAAGATCGGGAAGTGACGACTCGCGCAGAGAAGATGGGGAACGGCGTACGCTGCCCGATGTACTTGGAATAAGTGAAGCGGGGCTGACTGGCGGTGAGCTGGAAGGCACTGACATGGCCAACCAATTGGCAATCGGATTTCTTTGCTCAGGAAGCGCAGCCAGGGCAAAAGAAGTGACCATGTGACTGTCAGGTGCGGCGGGACCGTCTGCAGGTTGTACGCCAGAAGGCGGTAAACGTGGAGACGATATGGGTAGATATGATATCTCGGGTCCTATCATGTCAAGCGTTGGTGTCCGTGGACGCAGTATGTCGGGCGTAGATGAGTCGCCCCGTGGCATGTCGGATGGTGGGAGGTCCACGGATGCCGCATTCGGAGATAGCATGACTGTACCCCGAGCCACCGTCGATACTGTCTCGGTGAAAGATTCTGCTTCCGGAGGGGCGACGCTAATGACAGATGCCGTCATGTTCCGCAGAGTTGCAGATGGATGGGCGGTACGTGAAGCAGCGCCAGCCGGTTGTTGGTCGGGGTCTGTTTCGTACCCTCGTATGGGTGTGGCCTCGGCCTCTAGACCCACTAGAAACTCCAAAGGCACATGCACTGCGGAGGAGGGCGATAATCGAACTACCGCGGGCGGGGAAGGTGGCGCATGGGAAGGTGCGTGATATGAGGTTGCAGGTATATCCGTGACTAGTTCTTCGCCTGGCTGGCCCGTACGAGCTACAGGCTCAGCCCCCTTCTGCTGTGGCCCAAGTGGTAGTCGAAGGCTTTGCTGAGCAGCAGGGCCTGAGCCTCCTGACACTAGGGAACCAGACTTGGAGCCGGTCTCAGTAGGGAGCCACTCGGAGAGGCTATTGATGAGCTCGCCGTTGGTGAAATCGAAATAGATCACGTTGTCGCTCAAATACTTCAGAAGATCACTGAATATGAGTTGATCTCGCTTGGTCCAGGAGCGCAGCCCGCAAGCGCGGTTGCAAACATCGACTAGCAGACGGCCCGGTTCTTCGTTCCATACGGATCGGCGTGCGACAACTTCCGGGTGGGAGGGTTGTGGTGGACCCAACTGGAGAGACTTCAAAGACGTTGGGAAATCTTCGAGACTAGCCAGATAGCAAGCGAGCCATTCGGGAGGAAGATGCCTGGAATGTGATACAAACGTCGATAAAGGTTCGATCGGAAGTCGCTGCAGTAAGTCATATCTGCAGAAGAAGCTCAGGACAAGACAGCTCCCCAGCAAAGAGAGGCTTTGGACGCTCTGTCCGGATTCCTGAGCATTATGACACTGAAGCAAGCGCGTTGTTGCGAACAAGACTAGAGCCTTTGGCTCGGATATCATGATTGTTGAAGAGGCCGTCCGCCCAGCTGAGTACAGAAGCAATGCGCACGCTAATAGGGAGGATCCCGGCGACACTGACTCCGCCAATCCTGCCGCAATCCGCTCGAGGATAAACCGCATTTCTCGATCCAAGGTGTACCCCTGTGGTCCAAGCAAAGACGACAGTGCAGCCAGGACTGATAGCTCGGCAACGTTATATCCAGAACCACCTGTCTTGCGAGCAGCTGCCAGTTTCTGGGCAATGAGCTGGCTTGCGCGAGCATGCACGTCTTCTTGGACAGTATGCCAGTCGTTCGAAGGAGGATTCCATCCAACCAAAGCAAGTAATGTCCCCTCGGTCACGTCCTGTGTTGCGGAGATGGTAGATAACCAACTCAAAGCGTACAGTTCAATGTTCTGCCATCAGATCGGTCAAACGACTATCAGATGAGCGACGTCTCACGCACCTGTGCTGCTGCAGCCGCGGACTTGCGCTGACTGAATATGACGGGAAGAGACCGCGTTGGTGAAATTCTCGTAACGTCCGGAATGAAGGATGCATTTGCTCCAAGTTTTTCCCTCAAGAGGGGGCTGTCTTCATCGTCGTCTACTTGCAACTTCTTCTTCGTCTCCGTGCGAAACACTATCGGTAGCGTGTTGAGCATCTTCACCACGGAATCGAGCCAGTGGGACAAGCTCTTCGTGAGGATGGACTGATATGGGCACCTTGGAATAATGATGGGGAGCAGAACAGTTACGAAATAGAGACCCATGCTGCCGACTAGTAGACCGCAGAGCAAACCACCGAGGGGAGTACTCGCGTTCCAAATGTAGATGACTAGTCCAGCAAGAAAGATGAAGACTGCAATGTTGATGACCATTGGCAGGCTATTGACGAGGATAGATATTTTCCATCGGTCGAGTGCGATATAACGTTCATGTCGTTCGCGAACAGCAGGTAGGGTGGCAGCAGGCAAGCCTTCTTTGTAGCTCGTCAACCATTGCTTGACAGAAACGGCAAAAACCGTCGAGACCAGGCTGATGAGGAGAGACACGAGCCAGAGTGCATTCACGGCGAGTAACCAGGAAGCCGGGTTGATGGCAGAATCCCCATCGTAGGCTATGGGAGGAGGCGCGTCATCTTGCGAGGCTGCCAGCTGGGCGGAAATGCGTGTAAGTGCATCGACGGCAGCTTGCTGTGTGTCTGGCTGCAGGCGGGCGTTGGAGTCGATGAGAAAGGGCGCGACGACGGCGGAGAAGAGGGTCGCCTACATCAAGACAGTTTTCCTGTCAATCATAGTCACTACTTCTTTTGGAAGCGGACTTACGAATAGCAGGAAGACATTGAGCGTGTCGTCAAGCGAGGCGAGATAATCTTTGTCCCAGGCGGCAGCATGCTTTCGGTATGTATTCCAAATGGGTGCGTCTTCAGCGTGACTTAGCTCCGGGCCAATGTCATAGACGAATCCACCCTCTTGACGTGTTTCACTATAGATGATCTTCGCGGCAGGGAGGGCATGTTCGTTAGCACCGCCGTGAATTGTCTCCTGCGAACCACGTAAGCAGACGCGCCATGTGACAACTCACAATGCTCTCACCGATGGATTCATTTGCGCAGGACAAAGCGAGCACAACTCACTTGTACAGCAAACGTACTGGCCGTACCGTCTCAAATGTCCAAGTTATTGACCATGGACGAGATAGTATAAGCGCCGAACGGTTGCATTTCCGCAGGTCGAAGCCGAGCGAGGAATCACATGATTGCAGCCACGCTTGACCATATATGGTGTTGGCCCGCTGGGTACACAAATCGGGGATCGAGAGCCTGAAAATTGCAAACGGGCTCAGCCGCAGAAAGAAGCCATTGGTGATACGTGGAAGTCGACCCTGAATGAGGCACGCCGTTCGGATTGAGGATTAGGCGGTCATAGCCAACGACAGGCGCAGTGCACTGCCAGATTGTTCAATACAGAGATTCTCGCATGTCGCAATCGAATGGACGTCGAACTTTGGTGATCAATCTAGTGGATGGTGAACAGGCAAGTGCTGTGCAGTGCATGCAACCGGTTCAAATTGGAGCCGCATAATTGATGCTTCGCACACAACATCCGAGTGAGATTAGAGCAAGTTGTATTCCCTTTCGTAGGTTCGAGAGACAAGCTGTTTGCGAGTACATGGCGAAGAATGAGGTGTAGATGGAAGTGAGCTGCGGCTGCGCCATAAAGGATCCACCTTATGCAAGATGCGAGGGTCGTTTGATGAACGAAACACGTGAAACGGCGCGGTCGGCGGTAGGCGCCACATCAAGGGCAACGATTTGTTCCCGTATCCGCTCTCTGGCAGGCTGCTCCTCCTGCCCGCTGTCGGAATAGCTCGCTTGCCGTCTCCCGCAACCTCCGTTCAATGGCTCCATCCCTACCGTGTGCAGCACCAGCATCATTCGCAAGCCGGTCAAGGCGAACATTGTCGTGAAGAGGAACACGCGAGGGCGCCGTCGCCTAGAGGACCACGGCGACGGGAGGGACAGGCCACAATGCAGTGATCACCTGTCATTCAGATGACTTTGAAGTTCAGAGAGGTCCAGCGGCGCTGATACAGCCACCATGGGCATGGGAGGATGTTACGGGAGATGCACATTGGAAGAATGCAACAGAGAGCCACGCCTTACCATGTTACTTCGTCGTGGAGTTGCACTAAACCTGCCAGCGCACTCCGACGCACTGTAGTTGTTATCTGAAGAGATTCATAATGGATATTGCATATTTCCCCCACACGCCGACATCTGTCACGAAGGCCCCGTCGAAGCTCAACAGTCTACTTGTATAACAAATTCGTTGAAATGAAGAGAGCTGTACACCTACCATGATCAAATATGGACCTAGTCGTCCTTCGCTGGGCCGCTAAGTCCACGTCGAAGCTGGAAGATCTGAGAGCGACGCCTGTCGTCGAAGATTGCGCCCCGATTGGATCCACCGCGCCGTGCTGGCAACCTTCTCCGTTTTCAGGGCGGCCGGGTCGATCGTTCTGGCGGTATACAGAATTGGCGGCTGCGTCTGCGCCGAAACGACCGATTCTTCGTCGTCGAGGAGATCTGAATCATCCGGAAGCATGGTCAACATCGCGTCCCGTAAACTGGGTTCTAATTCCTCGTCGAGGTCGTCCAACTCCGTCTCCCCTGGGACTGGCAGTAATATGGCCCTGCGCAGAGATTCGTCATGCACGTTGAAGTCATCATTGCCGTACCACTTCCGCAGGAGTCGGATTAAATCCCTTCCAATCTTGCGGCCCACGACTACGACAAGACGGCCACCATAGAGAGTTTCCAGCTTCTGCAAGATACCGGAATCGCGGGCTGCTCCGGCGGTATCGTGTATATATCCCAGACGAGCAACGATGTCCTCGACCTCGCGAAGGTCAGCCGGACTGTGTGTGCCTGTGAACAAAGCCTCCAGCCCGTGATCTGCCATCATGTTCAACCAGCCCGACTTGACCACATCTTTGTCCCAGAAGCGCTCCAGGTACGCCGTCACAAGCCACACAGATAACGAGTATCGGGGATCCTCCTTGCCCGTGAGTCGGGGATCGTCCTTGCCAGGGAGTCGGGGATCGTCCTTGCCAGGGAGTCGGAGATCGTCCCTGCCAGTGAGTCGACGTACAAAGACCTGAAGCGTATCGTTGGTGAGCCTCTGACCCCATCGGAGAGCGACCTTCTCCCTCTCGTGTGCATGTTTGATTGATCGGATTCGTGCACATGCGGCATGTAATCCGGGATTCAAGGCATCAGCGCATAGTATGAAGTTGAATGCCGCTTCGAATGTCATATGTTCGGAGTCGACACTCTTTTGCATCAGAATGGTAACTGCATACAGCACCAGGTCTGGCAAGGCGGCTTCTCGATAATCAAGGTTCGCGATATCCGTCCAGCGCTTGGTCGATGCCTCTTTATGGCTTGGAAGGTGGCAGGAGAGCTTATTGATAAGTTGGCCATTAACATGACCAAAGGCATCTGGGTTTCTTGCGGTGTAGATTAAGAGACTCCGGAAGACCATGAGATCTTCTTCTTGCAGGTAACTTCGAGCACGTGCTTTGTCGAAGACATCCACGACCATATCTCCCGGGTCCTCGATCCACATAAACCGTCGATTAAGTTCCTGTCCGGCACGGTTGAGGTACAGCCGTCTGCCGAATGGAAAGTCTTTGAGGGTGGCCAGGAAGGCTGCGAGCCATTCAGATGGTAGGTCGACAGCTTCTTGAACAAACATGGTAAGCTCGTCCACTGGGAGGAATACGTGCAGCCCATATCTCTGGAAGAATTCGAATACTAGACAGAAGCCTAGTAGACAAGATGTGAGGCTTTCACTGTCCCGCAGCGCAGATAAGATTCGCTCCCATGTAATGAAAACAAGCCTCTTGTGCCGCGGTGTTATTGCCGAGAATTGTGTGAGTGAAGCTCCTTCTGCAAAGAGCAAGAAGGCGCAGACTAGAAGGGAAGAGGCGGGCTTTAGTGAAAAAGGCTGCGTCTCGAAGGCCCATGAGTACAACACGTCACGATGCTCATTGTCCATTGGGAATCCAGTCGGTCCAAGGATGGAAGACATTGCCGCGAGAGTAGCCAAATGGTTGTGCAACTCGGCAGGATCGGCACGACTTCGCATTGTTGTAGCTAATCTGGTCGCAATAGCTGGACGAGCCCGAATAGACAGCTTCGATTCCATCTCTTTCCACACGCGCATGTCGACGTTCCAACCGACTAGGGAAAGTAGCATGTCTTCTTGAATCGGCCAGCCTTGAGAGACCAAGTTTCGCACAAATCCTTGCAGTACGAATGTATCGTCTTCGGGTGGGTTTCGATGTTTAGATGGCGCTTCAATTTTCTGCTTTGCGCTCGCGCGAAGGTTGAGCAGCGGCTGTACTCGCCATGGCCCATATTGAGCAACGGCTTGGACGGGAGCCGGAAGGACGGATCCTTGCTTCCACGAGTGCCAACGTATCAGAAAAGGTGATGCGATTCGGTGGCATACAGCGCATATGTCTCTTGAAACGCGTTGCACCGGAGGCGAGTTGTACATGGCCTTGAAAATCTCCGATAACGGCGAGCCATACGGACACGAAGGGAATACAGACGGCAGAATGGTGACAAGGCCGTACAGAACGAGACCAATTAAGATTATGGTGGTGACGATGGCACCCAATGCCGTGCTGACGTGCCAGGTGAATGGCATGAGGCCGATCAGAAACAGGGTTACTGCAATGTGGATCCATAATGGCAGCGACGTCACGATGAGTGTTACGCCCCATGTCCGAAGGGCAAGTGACTTTTGGTAAAGATCATGTATGTTGTCGGCGGATGTCGCGGTGAGCCTCTCCTTGTATCCTATGATCCAACGTTTGACGAGCATGGCAAAGACTGCTGTGACGAGACTGACAACGAGTGCGATCGACCAGAGAATATTGATTGCAAGCGGCCAGGACGAAGCAAGCCATGCATCCTCCGGAGGATACGTTACAGTCGTCATTCCAGCATTTTGGCTTGCTGGAAGCTGAGCTGAGATCTGGAGCAGTGCATCTAGCGTGGCTCTCTGAAGGTCTGGTTGCAGCATCGGAATCGAAGCGAGGAGAAACGGCGCAATGACAGCCGAGAATAGGGTAGTCTACACCATTTCAGCACCGGCGTCACACTATTGAGTCAGGCACTCACGAAGAGCAGGAACACATCCAGCGTCTTGTCGCAATTTTCGAGGAGAGCCGAATCCCAAATATTCGTTTGCTGTCTGTAGTAGCGCCAAATACGCGCCGTTGCGTCCGAGACCTTCTGGATGTTATTGTCGAAATCCGCCCTCGACATGGAAGCTGTTCGACTCGACGGAACAGGGTCGGACATTGTGGTGCGGCCGCCATCGGAAGGGGTGCTGGTAGATACTTCAATAGCAGGCAGAGGGGCGTTCATGTTGAGATCGGTCTGTAAAATCGAAGGCGGGCGTGACTTCAGCGTGTGAGGGGAGGGAACAGCCTTCTCCGTGAGGCAAGCAATCTCCGCTTGCACAGTGTTGTAGACCTTGTCGTTCGCATTGCTCGTCGTGTGACCGAGAATCGTCTCCATGAGAGTATGAAAGCGCGGTGCAGGACAGGGCAGCTTGCCTAGGACAGACCGTCCTGTAAGACATATTATAGAGAGCTGGCAGTCCACGTCCAAGTTCCCGTCCAAGGGTCGGCAGGCGACATAAGCCGGCGCTAGAAGCCTGCAATTCCGGCTTCGCTGCTGTGCTATCGGCACACGACAGAATCTGAAGACATGTATAGCGGTTGGGCCGAGATTACTGTCCAACATCTTGCCATATCTGTCCAATCGCTTGAGCGGAGGATGCCGATCGGGTTATAGCCGCCTATCACGAAGTACGTGCTGATTCAGACAAACATGGGCCAGATAAGGGCTAGCCACGTCACTGTTGGATGGTCATGCGCTGAGCATACTTGCACGGGAGATAGGGTAGGATGGGCTGCCAGATACTCCAGAGAGCGCGAGGGTCATGGTCGTCACCGGGACAAGAGGGACGCACTGACACGTTCCGCGCTGCCTTGCAAGGGGAGCGGGTCACCTTCCAACAAGAAAGTATGATGATTGCGTTCCTCTTGCTAGTACAATTGCAGACAGATACCAGATCACGAGCAGGATACCAGACCATAAAAACAACAATCACTTGAAGGGGGAGGGCGTAAACCAGCGTGGGTATATATCATGGACAAAAAACGTTGCGAGGCATTAAGAAGTGGGGAAAGAACCGCGAACCGAGACGGAACCCTTCACAATACCCATTAGAGAAGATTTAAGATGTTAACGAATCATTGCAAGAAAAGGAGAGACGAGGGTATGTCCATTTGCCCGAAAACCCGCGGGTCACAGCTTCATCAACTCCTTCAGCGCCTTTGCGACGCCAAAGCTGGCCGTCGCCATCGCTTGTCGCAACTGCTTGCTGACCTCGCCACCCATGACCTGCGCCTCGCTCAGGGTGTTGCAGTGCTCGCTCAACTCCCTGAGGAGCTCCTGACCTTGCTTCGCAGAAGCTGAGGGTAGGGAGTCCTTGCAGACTGCGACGATGGAGGACACGATCGTGATGATCTGCGTCAGACTCTCGTTCAAGTCTGTGGCTTTGGCGCCAGACCGAATCCCGCTGAGAACGGTCTGGATGTGGTGCACAATCGATTCAGACTGGGCTTCCAAATAAGGCTGCAAGTGTATCAGTAAGCGCAACAGGCAACAAGCAAACAGTACACACCTTGAGCTCAGCCCAAGCGTCATCTGACCCTTCCGTCGGCACAGCATCTTCGTCCCTCATGCTCGGCATGGGCGGCCGGTACTGTGTCGAATCAAGCGGGAGGTGCTGTAACGACATGTTGGTAGGCGTCGATCGATCCGGCGTTGGCAGTCCATTATGCGTTTCACCCGACATGCCTGATCTCCTCTTGGACGTTGTTGTGCGGATAGGGGACGGCCCCGAGTTCCTATCCGCGCCAGAGCCCCCATCTCTTCCCCCGCCCGCACTCGCGGCGCTCGACGAGCGCACCAGGCGCTCGCGGTCCGGCGAGTTGTTCAGCGGGGACATGATCTTGTTCGTCCCTGCACGCTCTAGGAAGCTTCGCGTCCCGCGTCGAATCTTGAGCAAGCGCACAATCTCCACAATCGTCGACGAGACATGACTCGCCGCGGCGTCGAGCAGGCTCACGGGGGAGAGACCATAGCTCGTCCCGTGGTTCTTGCTCGCCATGACGAGGTTGTTGAGCGTGGCAGAGGCGCGGTCCTTGAGCGCCCTCACGGCCTCGTCGTCGACGCCCAACTTGTCCTTCCGCGGGCGGATCTCGAACGCCCGCACGTCGTCCGTGATGCTCGCGACGGCTGTGACGACGTTCTTCATCGCGCTGAGCACGCTGGTCGGCTGCGAAGACCGGCCAGCAGCGAGCAGCGCGTCGATCGAGCTCTGGAAAGCGGTGACGTGCACATCGGCGATGGCGCCGCTCTCGCTCGTAGGCAAATGGTCGCCATCGGCGGTATTCAGTTTCGGAGTCTGCGGCGCAGACAGCGTGCTGGTCGCCTTAACATGGCGCAGTTCCGTCTTTGCATTCTCGTACTTGCGTCGCCACTCCTTGATCTGCGCATTCAGGTCGCGGATGATACCAGCATCATTGTCCTTCTCATGCATCATTTCCTCGTTCCGCTCCGACAGCTCATTGAGCTCGTTCACCAGAGCTTGCACCTCAGACCGGAGGTTATCCGCCAGCGGATCAGCCTGTGCACCACCATCAGATTCAGCCAGCTCCCACCTCCAAAGGCGAAAAGAGACGCACCTCAGGCAGCTTGGTCGCCTGCTCAAACTTGAACTGCTCAAAGCTCTCGCGCACCATCTCAAGCTCTGCCTCAGTCTGCAACAACCGCGCAGCCGCGTCGTCCGCGTCCCGGCCCTTGCCCAAGTGCAGCTCGTCCAGCTCAGCCCGGAGCTGCGCAACAGTGTTCGACTGGTCGGTCGCGAGCTACATCCCAAAGCGTCAGCCCTGTCTCCCAATCGCAATCCCAGCCCCGCAAAATCCTCCAGAAGAGGAGCAGAGCAAGCAAAAGAAACCAGACGCACATCACGGACTTTCACCATCTCCTCCCTCACAGCCTGCAGCTGCTGCACGCTCCCGTCCCTGCTCCTCGTCACCTCCCCCAGCTCCCCCTCCAAGCTCTGCATACGGTTATTCATCGTGGCAATCTTGAACTCGTACTCCCTTCGGAGCTTCTCCACTTCCACGCTCTGCTGCACGCATCAGCCTGCGCGTTCAGGAACCGAACAAGAGGGACAAAACGCACCTCCCGATCCACCCTCTTCTGAGGCGCAGCGCTGCTCGCCACGCTCGCCCGTCCATAGCTCATCTTATCATAAAACTCGCTCACCCCTCGGCTGGCAGTACTGACCCCATCCTCATCCGTCCTCTCCTCCGGCTCGGTCCTGGGACTAAGGAGCGCGCTGTCCCCCCCGTCCCGCGTGTCAGACTCCTCAAACTCTCTCATTCGGCTGTCGAACGAGCCCGCGAGCGCGTTCAGCCCGCCTTCGCGCAGGGTGGCCGTGCTAGGCCCGGTGAGAAGGGGCGAGCGGTCCCGGTCGATATCTTCCTCCTCCTCCTCTTCCTCCTCCTCCTCCTCCCTGGCCGGGGGGGCGGAACGGTCGCTGCTCGCGAGCGAGCTGGGCCGCTCGTCAGGCTCGTCCCGCCCATAAGGCACCTCAATCTCCTCCTCGGCCATGGTGGATTTGTTAGGGTTGACAACCCCGAGCGTGGCGGTGTTCGTCGGGGGCGGGGAGAAGGGCTCGTATCCCCCCTGCTGCTGCTGTTGCGGCTGGATGGGGACAGCGTTGATATTGTTGCTGGGAGACTGGGATGGGCGCAGTGTAAGCTGTTCGACGCTAGGCCGCCTGCGGTCCGCGGTCGACGTGGCCGAAACGTTGCTCCTGTCGCTCGGGCGACGCCAGACGTCCCCACGCGCGCTCTCGGCGCTCTTCCGCGGCTCGGGGCCCTCGCTAGGCCGCCGCCTCATCCCAGCCTGCTGATCCTCCTCGGGCGGGGGGTAGCCCGGCCCGCGCGTCGCCGTGAACTGGCCCTCGGGCGGGTAGCCAGGCCCACGCTGCGCGGCGAACGGGCTGTCGAGCTTGCTGTACGAGGTCGGAGTCGTGCCCCGCGTGGAGCCGTCCGAGGGGTTGGACGGGCCGAGGGACTGGGGCACGCTCAGCGAGGAGCTGGACGCGCCTGTGCTCGCGTACGGCGCGGAGAGGGAGGGCGAGTCGTCGTAGGATGATGTGGGAGTTTCGGGCCTGTCCTGCTGGGGGAGTCAGCTCAGCTCCAGCTCCAGCAGCAAGCGCCCAGAATCCCGAATGCTCGGAAAGAGCCCGGGAGAACAGAAGGAGACGCACCTTATCCCTAAACGCGGGAAACCTCCTACCGAGCTCATAAAAGATATCGCTGGCGAGGTCCCTAAACTTTGTCTTGCTGAGCGTTGCGAGCTTCTGCCGGGCCTGATTCCGCTTCGGGTGGAGTTCCTGGCGGAGGGGGAGGAAGGGGGCTGTGAGCGCGAGGAGAGGTTGTTAGCATTCATCTGCATCAGGGGAAGGAAGAGAAGAAGAGGTGGACGGGGACGCACTCGGATTAGGCGAGTTCCTTCGAATACACTCATCGTGCACGTCCGTGGAGAGCTCCATGAACTGGGCTTCGTTCAGCTTGACGAGCTTGCTCCTCGGGTCCGCGCGCGCGCCGGGCACCTCTACATACGCAACGAACGCATCAGATACGCTGCAGGATGGATGGATGGAATGAATCGGGACGCACCGCGCACATCCTCGCTGGCGAGGAACAACCTGAGCTGCTCGAAGAACCCCCTGAACTTGTCATAGTTGCTAGGCGATGAGACGTTGCTCGGGAGTTGTTGTTGCTGCTGCTGCTGCTGTTGCTGTTGCTGCTGGATGCCCTGCATCTGCTGCATCTGTGGCATGGGCGGCACCCCCCCTTGCTGCGGGTACTGACGGTACGGTTCCCTGTATGCGGAGAGAGAGGCGGCGGAGTAGATTGTTGCGCTTGGTGAGGGGGGCGGGAGGCCGCGCACTGCCATCTGTGATGACTGCATGGGGTATTAGAGTGGGAGGGCGAAGGCGGGCGTGTCGGCGCTATGGGATGTGATGAGGCACACGAGCGGGAGGCTGGAGAGGGAGATAAGAGACAGGCAGTGAGCGAGCGAGGGAAGGAGTGCTGAGTGCTAGCACAGTTACACAGAGAGGAAGGTGCTAGACTGGGTGGTGGGCAAGAGAGTGTGGAAAAGTGTATGCAGCAGCGAGCGGGCTGTGGGCTGTGGGCTGCCACGCCGGGCACATGAGGTGCCAGTGCCTGCAATCCATCACCACGCCCGGCCAGCGCCCCGATTTCTGCTTCCGATTGATCCCGCCTACCCGCGTTGTTGCTTTTTCTGATTTAACTCTTTGACGGCCGCTTCTTCCCGCCGGCGAAAACGGGTCTTGTTCCTGGCCACACTAACAGCAAAAAAGCAGACCCTGACGACAGCTGCTACCCTTGCCTCACGTAACCTCTTCCACTGGGAGCCACACAATGGCCCATAGCAAAAGTTAGTTCTGTAGAACTTTCCTGCAGAGCTGCGGCCTGATGCTAAATCCGGGCGGGGTCCGACATCCCTCCGTATCCGGGCCGACGCTGCCTTCTCATGTTCTCCTGATTATCGGTCGGCTAGGGACACGCGGAGAAGGGGCGGGTGACGCTCGCCGCATAGCACAGTATCATATCGGTGATATTGTGAACAATTGAAGGGAAAGGAGTGACTGGCACGCCGCGGTCAGATACACGAGTCACACACCTCTGAGCGGCATTGCATCACAGCGTATTGTACAACACATCTATAGATCGTCCCGACCACATTCTTTCATCATCTACTTCTCTTCGTTTCCCTCGCCTACGGGACTACGGCCTAAAGTCCATGCTCGCCCTCTCGTCGCTCATCAGCCGTCCATACTCCAAAAACAGGCGGAACTGTCCCTTGTCAGCACCACCTCCACATTGCATCGCAAGAAGCATCAAGGACGCACGGTATAAGCGACCATATCCTCCCTCCTCCAGTGTGTCCTCGCCCACTCCCTCCCCTGCCCCGCCAACTTCTGCGCAACCTCATCATGCGCCCCCCTCCCTCCCCGAGCCACGTCGCCCCTAAAGAACGTGAGGACGTCGTACAAGTCCGAGAGGTCGACCTGGAGGGGCACGTAGTGCACCCAGGGCTGGATCCGGTCCGTGTACCATTCGGAGAACACGGTGGACTTGAGCACGACGCTGTTCGCAGAGAGGAGATGGTGGAATCGCGCGCTCCAGCCGTTGCCGTCCACCTGAATTCTTGTCAGCTGCGCCTGCCAGCGCCGGGGAAGGGGGCCCGGGGGCGAGAACGCACGTCAAGCAGGTACTTGTACTTCCACAAATCCTCCGGATCCATCTTGTTCCGCCAGTCGAACATCTCCTTCAGCTCCTCGCACACACCCTCCCCGCACTGGATCGGGCCCTTCGTAAAACTGACATCGGTCAAGAGCGGGTTGAGCCAGGCAGCCTCGAGCTGCATCGGTTCCCCCACCGGGTGGGCCGGGGAGAAGGGCGGTAGCACGGGATGCGTGCCGTTCATTCCTGAGACGAGGGACATGAGCCGGACGCGCTGCGACGCCCGCCAGGGCATGTCGGGCTTCATGCTGATCCCCGTTGTCGATCCGCGCCAGACGAGTCTGCCGTCCTTCTCCGCCCAGGGCGTGGGGTCCTCGCGCGCCTCTGCCCATCGCTCAGCGGGCACCATGGAGATATCCCCGTTGAGCTCGGTCTTGCAAAGGGAGAACAGGAAGCGCCGTCTGTCCTGCGGTCCGGGGCCCTTCCCCTGCCGGTATGCGGAGAGCATCCCGACGTGGTGCACGTGCGAGGGGTGCATACAGGGCGACATGGACTGCCGGTGGTTGTGGATGAAATGCTTGGGTGCTGAAGCGGGGTTGGGCAGGCTGGGAGGCGCTTCCTTGAGCGGAGCAGAGCGCAGGGGAGTGTTGAACGGACACCCGGCAGCCCAGCCAATGTTGTCCATATTTGGCTTGGTGCTCAAGTCCAGGACTGCAGTGCGTCAGCAATGACTGCAGATATGAAGACCGCATGAGACTTACACTTCCCGGCCTCCCTCGTCTCCCGCATCAGCTCACCAAACTCCCAGTTCCAGTTATCCTGCGGCACGTCCTGCACATTGAACGTCGCCTCCCACGCTCCCGTCGCATCCACCAGCGCCTGCTCCACCGTTTGCTGCGCCTCAAATATCCCTTCTTCCAGGATTGATCTCATCGCCTCGTGAGCAGAAGAGGTTGTGTTGTCGTCCGTCAACTCGTCGTCCAGCACGCTCGTCTCGTACCCCCGCATCAACCCGAGCTGCAACCCGATCCGGTCATTGGAAAGCCTGCCCTCCCCCACATTCTCCACGACCACCTCGATCCTCCCCGGCTCTCCATCAACGCCGGGAAGGGAAGCGATGGTGTACGTGCCCTCTTTCTCCCGCTGCTCTTCCTGCAGCTTGCGTAGATCCGCGGCAGTGTAGGCATAGTAAGGTAAAAAGTCGCGCATGATCTGGTCGTACTCGTCCGGCAAGGGGACGTTGTGTTTCTTCACGTACTCCCACCTGCGTGTCATGAATACAACGCTGAGGCCCTTCCGGAAAGCCGAACGTACCACTTGTCGAACCCCTTAGGAGGATACCGGTTCCACCTTGTCCGATACTCCGCCACAGCCTGATTGAGCGTCTTGCTCTGCCTGTCCAGCTTCGCCTTCCATGACACCTCGGCCTTCTCGATCAAGTCGTATATCGGATGCCTGCCTTTGGGGTTGACGAGCAGCAGCCCATTGGGGAGGTACGTGTGTTCTTCCAGGTGCGTAGGCGCTGCGGGGCCCTTGAAACCGAACAACCCGTTGCCCTTCGAGACTGCAGCCTTCCGGTTATACAGGTCGTCGAGCATCTCGTCCACGGCGGTATCGCCGTACAGCTCGTACGCGGCCTCCCGGTCCTGCTCCAGCAGCGCGAGCGGGTTGCCGGGGTCAGGATCCATCGCCTCGTCATGGCCGTCGTCTGCCTCGTCACCGTCATCATCCAGCGCGCCGTCCAGCTCGTTCAGGGAGATGTCAGTAACTGTCGCCTTCCTCGCCGCTCCTGGGAAGTGGGGGTGGACGATCACGTCTGGTACATGAATGGGGATCCACTTCCCCACAGGGCCGTCGTCGTCGAGGTAGTCGCCGGCTGTGTCGCCCCAGTGGAGCCATAGTGCCATGATAAGGAGGAAGAAGAGGAAGAGGAGCGGACGCAGAAGCCGATTGTTGGCCGTCGCCTGGCGGAGGAGGGTGAGGGTGCTCGGCGTGCGCTGTCGAGCGAAGGGAGGGCGGGGAGACGCTGGGCGAGCGTTGGGAGACGGGGCGCGCGCCGGGCGGTGGGTGAGGGAGTGCATCATACCTACACACTCAGAAAGTGGGGCGGGGGGGCAGAGATCGCACGAGTAGAGGCAGAGGACGACAGGGCCATTTGTACCTGTCCTCCCCTCGCACGTAGTGGTCCGAGCAAAGGCTGATCTCGCTCGTGGAGCAATGGATAGTACAGCGTCATGAGTGATCGCTCAAACGACGTTCAGCACCTGTAAAGCCTGTACACGGGAGCGAGAACATCGCTTCCAGAACAGTGGGTGTGCCCGCCAAAACCGCATTTGTCGCTATTCACGTCAATGGCGCTCAGAGAGGACATACGTCGTCGCCGTTAAGGGACGACCCCAGGAGATTGGTACGTGTGTCGTACGATAGGAGGCTGAACACGTTGAAAACAGAGGTAGGAATGTCGCCTTTTGGAAATGAACCAGCGAAGAAGGGGCAACTCGAAGCGAACATAAGAAGGGAGGAGTCGTTCAGTCCTCGCGTCCGAGGAGAGACGCCATCGGAGTTAGTGCTGATTCGACTCGGCGATAATGAGGCCCGGGCTCGGCGATAGTCCCCACCTGGCGCGGCCTTAGAACTCGGCTATAAGGCGGGGCTATAGGGCTCGGTGATAGGGCTGGTAGGTCTCGGGGATAGGTCTCGGGGATATGGCTGGGTAGGCGCGGGGCTAGGCTCGGCGATGGAGGCTCGGCGATAGGGATGCCTGAGCTCGGCTGTAACGTCAGGGCTCGGCCTTAGGACGTGACGGTCGGTGTTACCCTACCCCAACGGTCGGCGTTACCTATCCCCAACGGATTGTGGCTGCCCCAACGGATTGGGCTGCCCCAACGGTGGCACTGCTCTTGGCGATAGGACTTGCTCCGACTCGGCGATAGAGGTCGTCGGGCCTCGGCTATAGCGCTCGCCCGGCTCGGCGATAGGCCCCGGTCACATGCTTCGGTCATAGGCGTCGGCCATAGGGGGCCCTGTGCCCTCTTCAGGGCCGGTCTCGCCAGACGTGGGCGCGGCGGGTGGGCAGATAACGCCCTTGTTCAATTCTGCCCTCGTCTCCCGGGCAGGTCGTGCTCGGCAACCCGTGGGCTCGGGCACAGCGAAGGTAGTGAACGGACTCGGCGATAGTGGTGACCGAGCTTTGCAATGGTGTTGACCGGGCTCCCAGATACGGCTTGACGATAGTGCTTACCGGCTTGGCGATAAGGTCATTTCGCTGCGTGGCCGATGAGATGGATGGAAGGTTGCTTTGTTGAACTGTACGCCCTCAGTTTGACTTGTGATTATGTGATTATAACATTGCAAAGAGAGGAGCAATCGATCCTCCCCGTCGGTATACCAGAACGGTGTATATATATATGGGCGTCCCCTGCCCTCAATCCCACTTCATCCGCTTCACGTACTTCTGTATTGGGCTGACAAACTTATTCTCCACCTCATCCCCCCTACCACTCGCAACCTTCAAGATGGCCTCATTAAGCGCCGTCGATCCCAGCACGTCTATGTGGTCCGCCGTCTTCGGTCCTCCGCGCAGGTCCAGCGTCTCCGGCTCGTGCAGCATCTCGTGTACCGTGACGGGTATCTTGGCTGGGTTCCAGCGCGGGTGTTTCCAACCCTCGACGCACATGGATCCGAGCGAGATTAGAGATACCGTTCCGTCCCCTTCGCCCATCTTGACCCCGTTCTTGATCTGAGCAGCGGTGTGAGCATCATGAGCATCCACAAGCGCTGTACAATACGCACCTTCGGGAAGCCGCTCTCCAAGTTGACAGACGTGTCTATCCAATGTGTCTCAAACAGAGGCAGATCGAGAGGGGCGCGCACAGTTGACGCATTTTGATCTTTATAGTCGTCAGCTTCGGCTATAGGATCGACCGAGTCAGGTTCCGCGTCTTCTGGCTCTGACGGTCCCTGCGTATACCTGCCAAACTGTTAATGCGAGCAACCCCCGAAACAGAATGTGATGCATACCAGTACGAGCGCTGAAGAACAACCGATCGATGAGTAAGTCTAAGGTGGGAGGCGATCACTACGAATACGAACCTCAGTCTCTTTTCCATACCCATACAAGCAGTATATCTTCATCTTCGGCGCATCAGGAAGCCTATGAAGAGAAATCGGCAAGAAACTCAGAACCCAGTCCGACAGTGGCTTACCTAACCTCCAACGGATTAGTCCATTTCGTGTGATCGTGGTTATTCTTCTTCAGCTGAGCTTCATCTCTCTCCAACCCGTAGCTGTAGTTGGTGGACAGCATCCGCTTGTTGCAGGTCAGCCAACTATTGTCGGAATCGCACTGCTGCACATACCTGCCATTCCACTGGTGTCCGCTCCAAGACCCAATTGCTCGCCTCGGCAGCAGTGAGGTTCCCCGATGGGTGCATATGATCGCCATGCTCTTGCTGGAAAGAGAAGAATCGACCATGGCTCAAGGTGCAGTTGTCCGGATCATCGGGAGCATGATCACCCGTACCCCAGATATCGTTTCCGCCCTGATGTGGTATGGATCAGCTTGAACAGATTCGAATACTAAGGATCGCGTACCTTGATCCACATACTGGCACTACCAGCCCAGCTGCGGAACAGCGAAGCGCGTTCCTTTCGGCTGAAATATCGCTCAAGCACTGCATGCACAGTCTTCAGCCGAAGGCTCAGAAAGGATGGAGACAGACGAACCGTACGATCCAGCCGGGTTGATCTCCACAGTATCCTTCATTTCTCCGGACAGGAATGCAGTCATGGCCTTAGCCTGCAGGTTGATCAGATATGAGACACCAGAAAAGCCATGTTACGCACAACTCCAAACATCGTGCCGGCAACGTTAATGAAGGCTTCGATGTGCTCCTACAAGGGTGTCAGAGATGCGTACGTGGCTTTTCGATATGACTCGCGCACATCAACCCATTTGGGACCGCCATTGCCGTATGTGGGCCCTTCCGCTTCGACCCACTTCAAGCTGAAGAAGAGTTGGTGAAAGGACTTGGAGCAAAGCTAACGACATACAAGTACTGAGAGACGATCAGATGTCAGGCGTATTGCAGGGCAAGAGACTTACGAGAACGACCTAAGCGTAAGGTAGCCCAAGGCACATGTTTAGCCCAAGCCGTCTCACGAACACGCAGCACTCACCTCCGAACCCATGCTGTGCCCTACAATAACCGTCTTCTTGCCTTGCCTCTGCTTCCAATGCTCTATACGCATCTTCAATAGCGAAAAGTAGTTGTCGCGTTCTTCGAGATTGTAGAACGATAGTCGCCAGTCGTATGCCGCAAGGAACAGATTGTTACTGTCATAATTCAAGCAGGCGAGGTTCTCGATGACCTTCGCCCTGTTCTGTTTTCAGCGTATCACTCAAATGAAGGGGTATGCAGACATACCAGATCCAGTATCCGGGGATGAAGGTACTCGCTGCATCTATCCCTTGGGCGGCACGGACTTTGATTCCTGGTGGATCCAAACCCGTTATGGTGTCGAGGCTTAGAGACTTGACCCAACGATCCTTGTCGGTCAAGACTGCTCGGATCATCCTACGACATTGTGAGCTCATGTATGCAGAGAGAAGTGTAGCGAGGCGCACGTCGTTGTTCCCCATAGCCTCTTCCTGAAGAACCCTCTCGCCTCTTCCGATGTGCTCCAGCTCTCCAGCCCGGTGCTGACAATGCCAGGAACCATAATCACGGGGAACTCTGCATTGTACCCCTTCTCTGCCAACTCTGTGCCGACTTTGAAGTCCCGACTCGCCAGCCACTGAGCGGTAGGGGCCATCGTCTCCCGTATATTAGCGAGGATCTGCGAGAGCGAGAGTTCCAGAGACCAATTCGGCATCGCCTCAGAAATTGAGAAACTCGGCAGATCAAAGTCTTCGAGCGCTGATAGCTGTGGGGGCAGAGGGACGACAAGGAAAAGAGCAGCGACGATTCCCAGGCCGAAGGCGACCAAAAATACAAACTGCCTGGATTTCCAGAACGACTGGAGTGCGTCGTCAACATTGGCACAAGCAGGCCCGCAAAAGCATCTCACCTGGGGTTTTGGGTCAGCAATTTCATGTCGAAGCCAATCAATTTCGGAGAGATCTATGCCTGGAGTGGTGGCAGCAAGATCAAGCTATATCAAGCCCTCAATCTCGGTCTCGAAAGCACCAAGCAGCCATTGGCGCGCACCAGCTTTTCCTTGGTTGACCGCTTCGTCCTGGGAGGCACCGGAGTAGACGGCATCTCCGGCTTTGGGCCACGCCGACGCATCTTTGATGGCCGGGAGATATCGAAGATGAGGGCGTGCCAGAGGAGCTGGTGGTCGCGTGCGTGGTTCAGTCAAGTCGCCCAGCCGCTGCGTTGTCTACCGGCGCTAACGAGACGTCATTCCTCCGGGCAGTTTGTCCGGACGTCCCTGACCGCGGCGCCACTGGCCCAAGCTCACTGTCAACGGCGCCCAGCCGTCAACACCCATCATGCCGCCATTGAGAGCTCCAAGTCTGCTAGATTACGCCCAACGCGGTATCTCGACGGGACTCGCGCTCCTTACTGTTTGTCATAGGAATCCCAACGACAAGTTTCAAGAGCTGATCTTGACCCAGGCGTACGGGCTGTACGAGATGGTTGTTGTCCATGAGCATACCATGAAGGCGGGCGAACGTGAGTACAGTCTCTGCATAGCAAGTCGGCGGAACTGACACGTTCACAGAGGTATGATGTTCACATGTTGGATATTGAACTAAAACTGAGATGCCCCCAGGCACTGGCAAAACGAACGAAAGAGATGGAGGCATTGGCAGCTGCAGTGCGCATGTATCATTACATGCTTTATTCTCTCACTTACGCATTGCGCCAGAATGCCCGGGAGGAAGAGAAGATGGTTGCACGTGCTGAAGCTGCCCAAGCTGTTAGCAAGCCTTCGCCGTCTGAATAATGACGGAGATATCGCATAGAGCACTCCTCAATGTACTCGTATAATGGACACCCACGCTTCCTTTGGAATGGCCTCGTAGGGTTTGCTGTGCATATTAAACCTGCTTCATCTGTCAGATCATGTCCTAAGCACGTTACCTGCCGACTGGTCGATGCTTTCGGCTGGCCGTCTTGTATGGCCGTCCGGCGTCTTCAATCAGTCTCCTCCACCTCACTCCAGCAGCTGGTCTGTCCAACGTTCACGCCTACCGCTTCCGGAGTGCCAGAATGGCTACTCTACCGACTCTACCTCTGCACATTGGACCTGTACCCTGACTAGTGGGTGATTACTCGGACCTGGTGGCTGGTGAATGAGGCCGGCCTACTTGGGAGTGCCTGGAGGTTATGATTGTCTTGTTGCACTGACATGGAAAGTTGAAACAGTGATTATTCTTCATGTGCTGGCTACACCGCATTCTGCTGTTGACACTGCATTGCAATCAAAGCCCCAGTTGATACCTCTCCGCTCCCGGCATCTTGGTTACGCACAGGCTGTCGTGCATGATCTGGCTGCCTATCCAGAGACCATTGCCTGGATCATGCCGTCAGCAAGACTGCGTATGAGATGTGCCATCAAATGCTCACATCTCTGACTTCGTCGAGCAGCATCAACACCAACATCTCCCTGTCGCCAGACATGTCCAGAACTTCATCATGGACAAAGGCGATGATTCGAGCCTGAACTTCAGACAGGACATCCCATTGCTGAGCTCTGGTCAGGAGTCGAAACTGCATGGCGTTCGGATGATCTATCCAAAATGAGCATTCATCATGAGCAACTAGAGCCTTATTCTGCGTTACGCGACTCAAACACTTCGGTTAACAAAGTGCCTAGAATCACTTTAGTCATGGCTTTCTGCTCATTGGGCATCTCTAGAAGCTTTGACTGGAGTTCAGTGCTGCATACAAGTGGAACATAATGATCAGCTTACCATGGCAGCATGCTCCAGATCCTCCCAAAAGTCTTCAAACCGAGTGTCAGCCATAGTAATGTGGTACTTGCAAGCACAAAGGTGGGCTAGTGATTGAAGCACAACAGTCGATATGTTCTCTTTATATTATGATTTCACTGCCCGCAATCTTCAAATCAATCTGGCATCCCAGACTGATTTGAAGATTGCGGGTGATGTGATGATGAATAGTTAAACCCGGAAGAGCACCCTGTGCATCATGGTAGGGCGGCTTCCCTTCTCCGGCAAGGCAAGGTTCAGAACAAAGAACCCCTTCACCGCTTCTTTATTAGGCGGATTAGTCAGGGTGCCGCCCCTTCAATTCAAATGCTCAGGATGATCTGCCATCGATTGGCTCCACGGTAGGAATGGGCAACGCCCTCGGTCGACACTCGCTCATCCTTAATCACTGGAAAATATACGCACAAGCAGATGTGCTGACTCACTATAGCAGCCAAAGCACTGTGACATTCGTCTATTATAACAAACGCATTCATGAAGTGTCCTTCGGTTGGTGTTTCAGATGCCTACCAGGCGTCTCCGCATAACCTCCGCCGGCCTGGACCCTTGGGATAAGACCGCAACCCAAGTCCCGCGTAAAGCTTCCCAGCCGATCGACCAGGGTGCCTGTCGTATCTACATTAATGAGACCCGGTTCCCCACTCCACCAGCCTCAGGCGGTAGCGGTAAGTCTCCCGATCGATCCGAGACGAAGTTTTGATAGCTGAAATACGGGTTAGGGAACGAGTCTGCGCGAGACCTCAATAGGGTATCTCACATTCTGCTGAGACGGTAGCCTTCGTCTGGAGATAGCGATGGTCGAGTGTTGGCAAGAGATCCAATGAGATGCGCTTCCTCAATCTAAGAGCACGGTTATTTGAGGCTCGATAACATGTCCAGTGAACATACCTCAGTGTGCACTGAGCTCCTTAACAAGGAGGTGGACGGCGTAACGTGCCCACGTTTGTTGCGAGCAATAAGATCAATCTATAGATCACGGTTAGGGACCAAGCATGAGCTCCACAACTGCAATACATACCCGAGCACCTAACTCTGTGGCTTCGGCTTGCGATTTTACAGCACTCTTGTCCTGACTTCCTACGGCGATATACTCAGACCCTTGAGAAGTGTCGATGCTGCCGCCGTTGAGTGTCGTAGGCACCGTTTTTAACGATGCATGCACCGCTTCCAGATGGGCATTGTACACCAACGCTTGAAGATCCGCTCCCGTGAAGCCCTCGGTACGTCGGGACAGCATGCCGATGTCTAGATGTGCTGCATAATGCACCTTTCTTCCCAGTGCCCGGAGGATCTATCACAGAGGTCAGAAGCCATATGACCGTGGGAGTGGTGACAGACATCTTCTCGCTCTTGCTGAGTAGGCATTCCGCAAAGCAGTGACTTGTCCAGTCGACCTGGTCGAAGTAGTGCTGGATCGATCAAATCAGGACGACTGCTCTCATCGTTAGCTTGGGGCACATGAGTGAACAGGGCAACGTCGTGGTACCTAGTCGCAGCGAGAACATAGACACCCTCAAGCCCTTCAGCACCGTCCATCAACGTCAAAAGCTGGTTCACGACCCTGTCAGTGACACCAGTACTATCATGCCCCCTTTGTTACCAATGTCAGAGTAAAGCACAAACTGAAAGGCTACACACCCACCGCTTGGGAGCAATAGAATCGAATTCATCAAAGAACAACACGCAGGGCTTCGCGGCCGTTGCCCTGTTGAACAGGTCCCTAACCTATGAGATCGTTAACACAGGCAACTAAGACAGGAACGGTTGAGCCTACGGATTGCTCGCTTGCTCCGATGTACTTGTTCAGAAGTTCCGGGCCCTTCACACTGATGAAGTTCAAACCGCACTCCTTAGCAACGGCAGAAGCCAACAGTGTCTTGCCGCAACCCGGATAGCCGTAGAGAAGCAACCTACACAGCATAAGCCGACATGTCACCGATCTGTTTTGCCCTCATACCCGGAGCGCAGGCGCAAGGGACACTTTGCAAATATCGCCGCGTATTTGGTGGGCCATTCCAATGTTTCACGCAATATTCGCTTGGTCTCCTGCAAACCTCCTACATCGTTCCACTCAACCTTTGACGTCTGCAGCTTGACGTCACGAAGTGCAAGCGGCGTGAAGTCCACTTGCGCTTCTGTGAAGTCTTCAATTGTAACGATGGGCTGACATCGCGTCAGCGTTGCCATCAAAAGGAATCACCAGCACACACGTTCTCATCCTTGAATCGGATCAACGCTTGATGGATAGCGCGAGCAACCCAGTCCTGAATGTCGCTAGCGGAATAGCCTTCCGACTGAGCAGCAAGCGCTGCAAGATTGAGTTCTCCATCGGTAAGACCTTCAGGTCCAACTTTATGGGCTATAACGGTGGCAAGAATCTCACCCCAGACATGAGCTAATGCTGAAACCGCCCGATAAGAATGCCTACCTCTTGTCTGGACTTCAGATCTGGCGTTGGTATGCTGAATATTGTCCCGAATGCATGTGTCTCTGACAATAACGTGTGCAGTGTATGAGCGCCTGGACAGGTCGCAAGGAGTGCTACTCCGGCAGGTCGATTGCCAGGACCGAGCAAAGATACAAACAGCTCCGCCATCGTGCGCGCACGTGAAGGGTCCGCATGCTTCGAATAGTCAATAGAATTTGGAGGTTGGGCAAAACAATTCGTACCTCGACTTCGGCACCGACAGCCTTTTCTAGATTGTCCAGAACTAGAACTGCAGGTGCACGCCAAGCTGCGGTGTCTATTGCTTCTTGTAGAGCAGCGCGCAGAACGGGGACGCGATCGTCCGAATGCTTGGCAAGATCCAGACATTCAGTATCTGATACTGGTCAGTGAAGTACAGTGCGCTTAAGCACCAACACAAACAAGCATAGAGAGACAGATCTTCCCGCAATCGGCGCGCGATCTCCTGAGCGATGGAAGTGCGGCCAGACCCAGAATTTCCAGCGATGAGAATAGATCCTGACGTAGTCTGTAAGCCTATAAACAATCACCGATGGCAATCAATTACCGGCTGATACCCGATACCGCATACTTCGGGACAAGAAGCCGTAGGCTCCGGCGATGATATCTTCTACGCCAGCGAGCTTCTGAGAAGAAGAGAGTTCACTTGGAATCTATCAGACAAGGTACAATATAGATCAGAGTGCGACACACCCGTTAGCGGCATACATCGGAGCCAAATCTGTCTGCCCATTTATGGCGCCCTTGCCGGCGCCAAGTGGGTGAAGACTGCGCATTCCGTGAGACACGAGCCACCGACGGAGGATGAATTGAGCACACCTGACGATGTCCCAGTCCTTAACCAATGTATCACCCATCATAACGACATGCCGGTCAGGTACCGCCGCATCTCGAACAAGCAGTACCTTGGTCTCTTCAAAACTCATCTCATCATGGACATCGACAGGATCGGACACCCGAGAGGTATTCAAGACTCTAGTCTGATCCGACAGCTGGCTCCTTGCAGATGAGGACGCCTTCCGGCTCGTAGGTGCCTTCAATCTCCGAGCGATAGCGTAGAAGGTCTTTCCTCTTGTGCCTTCGGGGGACGACACATCCCCCCCAGTCAGGTCCTCGAATGCGTCGTACGAAACATAAGCACAAGGATCGCTCGGGAGAGGGCCATCGGTCAGATCCACCAGGTCGCGAGGCAGTACACGCATGATTTGCTTTGTGACCGACATCGGCTTGACTGGCTCCACCAACTTGGGCACTGGCGTTGGAGCAGGCGCAGACGTTGCCTTTGAGCGAGATTTGGGCGCGATTGATACCTCTGTGTCGTTCGCGAGCAGGGCAACCGTATGCTTGGGTGTTATAGACTCTAAATCAATATTGAGTCAAGAGCGAATTGAGGAGGAACAAGATAGTGCGGACCAATTCTAAATCGAATTCGAGTTCTCCCTAGCACCCACACGTCAACCTCCTGCCCGACCGGCGCCACTCGAACTTGGGAGAGGAAGTTAGTCTCCACAAACTCGGCGTGCAGTTGCTATTAAAATAGTGAGCGATAACGTCAAATTGTAATACGGAGAATGTACCAGAATCTCCCAGTCGTCGGACGTCAGGGGTTCAGCGATGACTGTCTGCGCTACGGGCAGGTCATGCAACAGCCCGATCTCTACCTGCACGCGCGTCAACTTCAATATTTTTTGGATATGCAGCGCATGTACGTACCACTGCACCCTCCCTCAGATCCAAGCTCGTCGCGAAACTTGGTTCGATCTCTACTGTCTCCAATGGGCCGACTTCGGCACCACCAGCCCGACTCTGCCATTGTGCCAGCGACGACGAGGATGCCATGCCCGTCCAGCCTACATAGACAGACTTTCGCGCCGTTCCACTGGGTATGATAGGAGTTAAGTGAACGGCGAGGCTTTGCGGCCTCTGTAGCACGCATTAGTATCAAAGTGGCTTGGTTCGGCAGATGAGTACTCACAACGCGATGCTCGACGAGCGGTCCGTACATGCTGATGGGTAGATTCACCAGGCATGACTTCAGCCCCACAAACTTCAGCGTTGCTCTTCTCGGCATTGGCAGGGTGTCGAATCAAGTTGTTGTTTAGTCAAGGTGTTCATCAAGGCAGTTCGTCTGACATGGTTGCACGGCAGCACGTCGTCGCGCGAAGTCAGGGCGAACAGTGACCCTAGCATAACCGAGGGTGCCCGGCTACTTCCGAGTCAGCCGGTACTTTCGAGCTCGGAATCCTGACTGGCCCGTGGTCCTTCTGTTCAACGCATATATATGATAAAAATATTTCTATAGGAGCGTCATGATGTCCTTTATACGGCTATTCGTTCCGCTACTCAATAACCAAGGCTCTTGGCTGAATCCACGATGCAGTCCTCCAGGCTGATCCACTTCCCGCCCAGCAGCTTGGTCGACAGGGACAGATCGATTCTCCAAGGGCACGGATTTAGGGGAGAGGTGGGCGGGTTCTTCGGGATGGGCTGATCTGGGTAATGCTTCCTAAGGATGTCGAGTATCTCGGTCCATCCCACCGGATGTCCTGCCGCCCAGATGCGCTTCCCAGCTGCCTCTTGCTCATGCAGTGAAAGTACGTGCAACTTGCCGGCATCCCTTACATCCTCGATATAAACTAGATACGAGTTCTCGTCACATTGAGGATATTCACAGTCAAATGACACATACTCGGGGACCTGGAAAGCGTGCTATTTTCGCCTTTGAGTATGCTCCAAAGCCAGGTCAGCGAGGTCGCCGCCGATCCGTAGACCTTTGGTCCCCACGTCATGGCCGGCAGGACAACAGTGAACTCAAATGGTGGCTAAGAGAATGACCTCAAAATCAAACTTCAGTGTGCGTGGTAAAGGGACTGACCGACTCCGTTTCTATATACTTCCACGCTGCCTGCTCGGCGAGAGTCTTTCCGGCGGCATACACCACTCCGACGAATGCCGGCGACTTCTTTTCTTCCTCCGTGGCATTAAGATACTTCTGCACACCCTCCTCGTTCCAGTCCTTGTCTGTGATCAAGCGATCCAAGGGAATCGAGGGGCTGCCGGGCGTGAGGACAGATACCAGTGTGCCGGTGAGGACGAAGCGCTTGATGCCGACCTTTGCCGCTGCCCGCATAGGGATCAGGGTCGATTGAATGATCTTGTTCACGACGTCTTCCCCGTAGAGATCAGGAAGAGCGGGATGGATGACGCCATCCGCGCCCGTGAATGCAGCTTCAAATTGTGCCTCACTAAGGAGGTCGTCCAAGATGACGAACTCGAGCTTGTCCCGGCTGACATCGAGGCCTTCCTTCTCGTACGCAGAACGCAGATCCTCCGCCTTCGTCAGGGAGCGAACCGTGCCGCGGATGCGATAGCCAGCCTTCAGAGCCAAGAGACCGGTATGAGAGGCGATGTAACCAGTAATACCGACGATGACAATCAGCGAACCAGGAGGAAGAGGTGCCATGGTAGAGATTGGAGCAACGGTTCAATGGTTGGGAGGTCAATCAGGTACCAGACAGATGTTTTGCTCTAGAGCAGAAGAATGCCCATATTATAGCTAAGGGGCCAGTGAACGACGAGCTTGTTTGGAAGGCATTGGGATCAGTAGATACCAGAAACGGAAGAGGAGGTGTCCGGATGATGACCGGGAGTTCGAGAAATAAGGGACGAGACGGAGGAATGTGGGAGGGACGGTTACGCGGACCGTGACATCTTCGCGATCGGCTTCTGATCGTATCGCTCCTACCTGCACCTATATGTCTTTTTCCATTCCAACGTGCTAATCTGATGGCAGTCTGCGCTATGAAGGATGGTATAGAGTGCAACAATCTCTGCAAAATGACGCGTCCATCATACATTCTGACAGCCCTCTTATCTTGCTACGGTGTCTACTAGATGCCCACACTGTTCAGTACCCCAGGCTCTGGGCTGAATCCATAATGCATTCCTCCATCCCAATCCACTTGCCACCCAACAACTTGGTCGAGAGTGAATTGTCGACTCTCCACGGGCAGGGATTGATGGATGACGTCGGTATATCCTCCGGGATAGGCTGATCCGGGTAGTGCTTCCGCAGGATTGCGAGGATCGCGTTCCAGTCTATGGGCTCTGCCGCCGCCCAGATGCGCTTGCCCGCCGCTTCCGGCGCAGACAGAGCGAGGACATGCAGCTTGCCGTCATCGCGCACATCTACGATGTAGACTGCGGAGATCATGTCAATGTATATTTAGGGGGTGGAAGGAACGCAACATACGGGGCGGCATAGACAGGGGAGTGTCAGTGCCCGTCAGAAGCTCGGCAAGCCACGACAACGACGTGGGAGCACTGGCCAAGAGCGTCGGACCCCAGTTCATGCCAGGTATCGTGACAGTGAGTTCAAAAGGCGGCTAGACGGACCATATCAGCCATGCCATCCATATCGAACGGATGCGCCAAACTGACAGAGTGGTTGTCCATGTATTTCCAAGCCTCGCGCTCCGCCATGGTCTTCCCGGCTGTGTAAACGTAGAGGAAGAAGTATGGCGATTTCTTCTCTTCCTCGGTAGCATTTCGATACTTCGCCATGGCTTCATCATTCCAGTCCTTGTCCGTTATCAAACGGTCCATTGGGATGGTGGGGACGCCGGGCATGAGCACTGCGACGAGCGTGCCGGTGAGCACGAAGCGCTTGATGCCGACCTTTGCCGCTGCCCGCATAGGGATCAAGGTCGATTGAATGATCTTGTTTACGAGATCTTCCCCGTAGAGATCAGGAAGAGCGGGATGAATGACGCCGTCCGCGCCAGTAAACGCAGCTTCGTATTGCAGCTCGCTCATAAGATCATCCAAAGTGACATACGTGAGCTTGGCGGGGCCGACATCGACGCCTTCCTTCTTGTACGCAGCACGTAGCTCTTCCGCTTTCGCCATCGACCGGACGGTGCCGCGGACGCGATAGCCAGCTTTTAACGCTTGAAGACCGGTGTGTGAGGCGATGTATCCGGTAATACCGACGATGACGATGAGCGAGCCAGGTGCGAGGGGAGCCATCTTTGCAGAGGGAAACGGATCAACAGGGTCCGTTGTAGTGGTACGGAAGGTCTGCTACATGATCTTGCAGACACGCTTATATGCCATCTTATCATGGAGCAAGCCGTACAACGAGGCGTGGGACTGTGTTGCACGCGGTGCCGTGATCATGTCATCGGGGTAGGAAGCCAGGTCACGTGCTAGGCAGAGCGCCCTTCGTGTTAGGAACCGTGGCGCGCACACACAGCACGGTGTCCGTTCCTGTGCTGTCGGCGACCATGGGAGCATGGATGATCGCGTGGATGGTAAGCTCATCGTGATCGCAGCCCGAAGTCTGTCGGTTGCACTGCTGACGCCATCCGCGGTCCATGTTCGCTCTCGTAAAACAGCATCTTTGTTACCGCACAAGACTACGTCACACGAGGGTCTCTTACGCCCACATTGTTCAGTACCCCAGGCTCTTTGCTGCATCCATAATGCATTCCTCCATCCCAATCCACTGGCCACCCAGCAACTTGGTCGAGAGTGAATTGTCGATTCTCCAGGGGCAGGGATTGATAGGGGAGGTCGGCGTATCCTCCGGGATCGGTTGATTCGGGTAGTGCTTCCGCAGGATTGCGAGGATCGCGTTCCAGCCCACTGGCTCTGACGCTGCCCAGATACGCTTGCCGGCCGCTTCCGGCGCAGACAGAGCGAGGACATGCAGCCTGCCGTCATCACGCACATCTACGATATAGTCTGAAGAGACCATGTCAATATGTTTAGGCGAAAGAAGGCTCTCAACGTACGGGGCGGCAGAGATAGGGGAGTGCCAGTGCCCTTCAGAAGGTCGGCAAGCCACGACAGCGAACTAGGAGCGTTGCCCAAGAGCGTTGGACCCCAGTTCATGGCGGGTATCGTGACAGTGAGCTCAAATGGCGGCTGGCGCGATCATGTCAGCTGAGCCATCCATTTCGAACACATGCACCAAACCGACAGATTGTGTTTCAATGTACTTCCAGGCCTCGCGCTCGGCGAGGATCTTCCCGGCTGTGTACACGTACAGGAAGAAGTATGGCGATTTCTTCTCTTCCTCGGTAGCATGGCGATATTTCTCCAAGCCCTCATCATTCCAGTCCTTGTCAGTTATCAAGCGGTCCGTTGGGATGGTGGGTATGCCAGGCATGAGAATGGCAACGAGAGTGCCGGTGAGCACGAAGCGCTTGATGCCAGCCTTTGTTGCTGCGCGCAGAGGGATCAGGGTCGATTGGATGATCTTGTTCACAAGATCTTCCCCCCTCAGATCAGGCACAGCAGGATGAATGACGCCGTCCGCGCCCGAGAACGCAGCTTCGTATTGCACCTCGCTCATGAGGTCGTCCAAGATGACAAACTTGAGCTTGTCAGGGCTGACATCGACACCCTCCTTCTCGTAGGCAGCACGTAGCTCTTCCGCTTTCGCCATCGACCGGACGGTGCCGCGGACGCGGTAGCCAGCCTTCAACGCTTGAAGACCGGTATGTGAGGCGATGTATCCGGTAATACCGACGATGACGATCAGCGAGCCAGGTGCCAGAGGTGCCATCTTTGCAGTGAGAAACGAGTCGACAGTGTCTGCTGAGGTGGTAGGTCTGCTACATGATCTTGCAGAGGGGCTTATATGCCATCCAGTTCGTACAGTAGATGGAGAGATAAAGCAAAGTCGGTGAAGGGTGTGTAATCATGGACCGTGCCGTACAGCTGACACTTCGAGGCATGGGATTGTCGCACGCCGCGCCGTGATCATGTCATCATAGGAGGTAGGTCACGTGCCTGGCAGGGTCTTTGGCTGCTTACCCAAGCCCGGGTCCTTCATAGGATCCTTGGCACCCGTACTGTCCGGCAGCCGTTCCTGCGCTGTCGGGGACCATGGAGTATCGCGTGGATGGCAAGCTCATCGTGATCGCAGCCCGAAGTCTGTCGATCGCACTCCTGCTGCCTGTCGCGGTCCATGTTCACCTGCATGGATTCAATGCACTAATGCAGCCCCATGTCACGTACCCCGCGACCCTAAACAACGCGGTCAGCTCCATGCTACGCTCCTGAGCTACTCAAAACCCAACGCTCTTCGCAGTATCAACGACACTCTTCTCGAGGATTATCCACGAGCCTAGTGCCTTGGTCCCTCGCGCATTATCGATATTCCACGGATCCAGCTCGTGCGGCTTCCCGGGGATGTTGGCGGGGATTTCGTCCGCGTGAGCCGGGAAGTTCCTCCGCAGGATGGAGAGCACTTCGTTCCAGTTGAACGGACCACCTGCTGCCCAGATGCGTCTGCCCATCAGAGAGGGGTCCGACAAGGCGAGGACGTGCAATCGAGCGCAATCGCGCACATCGACGAACCGTCCTACGCACTCAGGGTCAGGTTCATACCCTCTTTGAGGCGCATGGACATAAGACGCACTGGCGGGACTTCTCATTCCTGACGCGTCACCCCTCAACAGGTTAGTAACCCATGACGGGGTGAGCGCTTCTTTCCCGTACAAGACGGGGCCCCAGTTCAGCTCAGGGAGGACGACTGTCAGCTCGAAGCTCGGCTGGAATGCGCTGTATCAGTGAGAAGTTCCTTCCGCCGCAGCCGACTCGCGCACCTTGTCCGTCTCGACGTACTTCCATGCAGCCCTCTCCGCTAGCTGCTTCCCCACCGCGAACAGGCTGAAGATCCAATGCGGGCTCTTCTTCTCCTCCTCCGTCGCGTTCTCATACTGCTTTATGCTCTCCTCATTCCAATCCTTGTCGGTGACCATCGTCGGAGGAACCTCGCCTGCGCTGAGGATGCTGAGCCCGGTCCCGGTAAGCACGAACTGTTTGATGCCAACCTTCTCCGCGGCCTTGAGCGGGACGAGCACCGAGTCGATCATCTGCTGGACGAAGTCTCCGCCTGTCGGGTGCGGCAGCGCGATGTGGATGACCGCGTCAGCGCCCCTGAACGCCGCCTCAAACTGGTCCGCGCTCAGGAGATCATCGACAGTGACGAACTCGAGCTTCTCCGCAGAAACGTCCACATCCTCCTTCTCGTATGCCTTGCGCAGTTCGTCTGCCTTGGCGAGCGAGCGGATCGTGCCGCGAACGCGGTAGCCGGTCTTCAGCGCGAATAGGCCTGTGTGGGAAGCGATGTACCCGGTGAGACCGGTGATGACGACGAGGGAGTTGGGCGCGAGGGGGGCCATGCGAGACTGTTTTGTGTTGGCGGGTTGGGCGCTTGCAGCTTGGTGAACTTGATGTTGCTGATTGGAGTTGTCCGAGTGTACATATCTGCTCGGGCTGCGACGGCTTGTTACGGTCAAGCCCGATGGGAGCGTCTCCGCCGCATTCGGGTTCAGGGCCTCGTCATGCAACGGCACGGAACAGCTTCGCCGCGTTGTCGACCGAGTTCTCTGCGGTGGTCCATACACGTGTTGCAGACAGGCTTTTATAGTGCAATAGAATTGGGCGGCATTGCAAGAGAGGAAGATGGCGGATAAAGGAGTGGACAACGCTGCAGACTGGGACGCGGGTGTCGTGAGGGGCCTCGTTGTAGGTCACGTGTTTCCGAGGGCCACGCGCGCTGACTTACTGTACATCTGAACGTGAAGTAGGGAGGGCAAATTCCCGACGTCTCTTTCTCACACACGCAGGGCCGTGGCGAATGTGTGCAGATGGGTATGTGAATATAATGTCATGCCCACTTTGAGCAAGTCTGCATGCGATACGGATGGATTTAATGCACAAACTATTACAGTTCCGTGTTACAGACAGCTTCCTGACGTTCTGTTCCGCCAGGCGCTCAGAAGCCGACGCTCTTGGCGGTACCAACGACACTCTCCTCCAGGCTGTACCACTTACCGAGCGCCTTCGTCCCAACGGCATTGTCGATCTTCCACGGGCAGGGCTCGATCGGGCTCGCTGGGATGTCCGCAGGGATCTTGTCTGCGTGCGCGGGGAAGTTCTTCCGCAGGATAGCGAGCACCTGGTTCCAGCCGAAGGCGCCGGTTACGGCCCAGATCCGGGTGCCGGTGAGAGAGGAGTCGGACAGGGGGAGCACGTGCAGCTTGGCGCAGTCGCGCACGTCGACAAACCATTCTGTGGTACGCGGTCAGCTCTGTCTGCCCTGCTGGAATGGAAAACACCGTACGAGCTGGCATGGCCGTCGGGGATGCGTCCCCCTTCAGCAGGGTGGTGACCCAGGATGGCGTCAGCGCCTCCTTGCCGTATACGAGAGGGCCCCAGTTCACGTCGGGCAGGATGACTGTTAGCTCGAAGCTAGGCTGGGATACGGCGTCAGCAGGATGCCTGTTGGTATGACGAACTGGTGGCTGACCTTATCCGTCTCGACGTACTTCCACGCCGCCTTCTCCGCCAGCTGCTTGCCGACCGCGTACAAGGTGAACATCCAGAACGGGGATTTCTTGTCCTCCTCCGTCGCGTTCGTGTACTGTTGCATGGTCGCATCGTTCCAGTCCTTGTCGGTAAGCACTTTCTCCGGAATTTGTCCAGGGGAGACGACGTTCATGCTCGTGCCAGTAAGTACGAACTGCTTGATGCCGACCGCGTTGGCCGCCTTGAGCGGGATGACCACCGAGTCGAGCGTCTGCTGGACGAAGTCGGCCCCGGTCGGCCCGGGCAGGGCAAGGTGGATCACGCCGTCTGCGCCTTTGAATACCGCCTCAACTAAGTCGCTGTTCAACAGGTCGTCGATCACGACGAACTCGAGCTTCGCAGGCGAGGCGTCCACACCCTCCTTCGTGTACGCCTTGCGCAGCTCCTCGGCCTTGGCGAGCGAGCGGACGGTGCCACGGACTCGATAGCCGGCCTTGAGCGCCTGGAGACCGGTGTGGGAGGCGATGTAGCCCGTGACGCCTGTGATGACGACGAGGGAGTTTGGTGCAAGAGGTGCCATGTTGGAGAGCTTTTGTGTGTAGCGGATTAGGTCTTTGTGGCTTGGTGGGGCTGCAGTTGCACCTTTCTTCGGTTTGGTGTCGCACCCGGCAGGTTCTAATACCATCTTTATAGGAGTCACCATGGAGGTGCGACTCATCGGGCAGAAGACGATGTATCACATACGAAACCAGTGCGTCATTCACACGATCGCTGTCCGGCGGATTGAAATAGAGTGTCTATCACAGGTCTTTGACCACCCGTTAGCAACCGTCGTTGCATGACCAGTGAAGTTGAGAGGCCGCGGGATAACGTACATCCCTCGTGGGAGCGTTGCTCGCACGGTGCGGAAGCGAGACGCGCGCAGCAATAGGTCACCAGGGCGTAAACGTAAACTAAAACTGTACAGCACGGTGTGTGGGAATGTGGCCGGCGTGAAAGTAAAACTGTAAACCTGTACAGCACCGTGGTGTGGGGAACCGGCTTACAGGGCACAGGCAAACAGCCGTCCGACGGGTCACCGTGTTGATCCAGCTCTGTCTGGCTGACGAATGGCACCAAGTGTACATTACGACGTTGACGAGGCGTTCTGGCATGAACTGCGGATGCGTTGGTGGGCAGATATGTATATAGAATAGCAATTTAATACGGGTGTGCACAGACACCCCTTTCAAGCCATTAATAACTTAGGACCCGTTCGGTGCACAGATGGGATATCTGGAGGATTCCATCTGGACCCGCGAGATAGAAAACGCTCTACCTCTCACCAAGATGCCGCATCAAAAGTTAGAGCTCAGACCTGTATCTCTTTGTTTGCTCTATCTCGCTCCATCTCGCGAGATTCCCCTCGTGTTGCGCCAATATTTTCTAGGATAGGACAGCAAATTCAAACCAACCTCTGGCTCCGTTTGGTCAGGATAGGTTACAAAAGATGGGCTTGCCGCGTCTGTAATACCCCGTCCTAGGCTAGGAGAGACACCCGTAACACGCGGCGAATCTGGTTGCCGAACCGGCCCTTATGCTTGCTGAAATGTCTTGGAGCGATGTCGCCGCGAGGGTGCGCGCGGACCTGCCGCGGAGAAGAGAGCGGGCCCTTCGTCGGGGGTTGGGAGCATGCATTGGCCATTGGCACAGCCGCAGGAATATGACAGCGGTGATGTATTCTCCGCAACAACTTGAGGAGGAATGACGTTCATGCTCGGACCGGTGAAAACCAAATGGTTAATGCCGACGGCGTTGGCGGCCATAAATGAAGACACGCATTGCCACAGCGGCAGGAGCATAACCGCGGTAATCAATTTCTCGGGAACACCTCCAGGAGTCACGACGTGCACGGTGAGGACGAACTGCTTGATGCCAACGGCATTAGCGGCGTTAAGCGGTAGGGTCACCCGTGAGAATCCAGAGAGGCTCCCAATTACCTACCCTCCTAGCTCTAGTGCAATGTACAACGAAAATCCGCAGCACCCTCAAACATCCCTCATCAAACACGAGCCAGCGGCGAGTCCAACCCCGCCCCCGTACCCTCACGCATCCCCAGTCTTTCGCTTCTTCTTTTTCCTCTTCTCGCCGTCTTTCCTGGCCGGTTCGCTCAGAGCGGCCGGCTCAGCCTCGAGCTTGCGTTTCTTCCGTCTGTCCTTCTTCTCCTTCTGCTTGCTATCCGAGACGACATCAGCGGGCGCGGGCGCGGGCGGCGTTGCATCAACCGCAGACGGAGCAGCATCCTCGGCGAGAGCAGTCCTCCCTTTCTTCTTCTTCCGCTCCGGGTCAACTCCGAGGCCCAGGTCCGCCGATCGTTCGCGAGCCAGCTCGGGCAGAGGAACGCCAGACTCGGCATTCTCCTTTTTGGCGGCCTTCTTTGGTTTCTCCTTCGCGGCGGGCAGAGGAACCCCAGACTCGACAGGGCGCCTCTTCTCCTTTTCGGCTTTCTTCGTCGGTTTCTCCTCCGCGGCGGGCAGAACATCAGCCGGCTCCGAGCTAGCACCCGTATCCGCTTCCTGCACCGGCGGCGCGGCTCGGAACCCCAGTCCGCGTGCTGAACCGAACCCTAAGCCCATACCCTGCCTGTCCTCCTCCGCCAGTGTCGCCGGGGACGCAGGCTCGGAAGTGGAAGTTGAGGGAGTCGCCAAGCCCAGCTTGGCGCGCATCTTCTGCTTGAAGTAGTCTGCGACGCTGAGCGCTGAAGTGGACACTTTGAGGTCCTCCTCTTCCTCCTCTTTTGCCGCCCTCTCCTCAGGATCCTGGGACTGTGGTGTGCTCCTCCCCGTCGAGGAAAGGGAAGGGAAGCCGAGCGGCACTGGCGATCCTTCTCTGCCGGGAGTGCCAGGCAGGGACGCGGGGGCGGAAGCGATACCGAGGATCTCGCTCATTGCGCGACTGTCGGATTTGGCGAGTGACTTGGCGCGCAGGAAGCGGGAGCGGTGTCTGCCCATGCACATGATATCAGTAAGGACGAGGGTAAGGGTGGAACGGGAATAGGGCGTACGCGAGACGCCGAGGGATGGCAGAGGCGGGCGTGCTGGAGGTGCTGACGGTCGTGACGGTCGTGGTTGTTACTGTCTCCTCTGGGGTGGAGCTCGAGGAGGAGGAGGACGGCGAGCGCTTGCGTTTCTTTCCCTTCTCCTGGACGACAATTGTGTCCTCCACACTCACACCCTCCTCCCCATTGGCGCGGTGGAACCCAGACACCTTAATCGTCTCCTCCACCTTAACCTCCTCTCCCTCATCGGCGTTCAGCCTCCTAAGCAGTCCATCGAACTCCCTCCCCGCCCTCCCATCCCTATCCTCCCTCCCCCCCACCGCAGCCCCAATCCCGAGCGCGTCAAGCTTGTGCGCAACGCGGATATAGTCCGTCAATCCCTGTCCTGTGAGGCCGAGCGTAGATCCCGTGGACCAGCCGAGCTTAGATAGGTAGGCGTGGCCGAAGCGGGAGGCGTCTGCAGGGTATCAGGCCCGTTCAGGCGGAGAGGAGGAAGCAAAGCGGCATACCGTTCTTCCATTGCAGGTTGCGCGGGTCCGCTTGGATCTTCTGCTTCACTTTCCTATCCGAGAGTCCCATATCGCCAGCTTCCGATGTCTAACGCAGGGATCGGCGATGGTAGTAAGCTCGGCGGTGAGCGACCGAGTTGTGCAAAGAGGCAGCACCTCAGGCTGTGAGAACCGTTCAATTGGAGCCCCACCCAAAAATTACGCCCCGCATGTGAAATTCCAGTGGCTGTCCGTTTTTTGACGCGGGCAAAACGCGCCCCGTGTGGGGAGTCGGTCAGGGCGCGCAACGCCGAGTTGAATTCCTCAGCTCGCTCTCTCCTACATAAGTAGTTCTGCTTTACCAGAGATACGCTAACGAACAGAACTGAAAATGGCCCGCCCAACGCTCTACGCCCGTCCTGGCGACCTGCGTGCGCTCTTTCCCACCTCTTCCCCGCGGACACTGACCATTCCTCGTAGTGATGGAGCACCCCCTCCTCGGACTATCCCTCGCCGCCCTGGGGTTCACCGTCCTCTCCTTCCACGTCCTGCGCCTCGTCCGCGTCCTCGTGCAGACCTTCCTCATCCCCGGTATCTCCGTACGTCCCCTATCTCCCCGGCTCTGTACAGCTACTGACCAAAGCCGGCAGCTCAACACGTACGGCGCTAAGCGCGGCGCGTGGGCTGTCGTGACGGGCGCGACGGACGGGATTGGGAAGGAGTTTGCCCTCCAGCTCGCGAAGAAGGGGTTCAACGTTTTCCTTGCTTCGCGCTCTCCTGAGAAACTGGGCGAGGTGGCGGGCGAGATTGGTGCGGCCCTCTTTCACTCTGACTATCGTTGAGGCCTGACGCGTCGACTGTGTAGAAAGCAACTACGGCGTAAAGACCAAGACGTACGCGATCGATTTCTCTAAGGATGACGCCGCGAGCTATGCGGGGCTGGAGGCGGCACTCACCGGGTTAGACGTGGGGGTGCTCGGTACGCTCTCCCTCCCTCATCCCCTCAGTGCATACATGCTCACCGCGCACAGTCAACAACGTCGGCAAGGGGTACGAGATACCCACAAACTTCTTGGACTATCCCCAGTCGGAAGACAGCGCCATAGTAACCATCAACATCTCCTCCGTTCTGCGGGTCACCAAGCTCGTCCTGCCGGGGATGATCGCCCGGAAGCGCGGACTGGTGCTCAACATCGGCTCTTTCTCTGGCGCATTCCCCTCTCCGATGATCTCCGTCTACTCTGGCTCCAAGGCCTTCCTCCAAGCCTGGTCCCAGTGCCTCTCTACGGAGCTGCAGGGCACAGGCGTAGAAGTAGAGCTCGTAAACGCCTACTTTGTCGTCTCCAAACTCTCCAAAGTCAGCCGACCGAACCTGATGGCCCCCACGCCCAAGGCGTACGTCGCCAGCCTGCTGCGCAAGATTGGCGTGCCGTGCGGGAGCTTGGGACGGCCGGGGAGCGTCACGCCCTACTGGAGTCATGCGGTGGGGGACTGGTTCGTGCAGAACTATGCGCCAAAGGGGCTCCTCTTGGGGTATATCAATAGTGAGCGATGTCCCGCTTCTCTTTTCTCTTCGAGGAGGATCTGACGCATGGGAACAGATATGCATAAGGACATCCGTAGGCGCGCGCTGAAGAAGAAGGAGCGGCAGGCGAAGAAGGACTGACCGGTCGTGCTGCATATACTCATCCAAAACATGTTGCCCGGGCAGCTCCTACTCCCAGGGCCATACTATAGGCCAGCTCTCATACCCGTCGCTGGGATACCTAATACCCTCCCGTGCCCGCAACAATTCATTGATGCCCTAATCTTATCGTGCGAGGTGTGCGCTTAGTCAGCCGCATAAATCTCAACTTTGTGCGGAAGTAGGGTCGAGTCAGGCCAAGTTCGGGCCACGGTCACCGTCGCGCGCAACAAGAAGCTCGGCCATCATTATTATGCTCTGGCCTTTGCTCCCTCCGACGCACGACCAATCCCCGCGCTGCGGCTCCTGAGACGACGAGCAGTGGGATGCGGGCCTTGACCGATACCCTTCCGCCTGTCTCCATCTCTGTCTCTGAGTGCGTTTGTGTTGCTGGGCGTGAACGATTCGGAGAGGGAGCACCGCCCTGCGTGTATTGCGGGCCATCACTGTTGCTGTTGTGGGAGATCTCGGACGGGTATATAGCCCGCCCTCCCCGCTGCTGCAGGTATCCACCAGCCCCGGCGGCGATCTACTGTAGCTCAACATCCACCGCATCCCAACACCCGCAACACCCGAAATGGCCGCCATCACCCTCCCCATCACCATCCCCATCCGCTCTTCCTCCCTCCCCACCGCGAGCGTCCCCGCCAGCTGCAAAGAAGCCTCGCCGCCCGCCCGGCGCATCTACACCCTGCGGGAGTATCTTGCCTCCTGCCGCTCAAGCGCGAGGAGCATGCGGTATGAGGATCCGCTGGTGCGTTCTTGCTCTTCCTCGCGCTTTTGTGCATATGCTGAGAAGGGACAAAGGAGGAAGATGATGCTGAGACGTCTGACGGGGGGAGCTTCTCCATCCCAGAGATGGAGGATGAGGATGAGGATTCGGACGCCGACGGGGAAGATGTTGCTGAGCTCTCCTCCCCCGAGCCCCCCCCGCCCGCTGTGCCGGAGAAGCCCAGTCCGCTGGAGGAGTACGTCGCGCGGGTGTGTTCTCAGTGGGAGGACAGGGGGAACGGGTACATGTACGGGTTGTACCCCAAGCACCCTGGATCCGTAGAGCGCCCGTGGGTCGTCAGATATGGTCAGCAAGCGTATGTCAGAGCTTGGTATCCCGTGGTACGTCCTCTACTGCTGCTACGCAGGCATGAGCTGACGAGGAGCAGCGCGTGCCGGGATCGAAAGCGGACTTTGCGAGGCATTTCTGGAGCTGGGGGAGTATGAGCTCCATGGACTTCGATGAGCTCGACGCGATGGGGCTCGAGTTCCTCTCCCCGCGGAGCGGGCGGTCTACTGTCAGTCTTTACCCGTCAGGATGAGGACTCATGCTTATTCTGATGCAGAGCGACTTTCCGCGATGGGACTTCTCGACGCCCCAGGAGGAGGACGATTATGCGAACCTTTTGCACTATGGCTCCTCCGAGACGCCCGCTATAAGGCTCTTACCGGTGGAAGAGGACGCAGAGCTGCCGAAGACCGTTGCTGAGGCTATGGCAGAGGCTGCCCGAGCATTGGAGGAGACGAACATGCTGCGGCCGGGGAATCTGAGGGAGGTGAAGGACGGCTCCCTGCGCGCTGTGCATGCGAGGCGAATGCGGAGGGACTGGGAGAGGTTACGCGAGAAGGAGCTGGAGCTTGCGAGGATACTGATTAATATGCTAGATGTGTGATTAATGGCTGCCATACGGGACATCCCGCATGATGCAGAGAGAAATAATGGGATTTGGGAATTAGAACAATCATCGTGTGGCTACGTATGGTACTAGCTGATACGAACAACGGTGTCGTCGCCGGCCAGACCAGCACCAAACCGCGGCATCTGAGTGATCACGCCGAATCCGTTCTTCGAAAACCGACAGAACTAAGCTCCCAGTTGGGCTGCCAGCTCCGGCTCTACAGGACAAAGAGCTCGAAGCTACAATCGCCAGAATGCGCGGGGGATGGAGAAGCACCGCGATGGATACTATCATTTCTTCTTCCTTCATGACCTGGGGATCGAGGAGAGCCGGGTGTTTTATACCAAGAACAGCGGCACACGGCAAGCATTTTTGTGGTACCCTATCGCAGATATGTCATATGGGAGGAGGTCCATGTCGTTGATCCAAGCGCAGAAACGCCCTAAATCCGCCAACAAGTCGCTTGGTCCTTGGCAGCGAGGATCAAGAAGAGGTGTGACACCGTTTCTTCATCCTCACGCCTGAGTTACTGGACCTGGGAGCAAATGAAGCAGGCATCCTTGGCCAGTCTGGAGAAGAATGGCTTGATTTGGTGCAATCACGTCGCCGAAGACAAGTCTGGTGAGAAGATCGTATGCCTTCCATTCCAGGTCATGGGGGATGGGTTCGACAGGTTGCAAGAGCTAGCTCCTGCAGCCCTGGTTCACACTTGCTCGACGAGGACCGAGCCGAGGATTCTTGGATGCTGGCTAGTGTCAAATGTCACCATTGCCCTCGGAACCCCCGTCTAGGGGCATTCTATCATGTTGATTAGGAAATCGACATGTGGTCGCGCGGGAGAAGGGCGATGGAATTTGGTTCACCGTGTCCCGCCATGGAGACGTGGAGGTAAAGTGGTGTCGGATTGACTCGAACAACATTCGTGAGCCAGAAGCTTCCAAAGTGGAAAACCAAGCTGAGATGCCGCCTACACCCGTCGGATCTGAACATCTTGAATTCCACATTCATCAGGTACCTGGAAGACAGGGTTTGGCCACCGATCGACCGAGACACGTACGACCACTACGTCAGGCGAATGAATAGTGGGTACGAAGTTTGGTACACCTTGGAAGAGCCCGGCTTCTTTGGAAGCACGCAGCAAACTCCTCCAAAGTGGACAGGAGACGAATGCTCCGAATTTCGAAGTCCATCGGACATGCGAGTGTTTTCCATGAGAAATGAGTATTGACCCATAGAGGAGTGTTTTGCGAAGGTTCCTGCTAGATCATCGCGCCAACTCGCCCAAACGCTAACAAGGGGCTGACAGAGTTTAGTTTTAGCGTTTTGAGCGCGCCAAGTGGTCTGAAGCACGAGATACTTGCTGCGCCGTGCCCTCGGCATGCTATATAGCGAGTTGACAATGGCAAGCCCCGTCTGTGAGGCAAGATCGATAGTGGTCAGGGATGGGCGATGCTATCGATGTGTGGTGAGACTAGCGCGGAAGTGCCGAGGAGCCGGCGTATACGAGGAAGCTGCCGAGAAACGGAAGCAAGTCCGGTAGGCTGCTCTCGACTCGTCACGTCCACCGTGTCCACCGTAAGCGCTGGTATCGTCCCTCTGCAATTCGGTCTGCTTCGCACTCTCTGACAGCTCGTACGGGTCCTCAGGGTATTGGATGTCGGCTCAACCCCACTGCCGCCGGATGCCCCACGCAGACAGAACGCACCACATGGGTCGCCTCGTTGTTGACACGTGCCGTCCAATGGGACCAGGCTGGTTCCGTGTACGCTAGTCTTCCCGAAGGCTATTATGACCGGTCCCCTGGGCTCGGTTCCGACACTGCATCTTCACCGCCTCTACCATAACCGCACTTCCGGGGACGGCTATGGGGATACTAGTCGACAATGGTCTTCAACATGACATTGATCCTGGTCTGTGCATGCATCTGACTAACGCTACAACACCGGCTACCACACCGGACCCGGTGGATGAGCGGCATCGCCCCCACCCGGCGCCGACCCGAGTAAGGGCTAGCTTCGGGCGGAGGCAAATCTTCTGATGGTCCCACCATATTATTCGGACAAAGCGGTTTTTTCTCCCATGACTATTATTGCGAAATCGCAGGGTCTCTGGCTGGCGCCGCCCAGCGCCCACCTCTTCCCGGTCCCACCATTATCGCGCCTCCGGACGCCCCTCTTCTCTCACCGCCTCTACGCCTCCTCGTCGCGTTCTTGTCGGTCCACGCGTTGGGGGCGTTCTTCGCAAGCGAATAGTGCCCGAGAAGCCGGTGTGCTGTGCAGCCCGCGGCGCCTAGGGTCGCACGACAACAGCCCAACAATGGACTGCTGATTCGCCTGGAAATGCAATTTTTTGGGCTTGCCGACTACCACTTCACTCCGCTCGTGGGAGTTGTACAAGTGCCGTGCCCCCTTCCGTTACCGATTGCTGTGGCACCTCACTCAGCACATCCGCTACCTCAGCTGGCTGTCCACCGGTCCTCCGTAAGTGCCTATATCTCCTCCGGAGTACATCATCTGGGCGTCATTTGACTCATATTATTGTCCCAGAGACGGCTATCAGCTTCAGCCAAACTCATCCTCCAGATCTATGAACCACCCCAACCTCGATCCCGATCTCGACGAGTCTCTCGATCGAGTCCGCCGAGCAAGACACTCAATCAGCGTGGCTCAACATTTCCCCCAGCGCCCTTTCGATCCACTAAGTCCTGGCCCAACGACATAGCCAAGGTGGACATCGACACACCTACGAAGGAGCTGGCTGAGCTCGCATTCCGCCTGGAAGACAAGCTTCTCCAAGAAATTGCTGTCGACAATTCGTTGCAGATCAGCGCCTGCCGGAACAGGCGCTCACGTCCTGGATACTCTCAACTGGCCAACGAGCCTCTTTCCACTCGTCTGGTCGATCATCCTCTCCCTCGGATTGTAAACGATACCATTAATTTCACGGCTCTCGAAGAGTCCACTAATTGGGAGCGCTCTTCAACACCAGGACATCAGCCTGGGTTTGAGCTTTCGGATGGCTCATTTCAGCGCCTATCTGGCCCCTCCGATTCTGCTGATGTTCTTGCTGCGGAAGACCCGACTACTCTGCAGCTTGATCACGCAACTTCATTCTCTGTGGGTACACATCTCACTGCTGGAGGGTTTCGTGCGGAATCAGACTCCCACGTTGAAGACCAACAACCCTTGGCGCTGGCGGATACTGCGCTGTCAATCGCTCAAGACCGCTCATATGTTTCAGCATGGGTGGAAACTGCCGCCATTACCAGGAGCAGCTACACGTTGGACAATGAAGCTCGTTTCAGCATGGTTATGGAAGTGTTGTCCAGCGAAACTCTCTATGTCGTACGTCTTCCCCGTCCTGGACGCTGAGACGTGGAAGATCTGATTCCATTTGCAGAGACGCCGCGCGTTCGACGAAGACCTGTGGTCGTTCACCTCAGCTGGCACAGGGCTGCATGATCCAGCAGCTATCGCTGAGATCTCTCAACAGGCGTTCAACAGCACCGACCCTCGTCGTGAATGGCTATTCCGGACACTTCACGACCGCGCCTTCTATCAGCCTAGACGAAGACGTGGGCCGCGGAGAGACGTTACACCCCTCGGCAGACGCGAACTGCGGAAAGAAGCGGGCACTGCTGTCGCATCCGGTGAGGAGGATGAGACGGAACGAGACACGGAGGAAGAGGCGGCCAAGGCAATGGATAGGGCTGAGGAAGCGGCAAAGGAGCGGGAGGAGGAGGTTGTCGACGAGGTAGGTTACGCTCGTGGCAGGACATGCACAGGGCTGACAACGCTTCCCAGGCTGAACAATTCTTGTCTACAGCGGACGAGCAAGACGAACAGCCTGCACAGGCTGCCGCCGAAGCTTCCAGTACGGCCTCCACACCGTCTTCGCATACGAAGCGGCCGTCTGTCTCCGAAGTGAGTTGATTAAGTGCCTTTGTCTGAGTGAAGGCTTACATGTATACCAGGCCACTGAGCGGCCTTCTACACCCTCATCGGAGGAGTCGTCGCACAGCATCCCACCGGAATATCGGCCGGAGTGGATGCCTGTCGGACGCGACCGCATGGGGTTCGAGTGGTGGTTCCTCGTGGACGAAGACTGTAACCTGCATTGGTCATTCCGTTATGCAGACGAAGGCGGCCACCAGGTCTTCCTGCCGCGATCCGAGCACGAGCGAGTCCTGCGAATGCGGAGACGGACAGCTGCGCTTGAGCTGGGCAGGTTAAGTGTCGTGAGGGAAGAGGAGGGATAACGCGCGTGACACGGACATTTCTGCTAAGCATCTTTTCATGACATACTAGGACGATACGACACGACTGAATTACTCGCAATTGTTTTCACCGGGACAATTTTACCTTAACGCTACGCTTGGTATATAAACTGTGTATCCTACGGCTCTCACCTCCTTCCAAAGCTTGTATTTTGTTGTCGAACATGCGGCGTTGCGATATTTACTGTATCACGACATAATGCTATCTTACCCTTGGCTAATTCGTCGGAAGTTCTCACAAAAGAACCCATTTACCTCACCCCTTTGAGCACTCCTTTTTTGTCCAAACTCGCACATGCCTGTACAGTATGTCTACGCAACGATGCTGGACACGGTGGGAGTGTGGTGGAAGTATCTCCAGAAAAGGAAATGGTACCGGGTTGCACACTCGTCGGGAAAACCAACATCGTGATATCAAGGGTCTGTATTTCGATGCTCAAAGGCGACCGTGTCCGTTGCTCAGTTCGGAAAGTTCAATTTAGGGGTAGGCAACCCATAGCCCAAGAATGTGGTAAATAACCTGCTCCCCGCACATGCCAAGCCGTGCCACAGACGTGTGCCGGTGGTCTCCTCCATGCCGACGGCGATTCACCAAATCCACGCCAAGTCTTCAGCAGTGTCTCGGGGTCCGCTGAGTTCTATTACTGTCTCATCTCTCCGCAGGGAGCGGAGAGAACGCTGGCGCTCTGGTGCAGAAGCCATTCTGCACTGACATGCGGAGCCCCGGAGGGAGTAATTCAGCGGAAAGAAGCAAGTCGCTAGTTGGTCCGCGCTGTAGTATTATTAGACATGCCGCTGTTACAAGGATACCGGTTGCGGGTTGATCTGAACGCTATCAGCGAGTGAGGCGGGGCGATTGACCTTGCGGAAGGCAGTCCTATCCCATCAGACAATAGGTGCGGAGACCTGATACATCAGGAAAGGCACAATCGACGATCGCATTACACCACGGTTCCATTATCTGCCTTCCTTCACATCACGCGGTCAGCGACGCAGTCAGCTAGTTGCAGTACAGTAGTCAGGTACACAGACCGATATCAAAGCTTGCACGTTGCGGTGGTCGAGGCGCGTTCACGTCGTGCGCCTGATGCCGGCGGGAAGGTTCTGGATAACAGCGCCCAAATTATATGCAACACCGCGCGAAGTTCCGGACTGTCAACCGGCAGAATGCACAGCGATGACGCTGACTGGCTACGGATAAACGGTCGCGGTTGCGGGTTGCCATAGCCGTTGCTGTTGCCCGTCCTCGCTGCCGCGCGACGGTGATTCGCGCGCACGCGCAATCAAGTCTTAGGCGGACGCCTCCCGTTACCGCCCGCCTGCATATACTTTCCCCCCCCGGGCCCTTCTCTCTTCTCTCCAACACGCACTCTATATACCCCGTGCATAATCCCCTCTCTTCACTCGTTTGCTCATTGCATCTCGCTTTCGTTCGCAGCTGTCTAGCGAGCAGCAAACAGCCGACTGCGTCGAGGTGCGTCTCCTTACTTCGGACGGGACGGCCCCGCATAGCCCATGTCCTCGCCAATCATGACGTTGGACGTGGTTGCTGCGTGGCTATCTCTCATGTGCCTGCTCGATTCGTTGCTTACTGATGACTGGTGTTCAGCTTTGCCCTTCCCTTCCCTTCCACTCGCTGGTCGCCCGCCGCTGGACGGCTTTCTTTCACTGCATATAAACTCACCCAAGCAATTAACACCACCAATTCGCTTATTCGCATCCAGACCGACTCTAATCGCTGTATCAACATATCCCAAGGCTTGTTGTCACTAACATCAACACTCGTTACCAAGGAGAATGTCGTTGAGTCTCAAGCAAGAGCTGGAAACATGGGCCGCTGCACTCAAGGCGTACGATGAGGAGGACTTCGAGAGCTCGTTGCAAAAATTCGAGGTGCGTACATCCTTACATCTCCCTTTGTCTCTTCTCATCCTGTGACAGGTCATCGCCGAATCATCTAAAATTCAAGTAAACATTGGCCTGATCTTCGCTACGGTGGGAAACCACGAGCAAGCAATCAAGCACTTCGGCCTCGCAACCTCTTACGACCAGTACCTCGCTGTCGCTTACTTCCAGCGCGGTGTGTCCAACTTCCTGTTGAACCGTTTCGAGGACGCATACAGGGACTTCGATGATGCGGTCCTGTACTTGCGAGGCAATCAAGCGATGTACGTACCCTCCTGGTACGCTTGACGCACAAGGCTGACCAAGTGCACGTAGTATGTACGAGCAGCTCGGTCTCAAGTTCACTCTCTGCTCTTGTGAGGTGCTCTTCAACAAGGGCCTGTCTCTTGTCTACCTCGGGCGAATGGAGGAGGGTGTGAATGTCATGCGCGAGGCGAGCCGAGAGAAGGCAACTGACGAGCACGCCGTCATTGACGAGGCGATCGCCGCTCGGGGTCAGGATTACACCGTTTTCTCCATCGTGCGTGTCCTCGCATCTATCTGCCTCGTCAACCGTGGCATTGATATAATGCATTTAACAGCCCATTGGCGTGCTGTACCGCCCGTCCGAGATCAAGCTCAAGAACTCGAAAGCCAAGGACTACATGGGCAAAGCCAAACTCGTCGCCTCCGCCGACGCGCGCGACGCGTATGTGTCCTTCGTTGGGTCGACGCGCCTCGCGCAAGGGCTGAGCCCGACCGGGGCACCTCTGACGGAAAGTCAGGGCGCTGCTCTAGCCAGGAGCAAGACTTTTAACATCGAGCCGCCTCGCATAGATGGGAAAGAGGATGTCGCCAGGCTCGCACGGAAGAGCGAGGAGACGCTCCGCCCGACCAGGACGGCGGACAAGTCCCTCCCTGGCGTTCCGCCTGTTACCCGTGCTCTCACCATTCGCCGTGAGGGTGTTGGCGGACCCGGCGGCCTCCCTGAACGTAGCGGCACCATCAAGCTTGCTCCGTCCGCGCCGAAGATCGATACGGGGTATATGTCCTCGAACGCCACGGAGCGCCAGCGCAAGGAACCCCAACTGCCGACGCCCCAGATGGGTTCCCCCGTCCGCGCACCCGAGTTCGAAGAGCTCGTGTTCTCCGGCACGAACCCACCCTCCCGTAATGGTCTGGGGTTGGACATTGGCTCCAGGAGGCGGGGCAGCAACGAAGAGAACCTGCCCCCGCCGCGTCTCGATTACGACGCTCGCAACACCCAGATGACGAACTTCGATGACTTTTTGGACTCGTATGCGGAAGTACCTGTCAACTCTGGCCAGGCCGGCGCAAACAAGAAGCTTGCTCAATGGGCACGTGGCGTGCCGGAGGGTGCAGCGCCTCCCATGGCGTCGACTCCTCCAAGCCCACGCATGAACGGCGTGCCTGGCCTCTCATTCTCTGCCAGCAGTACCGAGAGCGGCGGCATTGCCCGTGCTAACACGACAATCAAGCGCAAGATCACTCGACGCGGCACGACCAAGGGCGACCGCTATGTCCCTGTCACGCTCGAGGATGACGACGTCAGCGACCTCGACTTTGAGGAGGTCTTCGAACTCATCAAGATCCGCGTCAAGCTTCATTACAGGAATGATGTCCGTGGCATGGCCATTTCCCCCAGCATCGGCTTTGATGAGTTCGTCGACCGCGTCACACGCAAGTTTGAGAGACCTTTCGATCGCCTCGAGATGAAGTTCGACGACGAGGATAGCGTGCACGTATCGCTGAAGGACGAGAGCGACTTCGACCTCGCCATCGAGACAGCGCGCGAGAGTGCCAAGGGGCGGCCCGAGGGCAGGCTCCAAGTCTGGTTGTCCGACATATAATGGTGTGCGGTGGGTTTGGTTTATTGCTTGTCATTATACATGGATGCACAGTCCTTTCGCGGCGTTGATCGCCACTATTACACTCTTCTTCAAAGGGATCCGAGGGGCAGGGCAGCCCGTCAGCTCAGTTGTATACCAAAACACGGACTTGAATCTTTGCATAGGTAGCTCAGTACTCAATGGCACATGCACACTTGTTCACGTCCTATTCGCGCAGCAACGCGTAGAGTTCTACATTTCCCGGTAGCAAAGCAACCGCGTTGTCCTCCACATGTGGCAACAAACGACTGAAGCTTCTCAGTTGGTATGTGGCGGTCGTGAAGGCCGCCGTTGATCGCCGTATGGTTCGGACCCTCGGGAGCGGAAGGAAGCCCAGTCGGGCGCGTTCTGGCTCTCACTGCCTCATTAAAAGCACGTTGTGTCGAAGCCAAGCCCGGGTCTTGGCCGGGACAACGACCGACGGGGCAAGGTGGAGAGTGCTATCTTGATGAACACTCGATGGTCCTCACTGTCCATCGAGCCAACTGCTTTGGATAGAGGTCATGGAGAAGGGATTCATTTCCCCGCAGCCGGCTCAGCATGCGACGCGTTCGCGATATCGTCAGAGGTTGCTGACCGTCGCCCTCGGATTGTGTACGTTCATCGGGTATCGTGTTTGGTCGGACAGCTGGATGCACTGCGGGCATAGTGTATGCTTATATTATTCGTTTGGCTTGATACATTCAATTAACTGTTTTCGCGTAGGGGATCAAGACATCAACGGTAGCCTCAGGAATCGCTTGGTCCACCTGCCCCGACGTCACGGAGTTCGATTGTGCATATCTAAGCGTGCCTCTCGATGTAAGTCTCATACCACGAGTCGTACCAAATTGCGAATATAACGCGTCTGCATAGTACACGAACCCTCTTCCCAATGAGACCGTCTCTTTGGCTCTGCGGCGCCTGCCAGCAACGGCACCCATCAAGGAGCGGCTTGGATCCCTGTTGACCAACCCGGGCGGTCCAGGCGGTTCTGGCACGAACTCTGTCGTGCGGAGCGGTCCGGCGATGAATATCATTCTGAAGGGTGAGTGTGACCACCCAGCCGATACGTCACGTTCGTTGACGTCGTTGTCCAGGCCGCTATGACATCGTCTCTTGGGATCCTCGCGCCGTGAACATGGTACGCGTACACCAGATCTTCGGTATTATCACCACTGACCTTGACGCAGACTACACCCTCATTGGATTGCTTCCCGACTGATTGGGATGAATACATACAAGACCTGAAGCGGTCGCAGCTGGGAATGCCGCATGAAGTACGGCGCGCAGCTTCGCTCGGAGGTGGATCTGCCGAGGACGCGGAGCTGTACTACTTCGAGCGTGTCGACAGCTACTCGCGGTCAGTGTGGGAGAGTTGCAAGAAGAATGGCAATGAGAAGATGCTAAGCGCAGTGACGTCGGCATTTACTGCCAGGGACATGAAGAGCATCCTGGAGGCACTGGGCGAGGAGGACAGGGGAATGGTTTACTGGGGGTAAGTCGATAAACCTCGGCTGCTACAGGCATCAGATACTGAGCAACTTCCAGCTTCAGCTATGGTACCATGCTCGGCGCGACTTTCACGGCGATGTTTCCGGAACTTGCCCATCGCATCCTCCTCGACGGCGTGAGTAATGCTGTGTCGTTTACGACGGACATCTACAAACACGGCTGGATTGGCACGGAGGACACGAACAAGGTCTGGCAGGGCTTCCTCACTGCGTGTGCTGAGGCTGGACCGGACGGCTGCGCGCTCGCTCACCCACAGTCCACGGCCAAGGAGATTGAGGGGAGAATTGACGCGCTTGCGGACAAGCTCATCACAAGTCCTTTGCCTGTTCCATTCACTGGGCTCAATTCGGGCATCGTCGCAGCAAGCGACATAACGGCGGCAGTGCGTGTAATCCTCCTTCCGACGCATTCCTTGCTCAATATATTTAGATCTTCTCAAGCATGTACAAGCCAGCCATCTGGCCCAAGCTTGCCAAAGCGCTCGCAGCGGCCGAGAAAGGAGATGGCGCCCCATTGGCCGACTTAAACGGGTTCTCCGATATCGCAGCCATGACACGCCCTACCAGCATGTTGGACAATATCTTCAATCGGCACATGGGCACCCTGGGTGGCGTCGTACCGAGCGCGGTCCGTATACATCATTTACATGAATGATTGACTGGAGTTAACATCGCTGAAATAGGCAATCACTTGCTCCGACACTGATCCTTCGACAATGCTGAGCAAGCCGGACGCGGAGGACTTCATGGATTACTCACGCGAACTGGAGAAGCGCAGCGTTACCGGAGCACGCTGGGCCCAGGCCATTCCGGGCAAATGCCGGTTCTGGAACGTCACGGCAAGGGAGGCATATCGTGGCCCTTGGACTGTCGAAGATGGGTTCAAGAAGACCAAGCACCCAGTACTATTCCTCGGGCAAGTAATGTGCTCCGCACTTTCTGAATTTAAGCTCATGCTGCTGTAGGAATACTGCCGATCCCGTTACACCTCTTATCTCTGCACGAACCATGTCGAAGAACTTCGGGAACGAGTCCGCTTCCCTCCTCATTCAAGACGGTTTCGGTCATTGCTCGCCGGCCCATCCATCTCTTTGCACAGCGCACGCACTCCAGGATTTCTTCTTCGAAGGCAAGCTCCCGGAGTACGGTACAGTCTGCAAGTCGGATCCTGGCCAGCTCTTCCCAGTCGAGGGTGCAAAGGAGGCACTATTGGAATCCCTGAGCGGAGAGGACAAGGAGCTGATGAGGGCAATGCAGATGTGGGCAGAAAGCTTCTGATCGAATTCTCTTGGGATGTCGTTCTAATGGATGTGGACCACCGCTGTGTGAATGCAGCATGTAGATTCGGTGTGGGAAATTCTTGACCAAATCAGCTATGCTCCAATCCACTTGATTCCCAATTCCTTGCGGGCAAGCTCGCTGCCACACGAAGTCTTTGTACCCTCCACAGATCAATGAGACAGAGTTGCAGGCAATGTCATGGAAACGTAATGGAACTTACTCTACGGAGACATTTTCCCGAGGAAATCCCGCAATCCCCGGTAATGCAATGGCAATCTCAAGGTGTAGGAGCGCGCTCGTCGTCCTGCTCGTCGCGCGGAACGGCTCCTACACCAACGATGATGATCTGCTCACAAAGTCCACGACAGTTGTCCATACGGCGCAGGACAGCCATCTTATGGGCACCTTTTCCTATATAATGGGCGTGCTGGCCCTCCCATCCGCCAGCTAAACAACTCTCAACACCTACTACCTCATCTCCAACATGGCACCTCTCCCCCCCGGTTCTCTCATTGTCATCGTCGGCATCACCGGTTACGTCGGCTCGAACGTCGGCCTTCTTGCGCTTAAGGCCGGATATCGTGTCCGGGGTACGATTCGGTCGATGGCGAAAGCGGAAGAGCTGCTTGCGGTGTATAAGAGGGAAGGCGTCGACGTCAGCGCGGACAAGCTCCAGTTTGTCACCCTCGATGATCTGTACAGCCAGTCCAAGTTCGAGACCGTATTCGCCAGTGCGGACGGCGTTATCCATCCTGCTCTACCTACGCCATCTGGTCCAGGGGACTGGGTGGAGAACATTATCGAATCGACCTTGATTCCTCTCCGCGCCGCTTCGAAGGCTGGCATCAAGCGATTCGTCCTCACTGCTACCCTCGGCACCGTTCTCATGCCTGGTAGCCCGGATATTCCAACGGACCGCTTGATCAACGAGAAGGACTGGAACGATGCTGCCGTTCAGAAGTATATTAATGCTACCGAGGAGGAGAAGAAGTCGCCTGCGTTCTTCCGATACCGGTATGTGGCCGGAAAGACGCTGGCGGAGCGAGCAGCGTGGAAATATGTTGAAACAGAGTCGGTCAGTAACTCCTCTCTGTTACATCGACTGTATTATTGACATACCTGTTTAGCCACCGTTCGAACTCACCGTCATCATACCGCCCATGAACTGGGGCCCAAAACTGTACGGCTCTTGGGCGATCTCCCTGGACTGGTTGGACAAACTGCTGAAGGGCGACGAGACGTGCTTTTCCATGCCACCCTGTACGTCCAGCTTCCATGCGAGAATCTTCAGGGGCACTAACCAGATGGTGCATGTAGTCTACATCGTTGACATACGCGACGACGCGAAACTGCATGTCCTGGCCCTGTCTGAGGCAGAGGCCGGTGGCAAACGCATCCTCGCCGTCGGCAATCCACACGGGTGGAACGAGGTCCTCGCTATCTTGCGAAAGCACTTCCCGAATCAGCCCATCCCGGTGGACAGGCCTGCATCGCCCTTGGATCCGTGCCCATGGAGGGCTGATGACTCGCTGCCCAAGAAGCTGTTGGGTGGGAGTTGGATCAGCTTGGAGCAAATGATCGTGGATTCAGCCAAGAGCCTCGGGTATGATTGAGAGCAGTATGGAGTAATGACTCAAGGGTGCAACGAGGGTAAAGTGTGTCAGGCCAATGATATCGCGATTTCCTCATCTCCGATGACTTGCACCGGTCGGGGAAGGGACCACCCGCGCGATGACTCTCTTCCATTTGCTCGTGACTGTCTTCACAGGGGCACTGCCAGCGCAAGGCTGACCGGCACGGCCACCGACGCGCGGTTGACCGGCATGATGGCCTACCCACGATGCGCAACATGGATATTGCATCAGCGTCAGATGATGCGACGGGAATTGAATACTGACCACCTCGCATTCCTGCCATTTTGATCAATTCGCGCGTTTAGCGCACCAGACATGCCGCGCAGAGCAGAGTCATTGCCAGAGTCATTGCCCGTCCCTCTCCAACCCTGGAGCCGTATCCTTATTCCGGCTCATCCTCTTGCTGATACATCCTTGCTTTTTTGCTATATAAAGGGTCGGGTGACTGCCTGTACTAATGTAACTGACGATCTACCTCGCTCGACACAATCAACTCGAAATGGCACCCCTCGCACCAGGCTCCTTGATCGTTGTGGTCGGCATCACTGGCTACATTGCTTCGCACACCGGTCTCCAAGCGCTGAAAGCTGGCTACCGCGTTCGTGGCACGGTCCGATCAATGGCGAAAGCGGAGCAACTGCGCGCCGCATATGAGAAAGAAGGCGTCGATGTCAGTCCGGAGAAGCTCGAATTCGTTACGCTGGACGATCTTACGAGCGAGGCTCAATTCGACGCTGCGTTCGCCGGTGCGGATGGCGTCATCCATCCTGCCCTGCCTGAAATGCATGAAGAAAACCTTATGGACAAGATCCTCCAGTCGACGCTCAGTCCTCTCCGGGCCGCCACCAAAGCCGGCATCAAGCGATTCGTGCTCTCCGGCACACTCGGGTCTGTCCTCACTCCTGGTAGCCCTACAGTTCCGACGGACCATCTCATCACGACAGATGGCTGGAACGACGACTTGCTCCAATCGTTCCTCAATTCTACTGAGGAGGAGAAGAAGTCGCCCTCGTTCTACTTCTACGCTTACGTAGCCGGGAAGATCTTGGGCGAGCGCGAGGCATGGAAGTATGTCGAAACAGAATCTGTCAGTGAACCTTATCTCATTGACCTAGAACATGACATTGACATCCTGCTTAAGCCCCCCTTTGAACTCACCATTGTCTTGCCCGCCATGAACTGGGGCCCAAAACTCTTCGGTGCACCCCCAATGACCCTCGGCTGGCTCGATGCCCTCCTGAAAGGTGACGAGAGTCCAATGGCCATGCCCCCGCGTACGTCCAGCAGATATGTAGACAATCGCATTGCATTAACGCCTCTTTTTCTGCAGATTATCTCGTGGACGTGCGCGATGACGCGAAGCTGCACGTTCTTGCTCTGTCGGAGCAGAGGGCAGTTGGTAAGCGCCTTTGGGGAGCAGCCCATCCGGTGGGGTGGAATCAAGTCCTCGCCATCTTGAGGAGGCACTATCCAGACAAGCCTATTCCTTCCGACAGACCTGCATCAGCTATCGATCCGTGCCCCTGGAGGATTGAGAACTCACTCTCGACTCAGATGTTGGGCGGACAGTGGATCGGAGTGGAAGAATGCATCGTTGCTTCAGCCAAGAGCCTTGGGTATTGAAAATTGTAGATCCTGCCCATTCATGATCCACACTTTGCTTTTGGCGGGATGTCAGGCGGGAAGTGGATTGAGCTGGAGGACTGCATTGTGGATAACGGCGAGAGTTTTTTATACATAGACGTAATGCAACATATGATTGACCGAACAGACACGGGTGTGCCAGTGTGGGAGAGGCAAGAAGAATGGAAACAAGAAGTTGCTAACCGCCGTGACATCGGCATTTACTGCCAGGGATATGAAGAGCATCCTGGAGGCAATAGGCGACAAGCTTGCTGGCACACGAAGTCTTTGTACCCTGCATGATCGAGAGATGTGTAGCCACAGATCCACGAGACAGAGACAGAGTTGCAGGCAATGTCATGGAAACATAATGGAACTTACTTCACGGAGACATTTTCCTGAGGAAATCCCGCAAGAGCTGGTAATGCAATGGCAACTTTCAAGGTGTAGGAGCGCGGGTTTCCTTTTTGGGCCTCGCGTGGAACTGCTCCGATGCTGACCAGCACACCACGTCCACGACGTTATCCATACGGCACAGTACAGCCATCTTATGGGCACATTGTACTATAAAATGGGCATGTTGGTCCTCCCATTCGGCAGCTAAACAACTCTCAACACCTACTTCATATCCAACATGGCACCTCTCCCACGCGGTTCTCTCACTGTCATCATCGGCATCACCGGTTATATCGGCTCCAACGTCGGCCTTCTTGCGCTGAAGGCTGGATATCGTGTCCGGGGTACAATTCGGTCGATGGCAAAAGCGGAAGAGCTTCTTGCGGCGTACAAGAAGGAAGGCGTCGACGTCAGCGCCGACAAGCTCCAGTTTGTCACCCTCGACGATCTGTACAGCCAGTCCAAGTTCGAGACCGTATTCGACGGTGCGGACGGCGTCATCCATCCTGCTCTACCTACGCCGTCTGGTCCAGGGGATTGGGTGGAGAACATCATCGAATCGACATTGATTCCTCTCCGCGCCGCTTCGAAGGCTGGCATCAAGCGCTTTGTCCTCACCGCGACCCTGGGTACCGTCGTCTCCCCTGGTAGCCCGGATATCCCAACGGACCGCTTGATCAACGACAAGGACTGGAACGACGCTGTTGTTCAGAAGTATAGGAATGCTACCGAGGAAGAGAGGAAGTCGCCTGCGTTCTACCGGTACCGGTACGTGGCCGGAAAGACGCTGGCGGAGCGCGCAGCGTGGAAGTATGTTGAAACAGAGTCGGTCCGTAACTCGTCTCTGTTGCATCGACTTGTCATTGACATACCTATTTAGCCACCTTTTGAACTCACCGTCATCATACCGCCGATGAACTGGGGTCCGAAACTGTACGGCGCCTCCGCGAAATCCCTCGACTGGTTGGACAAACTGATGAAGGGCGACGAGACGTGCTTTTCCATGCCACCTTGTACGTCCAGCTTCCATGCAGGAATCTTCAGCGCACTGAGGAGATGATGAATGTAGTCTACATCGTTGACATACGCGACGACGCCAAACTGCATGTCCTGGCCCTGTCCGAGGCAGAGGCGGGTGGCAAACGCATCCTCGCCGTCGGAAACCCACACGGGTGGAACGAGGTCCTCGCTATCTTGCGAAAGCATTTCCCGAATCAGCCCATCCCTGCAGACAGGCCTGCATCGCCTTTGGATCCATGCCCATGGAGGGCCGACGATTCCCTGCCCAAAAAACTGTTGGGTGGAAGTTGGATCAGCTTGGAGCAAATGCTTGTAGATTCAGCGAAGAGCCTCGGGTATGATTGAGTGCAATATGGAGTAGTGACTCTGAGGGTGCTACAGGCATAAGCAGGCTAATGACATCGCGTTTTCCTTATCTCCGTCCACTTCCATCGGTCCGGGGTCGGGGGACCATCGGCGCGACCAGTCTCCTCTATCCGCTCGTGCCTGTCACCGGCCACGCGAGGGGCCACACTGCCAAGCGCAACTGGAAGGCTGGGCGGAACGGCCACGGACGCGTGGTTAACCGGCACGATGGCGTATCCACGATGCGCTACATGGATACTGAACCAAAGTCAGAAGATGTGCTGGCGAATTGAATACTGCCTGCCTCACATTCCTGCCATTTTGATATGAGCCGCGCGTTTACACGTGACATGCCGCGCCGACGAGCTGAGTGCGCGTCCCTCTCCAGTGAACCTAGGGCGGCGTCTTTTTTCCGGCTCAGTTGTTTCGGCCCATGCTTGCATCCTTTGACATATAAAAGGGTTTAGTGATTTCCTCGACTAATGTAACTCACGATCTACCTAACCCACAAGTTCCGCAATGGCACCCCTCGCACCAGGCTCCTTGATCGTTGTGGTCGGCATCACTGGCTACATTGCTTCGCACACCGGTCTCCAAGCGCTGAAGGCTGGCTACCGCGTTCGTGGCACGGTCCGATCAATGGCGAAAGCGGAGCAACTGCGCGCCGCATACGAGAAAGAAGGCGTCGATGTCAGTCCGGAGAAGCTCGAATTCGTTACGCTGGACGATCTGACGAGCGAGGCTCAATTCGACGCTGCGTTCGCCGGGGCGGATGGCGTCATCCATCCTGCCCTGCCTGAAATGCATGAAGAAAACCTTATGGACAAGATCCTCCAGTCGACGCTCAGTCCTCTCCGGGCAGCCACCAAAGCGGGCATCAAGCGTTTCGTGCTCTCCGGCACACTCGGGTCTGTCCTTACTCCTGGCAGCCCTACAGTTCCGACGGACCATCCGATCACGACAGATGGCTGGAACGACGACTTTCTCCAATCGTTCCTCAATTCTACTGAGGAGGAGAAGAAGTCGCCCTTGTACCGCTTCTACGTTTACGCAGCAGGGAAGATCTTGGGCGAGCGCGAGGCATGGAAGTATGTCGAAACAGAATCTGTCAGTGTGTCTCATCTCATTGCGGTTGAATATGACTCTAACAAACTGTGTCAGCCCCCCTTTGAACTGAGCATCGTCTTGCCAGCTATGAACTGGGGCCCAAAACTCTTCGGGTCAACCCCAATGAGTCTCGGCTGGCTCGATAGCCTCCTCAAAGGTGACGAGAGCCCGATGGCGTTGCCCCCGCGTACGTCCAACGGAAATGTCGACAATCTCACCGCATTAACACCGTTTTTCCTGCAGATTATCTCGTAGACGTGAGCGATGACGGAAAGCTGCACGTTCTTGCTCTGTCGGAGCAGAGGGCAGTTGGTAAGCGCCTTTGGGGAGCAGCCCATCCGGTGGGGTGGAATGAAGTCCTTGCAATCTTGAGGAAGCACTATCCAGACCAGCCTATTCCTTCCGACAGACCTGCATCAGCTATCGATCCGTGCCCGTGGAGGATTGAGAACTCACTCTCGACTCAGATGTTGGGCGGACAGTGGATCGGAATGGAAGACTGTATCGTTGCTTCAGCCAAGAGCCTTGGGTACTGAAAATTGTAGATCCCTGCCCATTCATGATCCACACTTTGCTTTTGGCGGGATGTCAGGCGGGAAGTGGATTGAGCTGGAGGACTGCGTTGTGGATAACGGCGAGAGTTCTTGATACATAGACGTAATGCAACATATGATTGACCGAACAGACACAGGAGTGGTACATAATGGAGAAGTGAAATGGCATATGACACGTTGTCAGTAGAACAGGACTGATTATAGGTACCTTCTTACTCAATGTTAACCTTCACGCTTCCGCGCTCCTCCAGCTGCGGGATATGCAACAGGAGCACACCGTTCTCGAGCGTGGCTTTCACGCGGCTCCCGTCAACTGGACGAGGGAGCGTGAACGTGCGGCTGAAAATGCTGGAGTATACGGACTCTTCGTATGCCCTGGCACCAGGCTTGGAGACTATGAGGACGCACGTCAGCATGATATTCAAGACGGGTCACTTCGTGATGTACTAACCTTCCGTTCCCTGTTTTTCCTCGGCACCCTGAGCAGTAGTGGTATCGGGCGGGTACCCTTGACGCTTGAAGACCTTGCCCTCGATCGTCAGGGACTTGCCACCCTCTCCGACACGGACTTCGAGATCCTCCTTCCTCACGCCGGGGATTTCGGCCTCGACGATATACTCCTTCTCGCCTTCGGTCAACTCGACGGCAGGGCTGCGTACGAAAGTAGACCCATAGAAGTTGTCGGCTTTGGAACCAGGCTGGTTGCGAGAGTCAAGAGCGTTGGCTTGGTTGTTGGGGCGGTAGAACTGCGAGTGGTACGGGTGTTCAAGGAGCGCGAAGAAAGGGTCTTCGAAGAAGCGGCGGGACATGACTGGTAGGGATTCGATGGTATGAATCGAGGAGAGTATTTGCAGCGGCGCGCGGGGTGAGTCGTGTATCTTGTAGTATGGGGATGAAACACATGTATCCCTCCCATATTTATGTCTTCCAAGCCTCAAGTCGAGAAGATTCGTCAACTGCAGCAGTTGCGTCATGAGACCACCGCAAAAGCGAGAACGAGGTAGAGTCGGTTTCCTAATTTGGCCATCGAAAGGTGAAGAAAGTTCTTCAACCCATCCGTAGCCGAGGTCAACGTGGGATGTACCTGTGAAAGCCAGGTGATTGTTCCAGAAACAAGCATTACCATGTGGTGAGCGCTTGGGCTCGTGGCGCGCAAAGAGGCAAGCCGGAAGCTTCCAGAACCGTCGTCTATCGACTCGCACATCACGTGATGCTACCCAGGCGGCAACGGCCTTCCGGCAGAAATAGCTCGCCACGGAAGCTCTAGCCTGACAGCAAGCTTCCCGTCGATACTAAGTATACCACAAACGGCAAGGCCCGAGCCAAGCTCGAGAACGGCGTTCTCGTTCTGAATGTTCCGTGGATGGAGGAACCCCGGCAGCGAGAAGGTGAACATTGAGGAGGCCTAATTCGTTGTACTGAGTCGTGATGTTGTATGATCTCGATGTCGGACATAGCCTGAGAACTCACGTCTGGGAGTTCATATATCTCAGTCGCTCAACTCTTTTGGAATGTAAATGCTTAATTCATTCGTACTATGAGTACAGCAAGACCAGTGTGCACCATGTACAGGTTCCCCGATCACAGCCTGGAGCTAGTGCTTGATAGCGGCGTGCTCCCTGAGTACCGTATTGAGGCCCTGGCGCTGCACGCAGTTCTCGAACTTGAAGCTAGCAGCGAACGCCTCGAGCTCGGCCTCGCTTAGGTCCGTGAAGTATTCGGCGTACTCGGGGTAGAGGCACTCGGCGAGGAGGATGTTGCGGACGGGGCGGCCGAGGTGGCGTGCAGGATTCCATGTCGGCGGGTACTTCTTCTTGATAGCCGGACCGTTCTTCACGAGCCAGTCCTCGAGCGGTTGGAAGGTGTCCTTTACGGCGCTCAGGTCGACTCCCCATGCGTCTGCGGCCAGCTCCTTCTTCTTTTCGATGAAAGGTTGGAGCTTCTTGACGTACGGAGAGTCGGGAGAGGCGTAGACCATTCCTTGGAAGCCAATGTCCTAATCTGTCATCAGAAACGGCACATGTAGATAGAGACAGTGGGCGCACCTTGTAAAGCCAGATGCTCCAGGAGATCTCCTTAGCATCATAGATGGTGAGCTGGTCCCTCAGCACCATATACCGCGCCTTGTTGATCTCTTCCCACTGCGGTCCATCCGCCCACTCGCGAGCGTACACCGGGCCGAACTCGCCGTTCCAGATGTGGCCCTTGATCTCCTCGTTGTAAGCGATCTTGCGCAAGAAAGTCTTCTCGAGCACGCTTTTCTGGTCCGCGCTAGCAGTGTACAACTCGGGGGACGCAGGGAAGCCGAAGCCCGAGTAGTCGTGGATGGCGTAGACGCTGTTCGGCATCGGCGGGCGGCCCATGAAGTCGCTGAAGTCTGCCGCGTACGTGTTCCCGTCGTAGAACTGGATGTGGTCCGGGTCGATATCGAGGATTGCTTTGTTCACGCGGTCGTACCACGCCAGCAGCCGCTGCGCTTTCTTGCTGTCCGCGGGCTCGTTCAGTGGATTGTAGCCAGCAACCCACGTGTTGTGCTTGTACCGCTCGGCAAGCGCCTCCCAAAGCTTGATCGCACGGTTCTGGAAGTCAACATGTTCCCAGAACAAGGCGCGGGTGAGACCGGAGTCTGGGGACAGAACATCGAGTCAGTCAAAGGCAGAAGAACGGGAGATCATGGGAGCGTACCACAGTGCCAGCCGGTGCTCTGTCCACCTGGCGCAGCATGCAAGTCAAGAATGGTGTAAATACCATGCTTGCCGCAGATGTTGATGATCCGGTCCAGCCACTGGAAGCCGCGCTCCTTGAATACGCCCGGGTTCATGTCATCCTCGAAGTGGTGGTAGTTAAACGGCACTCTGTGGAGGGAATGAGTTCCTGAAATGGAGGACACGCTAATGCAGGCGGATGCGAGCGTACCGTAGGCAGTTGAGCCCGAGCGACGCGAAGAACTCAGCGTCCTTGTCGTCGAAGAAGTACTCAAGAAACTACAACATGACTGTAAGCACAGTGCAATACAAGCATGCGCAGACACGCACCCTGTCAAAGAAGAAGTCGTATTTCTCCTGACCCAGCACCTCGAGGAGCGCTTCACGCATGCCGGTCTCATGACCAGGGTAGCCGGTGATCTGGCATGTGTCAGCTCGCGCTCACGGACAGCGGAGGTTGGACTCACGAAATTCTCCATGTTCATCCACCCGCCGACAGCGGCACCCTTGAGGATGATCTGGTTCCCATTCTTGTCAATGAGCTTCTCGCCCTTGAGCTTGAGGATGCCTGTCGGGGCCGGTGCAGGTGCAGGGGGCACTGGGATGGGCTTGTTGACCATTTTTGGCGCGCTCCTCCGACTGTCAAGTTAGAGGGAATGTGGGCTGTTGCTTGGTCGGTGTGTAACCGCTGCCTTGCGCCCAGCACGCGTACATGGCCAGCTATAAAGGAAAGGCATTCCTCGGAGGTGTTACCCAATTGGGAACTTAGAGATGTCACGGACAGTCGACGCAGAGGAAAGGGCGGAGGCGGAGGTTTTTCGGCAGAATCGGTCCGACGGAGTTCTGCCCAAACCGGGTCCGAGGGCGTCTTGGGCCTTCCGAGTCCGAGTCTTTGCACGGTCTTGCCTAGTCTCGAGCTCAACAAGCTTGCCGTGTATTAACACAACTGCGGGGTGCAACTGCGGGGCCCCAACATAGCCCATGCGGGGTGCACGCTCGAAATCTTGCAAATGCCGCCCGACGCCCGTTAGTACTGTAAACCACTTTACTCGCGCCAAGCCTATCGATCAGCCGGCAACGTGTCTCGATCCAGTCTATTGGCGTGTGATAACTGTATGCCGATCGCAAAACCCTTCTGGCTAAACGCTCTGCTGGGCACGCCCTGATCCTCTTGGCCTACGTCAGCAACGCTCAACTCGGAGCAGCCGAATGAGGATCAACCTGCGCTTCACTCGATTCTCATTTCATTCCACCTTCTTGATTAACGGACAGCTCGCTGCTCTGCTATGGTTCTGTCTAATTCCCGAGCCCAACGCTCTTAACCGTGTCGACCACGGCCTCGTTCCCGGCAGGAGCGCCATCTGATTCCTCTCCGCGTCCCCGACCCGATGCTGCCCTGAGGTCAGCTAGCGATGCAGACTGCGACAGCCCCATCACGGTTGCTTCAGAAAGAAGAGCATAAAAAATACCCTCGTGACTTCTATTGAGTACTCTCTTGTCTCGCCCCTCAATTATATTCTCGATTTTTTCAGCAACGAACAACGTTTCGCGTGTCATTTCATTGTCTTGCGTTGTGTTCCACGTAACTACATGCTTTCATTATGCGCCGCTCTACAGTATGTCCGTCTCATCTATCGATCTCATGGCTTTCTATTGCGGCATTCTGTCGCTTTAATATCCAGCGCTCTTGGCGGTATCGACAACAGTGTCCTCCAGACTGATCCACTTGCCGCCGAGCGCCTCCCGGCCGAGCTCACTGTCAATCTTCCACTTACTCTCCTCTGCCAGAACGCCCGCCACGTCATCCGGTAGCTCAGCACTCGGGAAAGCCTTTCTCAAAGCCCCCAAGACCTTGTTCATTCCGATGGGTCCCGCAGCGGCGAAGATCCTCCTTCCGCCGAGATGGGACTGAGTCAGGGCGAGGACGTGCAGCTGTCCTGCGTCGCGCACATCAATGTACCATTCTACATCACACGCCCGTCAGTAAGATCATTTGTACTCACGTTGAAGGAAATACTCACGAGGCCTATATGACAGCACAGCAGTGTCGCCCTTGAAGAGGTTTGTGATCCAGGCCGCAGTGAGCCTCGGCTCGCCGGCGAGGACTGGACCCCAAGTGACCACTGGAAGGACGGACGAGAATTCGAACTGCGGCTGTTGCAAAGATTGTCAGCAACCTAATCGACCATGTGATGTCGATCCTACACACCTTTTCGTCCTGCACGAACTTCCAAGCTGCCTGTTCTCCGAGGGTCTTCGCAGCCCTGTACTGAAGCCAGAAGTCCTTAGCCGCCTTGAGATCTTCTGGGCTCAATGCCTTGAACTGCTTGACTGCGTTCTCGTTCCAATCACCCTCCCCGAGGACCTTCTCTGGTACATCAGGGAACGACACTACAGCGGCCGAGCTCGACGTGATCAAGAAGCGCTTGATGCTGCTTTCCTTTGCGGCGACACGAAGGGGAATGAGGACGCTTTCGACCGTGTTGGGTACAAAGTCACTGCCGCCCTCGAAGTCGGGCAGAGCGACGTGCGCAACACCATCTGCCCCTGCGAATGCGGCCGAGAATTGCTCCGCACTCATAAGGTCATTGATGGTCACAAACTCCAGCCTTGCCGGAGACGCGTCGACGCCTGCCTTTTCATAGGCGGCGCGGAGAGCTTCTGCCTTTTGAGGAGAACGGACCGTGCCACGAACGCGATGACCCAGCTGGAGTGCTGCCAATCCGACATGAGAAGCGATGTACCCGGTAATACCGGTGACGACGATGAGGGAGTTGGGGGCGAGAGCGGGCATTGTCAGGCTTGAGATGTGGGTGTGTTGTATCTGAGTGTCCGAGGGATGTCAATTGGATGTCGATTCCGAGCTGATTGCTTGTGTTGGATAGTTACGAATCGATTCGAGCGTAACTTATACGTCGAGAAACCAATGACGCCATTTTCGTTGAGTCTTTGTATGTGTCAGCATCATTCCCCTGCATTGGTTGTCGATGTGCGAAAGACATTGCCAGGGTCGAAAAATCTGCTGACCAAGCTTTGAATGAATAAGCCAGACAACGCGTGTGATGATCTCCGGAGGGATCAGGATACGGAGGCGGTGTACCTCAATCACGGTCTCCTTCCGGAAACTAACATCGGGCCTCCGGATGCGGTTCGCCTTCAACCGGCTCTGATTAAAGTACGGCCTGATACTTTGTCAGCAGCTTAGGTTTGTCAGTAACTTTCAGCATTCCCTGATAACGATTTCTAGCGCCCGATTCCTCACGATTATGGCTGGGCTCGGCGGCAGTGTGCATGTCAAATGATGGTAATCGTATTGTCGACGAGTCTTCCGTTGAAGTGGTGCACATGGTGCAATCAAGAGAGCTTTCCATGGCAGCTCCATCCATGATCTCATGGTGCCACATTGGCAGACGCATCTCGTCTGTTCAGGTGACCGAGCAAAGGGGAGACATAGAAGTATTAGGAATCAATGAAAAGCAAACGTCACGCTACAAAGAAACCAAAGAACAGTGGTATCCAGCCACATCCATTACGACCACGCCCAAATGAGAAACTGCAGCGAACCATTACAGCCTCGCCTTCGCGCCTTCCGGAGAACCCGTGGCACTCCTCTCCAATATCCACTTCGCTATCTCATCCATGAGGGTCTCCTTCATCGGATGGGGCTCGTTGAGCAGCTCATGGAAGCCGCCCTCGTACGGGGTGAACGACTTCTGCTTCACCTTCATCTTCTCGAACAGGTCGAAGCTCTGCTTGTACGAGTTGACCTCGTCCGCAGTCCCGTGCACCCAGAGCAGCGGCACCGCTTGCGGGTAGGAGCGGTACAGCGTCGAGTTCAGCTCGTCTACCCCGTCGAGCATCGTCCGCAGGCACTTGATCGTCCCGCGCTTGAAGACGAGGTTGTCTTCGGCATAGGACTTGCTCACGGCCGGGTCGCGCGAGAGCCACTCGGGCTTGACGGCAACATCGACCGACATGCTGGGCAGGATGAGGGATATGATCGAGAGGATGCTCCGTAAGAACTTGGCCGGAGGGTGCGCGAGGCCCATGAGGGGGGAGAGCGCCACGACGCCGGAGATCTTGGGCAGAGTCGCTGCGCGGGACTGCGGGGAGCACATGAAGTTGACGGCGTTAAATCCACCCTGAGCACAAGTTAGATGTATGCGCGTGATCCAGATGCTGCCTGACGCACCATTGAATGGCCGACCAAGAACAACTTGGCATTATCAGGCGCCCACTCTTCTAGCCGCCTTAAGAACCAGTCGACATCGTCCATCTGGTCCTCCGTCGTCGTGTGCGTCCGTCCCGTGCCTTTGTGCGTTGCGTCCCCGTCGGCAGTGCGGCCGAAACCGCGCTGGTCAAATGCCAAGACGGCGATTCCTCGCTCAGCCCAGACGGGGAAGACGTGCTCGTAACGCGCTACATGCTCGACGAAACCTGCGATGGGAGTCAGGATTGGGTGAAATAGAAACAAGGAAGGGGCGCACCGTGCAAGAAGAGAATGGCTACTTTGGCTTCTGCGATACCCTGCGGCGGCTCGTACTTGCGCGTGTAGAAGTGGATCTTGTCGGGTCCGAGGACCCACTCCTCGTCATACAGCTGAGCCATTGTACTGCTTCAAAGAGGGAGCGTTTTGACAGTGGGATATCGATCGAGGCTATGGACAGGTATAGTGAAAAAAGGAGGATGGTCCAAAGTCCGCTATTATATAGAGAAGGATAGGAAGGAGATGGAAGGTACGAGAGCGGAAAGGGGCCATCCTTCTTGGCACATCAGCCTCTGCCGTGTTAGGATCACGAGCCGAAGAACTAAGGGTTCATGGGCTCGGCGCGAGCCACACCACGTGAAAGACGGCACCTCACGTGACCGTTCCTGGAGCGGAAGCACCGCCACCCCCAGCTGGCTTTCTCCGGACAGGGCGGGAGAAGCATACCGACCGTTCTCGCGACCACGGCAGCCAGCGCATGACCAGCTATGTTGCATCTGTCCGACGACGGCGATATACAGGTCGTAGACTGGACGTACTGCACAATGCCCGGAAACGAGAAACCCTCCATGCCGAGCGTAGAGGTCGTCGCTAGTCATCCGCAGAGGAGGCGAAAGCTGTGTGCTATCAGCGTCTCCGCTCTGCTGGTCGCCGTCTACCTATTCAACGAACAGCTACTGGCTAGCTTTTCATCAACATTCCTTTCCAGACCGACATGTGGACGAGCGGAAATAGACGATTGGACGATGCTCGCACCGGGCACCGTCAAGTGGTGGGATTGCAATGGCGAGAACGGCGCTATCCCAGGAGCAGAATGTGGATACATAATGTACGTCCCGAGTGTATATGCGCTTTTCGCTACTTGCTGACATTCATTCAGTGTACCTACTGACTACTTCAATGAGACTGCTGGCGTGACGAAGATTGCCCTTGGCCGGTACAAGGCAAAGCGCGGTCCTCGACATGGGATGGTGCTGGTCAACCCCGGTACGTCCCCTTGACGACCATCCTCCCACGCGCGTCTGACCTCCTCGTAGGAGGACCTGGCGGTCCCGGAAAACCCCTCGCCACAGTCACTGGCTCTCTGCTCCATACTGCCGTAGTGGGCGAGACGTACGATATTGTCGGCTTTGATCCGCGCGGCATTGGGGAGACCGAGCCTGGGACGAGGTGTTTCTCCTCCGAAGCGCAGAATACGCTGCTCAAGCTGAACACGGTGCTCGACAAGGGCTTCAACGTCGGCGGGAACTTGAGTGCACCCGAGCTCCGGGACGGGCTGAAAAGGCAACAGATTGAGGCGGATGGGATCTATAGGATGCAGTACGCGCTGTGCGCGAAGAATATGGGGCAGAAGGCGAGGTATATGGGCACGAGCACGGTGGTGAGGGATGTTGACTTCATGACGAAAACGCTGGAGGGCGAGGATACGCTTATGTGAGTTATGCCGACCCGGTGTGGCAACCTTGCATTGACGCTGTGGCAGCAACTTCTGGGGTGGATCGTACGGTTCGATCTTGGGACAGTATCTCGTCAATATGCTCCCTGATCGGATCGGTCGGGTAGCTATAGACGGCATCGCCGATGCGGTCGCATGGTCCAGTACGCCCATCCCCACATATCTGATGTCACGCGCTAACAGAGGACACAGACGAGCCGAACTACAAGTGGTACCGGCCCTGGTTATCTTCCACCGAGGCCACGTACGACATCTTCGTCGCAGCCTGCTCAAAGGCGGGAAGCTACGACTGCCCGCTGACTCTGTTCAGGAATGAGGAGCCATACTACATCCGCAAGCGACTTGAGGAGTGGTTCGACGAGCTGTACAACAAGCCTTTAGTTGTGGATGATATTGAGTTCCCTGGCGTGATCACGGTCGGGATGGCACGCGGTGCGTATTTGTAATCACCCGTCGCAGTGTCATGTGCTAATCCTTTTCTAGCATTCCTATTTGAATCCCTTGAACGGCCTCGCACTTGGGCTGCCGCATCTGGGATCCTTGCAGCCGCCATGGCAGGGGAAGGCAAACTCCTTCTGCAGAGGAGCGGCCCCGCCTTCCCCACACGGGACATGGAGCGCCAGGCCGTCACGTGCAACGACGCTGTGCGTTTTACGCCGCAGACGGCGCCATCGCATGACGAGGTGCTGGATGAACTTACCGATGTCCTCAAGACCGAGACCAAATTCGCGATGAGCGTCGTCACCGCCGAGACGGATTCGGGTTGCCAATACTGGTCTGTCAGCCCGCCAGAGAGATTTAGCGGGCCGTGGAACCATACGTTGAGGAACCCTATTCTCGTGCTCAGCAATACTGTAAGTGGGATTATCGGATAACCTGTTCAGCCTACTGATGGTCGACATCAGGCTGACCCCATCACCCCTATCACCTCTGCCCGCCTCGTCAAGTCGCTGCTAAGGGACTCCGCCATTCTTGCGCTGCAGAATGGACCGGGTCACTGCACACTCTCGCTTCCTGCCATTTGTACCATTCGCAAAACCCGCGCGTTCTTTGAGTACGGCGCACTGCCAGAGGACGGCCATGTCTGCGAGATCAGCGTCAAGCCCTTCCCGGACGACGACGAGCTGCGGTCGTTCAGCGCTGAAGATGCCGCAGCCCTGGAGGCGAGCATGAGGCTGGGAGAGTACCTGAGCGAGCTGAGGAGGACGTGAGTGGAGAGCATACCCAAAACAAGATCATCACGATACCCTGCATTACTGCCATAATATGTCGCGATACACGCTTTTCGTTCAGATACCCTCTATACATGGGTGCTGAGCGCTCCGGCTATACCCACTGATACGGTGATGAATGAATCGAACTAATAATATCCATGATGTTGCTTTGTGAAACTGTGATGTGCAATGTGCATTCCGATCTCGCGACACGCGAGGCTTGGCGCGTTCCGGGGTCTCGATCCCTCCTCCGCGAGGTGCCAGACAAGGGCCAGCAACGCGACGCGCTCACCTATGCGTTACTCACTGGCCCAAGTCATCGTCATGGCCTTGCGCATATACCCGCCGGTATACACCTCGATCCAGCATTATCCCCTCTGGACGAGGGGGGATGGACGAAACGGAGCCGCAGACGCGCCCGAAGACGCAAGACGCGACATCGTGAGCGTGAGAAACGCGCGTGGCCATCAGACGATCATTCCGACGTGTTCTCGCGCGAGACACGAACTCTTCGGCAGTGAACGGAATAACGCAGCACACGCCGGAAATTGGGAACTGACGCCCCGCATAATCTCCGATATTTGGCTCTGTTCTCATTAATGGCTGTTCTCAGGGTGCTTGTCAACAACTGCGTGGATATCTGCGACGAGAACTGGCTTGACTGAGATAACTCGACGCGCGTATTCGACCGGTCTCACTCTTCTCACTCGCACATTCCTCGACTTGCGGCGACATCGCCTGCCGTAGACGGACGTGATGTCGCTCGATCGTCACATCGCATCGGCTCGTCGATGTCTGTGACTGCCGTCTGGTGCCAGAGAGGCCCCGGGGGGTGCTATAAGAACCACCAGAGTTGGCGTATATCTCCCCTCCTCACTTGCCCCTTGACATTCATCTCGTCCACCGTCTGCCCCAGTTACTCGTGCTCTACTCCACCCTTCTTACTACCAAGATGTTTCTAACTCTCGTCGCCTTCACCCTCTGCCTTGTGCGCTGCGCCCTCAGCCCCTTCGCTGCCGCAGCGAAGTCGGTCAGGGGAGCCGTCGCGGCCCTCATCACCAAGCCCGTCATGCCCGTGGTGTGCACCTCCCCTACCTGCCTTCCTTACCCTACTGACTATCCCGCATAGGCGCGTATCACTCCCGTCAACTGGCTCTCCCGCCTGGTGCCCTCGCGCGGGCAGACCAAGCTCCTCGACGAGGAGACCGGCTTCTTTGGTGCCGCCGTCACTGCCAAGGTCACGGCGTATGGCACGTTCATCACCGTCGCTCATCCGGACCGTGCGACCTCCTCTCCCACCGACGGCACCTCTTCTCCCTCTCCGACCGAGGTCGCCTCGCCGACCGCGCCGGCCTCACCTCGCTGGCCTACGTGGCCCGGCTCGGTTGCCTCATCGGCCTCGCCCGCCTCCTCCGCCTCGCCGTCTCTGTCGTCCTCGCCCGCCTCGCCTGCCATGGCATCCGATGCCGCGTCTCCCAGCATGCCTACTGTTGCTGTCTCGTCCACCGCCGCCGAGGCCCCGGTCGCCGTCCCACCGATGGTGCGCGCCGCCCTGGCCTACGGCTTTTGCTTCGGCATCGCCGTGGCATCCACGGCAAACAGCCTGCCGATCTCCGCCCCGTCCGACGACGTCTACGATGCCGTCCGTGGCCGCAGCCATACGCACACGGCCATCGGCCCGGCTCGCCCCGCCCTCCACATCACGTCGGCACCCGAGATCGTCGCGCCGATCCCGACGCACTTCAGCGTCATGCCGAACATCGCGTCCGAGGTCGTCGCGCCCATCCCGCGCGCCTTCACCCCTGCGCCGCCTCAGATCCCTCGCCCGCGCAGCATCGCGCCTTCGGTCGTCCGCCCCGTCCAGCCCCTCGTCGTCCTGCCGGTCAGACCGGCCTCGGTCCCGCTTTATGACCGCGTCTACGTCGAGGACGGCACCGACGCTGCCGCCGAGGAACCGGAACTTACCTTCTCGAGCTCGTCGCCATCCCCGGACGGGGACAGTGTTCGGACCCCACCCTGGCTCAGTATCCTTGTCACGGACTGGGACGCTGCGCCTTCTGGGTTCGAGGACGACGATGACGTCCACCCCTACGACCGCCCATCCTGCGAGCCGGCCATGTATGAGGATGAAGGCGAGCGCGCCCCGTACAACCGCCCCGCCCGCGACCCTTTACACTACGACTGGACGGGCCAGCCGGTGCTCCAGGACTGGAGCGAGGAGTCGGTCCTCGACGACTTGGTCGCCGAGGAGGAGGCACGGGAGGAGACGGCTGCGATGGAGTGCGCGGTTTACGGCGGCGGCTCGCCGAAGTCGCGGCTAGAAGTCATCGAGGAAGAAGAGGAGGAAGAAGAATAGGCACAAAAGTATGGGTATCTGTTTCCTTTCAGGTTTGCGTTTTAATGTTTTGTATTTCACTTTCTTCGTTCTAATGTTTTCTAATTTCCATTGTGCATTTTCTCGCTTTCTTCTCTAATCTGCCTTTTCCTTCTCTCTTGCTCACCTTTTGGATCACTCTAATCTTCTTCCTGCTCCGTACTGTTACTTGGATACCCGCTTGTGTTGTTAGCTAGATGGCAAAGGCGAGGCGGGCCAATAGATTCTTTCTCAACAAAAGTGTGCAGTTGCAAACACGTGATGCGGTCATGAGGGTCCTCCTGCCGTATGAAATCCGGCACGCTCTCACGAGACAGCTGGGCGGGTCGTGCCAGCTTGGAGGGCCGCCCGGTTGGGCAACCCCTCCCTCCTCTGCACATAGCTATTCAACGATGCCCGACGACTGGCGGATCGTTGCCGCCACCAAGAAAGCCGCCCAGACCGCGTTGATCCCAAAGGAATGGACCATCACCCCTCCGCCCGCTGAGCGGACGAATGTCCTCGGTGTGCCGCACGAGAGCGGCTTGCTGAGCGCAAAGGAGCTCGAGATTACGGAGCTGAGGAACGTGGATGCACTGCTTAGAAAGCTGGCGAGTGGGGAGTGGACCAGCGTGGAGGTCACGACTGCGTTCTTGAAGCGCGCGATTATCGCACAGCAGGTGGTGCGTCCTCTCTCCCTGTTCTTGTGATGATGGGTTAGGCGCTGATGTGAGTAGGTAAACTGCCTCACCGAGATCTTCATCGACAAGGCGGTCGCGTGGGCTGAGTCGCTCGACAAGCAGCTGAAGGAGACTGGTAAGCCGGTCGGGCCGCTGCATGGGCTGCCGATCAGCTTGAAGGACCAGTTCTGCATCGAGGGCCTGGACTGCTGCATGGGTGGGTGCTGCTAGCCTATCGTCCATGATGGGTTGCTGATGAGTTGGTAGGCTACGTATCTTGGGTGAACAAGCCGTCCAAGAAGAACGCCGCGCTGGTAGATGTGCTCCTCAGCGCAGGCGCGGTGCCCTTCATCAGGACGAACATCCCACAGGTGAGCACACCTCAATACCTTGACATGGCACGCAGCTAACCAGACGTTACAGACGCTCATGTGGCCCGAGTCGTACAACGTCGTCTTTGGCCGCACGGTCAACCCCGCGAATCGGACGTTGACGTGCGGTGGGTCGAGTGGTGGAGAGGGCGCGCTGGTCGCCATGGACGGAAGCCCCTTAGGCGTCGGCACCGTACGCTCTTACCTAACTTGATACCCACCTACTCTAACCAAAAGGCAGGATATCGGCGGGAGCGTGCGCATCCCCGCTGGCTTGAACGGCCTCTTCGGGCTGCGCCCATCGTTCAACCGCTTCCCCTACCAAGGCGCCGTGAACAGCGGATATGGGCAGGAGTCGGTCCCCTCCGTGCTTGGGCCCATCACCTCCTCTGTCTCTGGCCTCATGGCGTTCACGAAGGGGGTGCTGAGCCAGGAGCCGTGGTTGTATGACCCACTGTGTATCCGGAAGCCGTGGGATGAGGAGGGCTATCAGCTCCAGGAGCATGGGGAGGGGAAGAAGATGTGCTTTGCCATCATGTGGGATGATGGGATCGTCAAGCCTACGCCGCCGGTCAAGAGGGCGCTGGATATTGCCAAGGTTGCCCTGGAGGCGGCCGGCCATGAGGGTGAGCACTGGCACGAATGCACCGAGAGTCATACCCTGATGTGCTTGCAGTCATCGACTGGAAGGGCATCCATCACGAAGAGCTGCGCGACATCGTCATCGCGATCTTCAACGCGGACGGCGGAGACAACTGCGCCGACGTGTGCAAGATCTCGGGCGAGCCGCTTTTGCAAACGATGGTCCCGGAAGCTCCCACCCAGCAGGATCAGTCCATGGCGTCGAAGGATCTCGAGGATGAGCCCGAGGGCCTATTTGGCTCGTACAAGCGACTCAGCGCGTATGAGCTGTGGAAGCTGCAATGGAGGAAGAGGGCGCTGCAGAAGGACTATCTTGACCTTTGGGTTGGGACGAAGGGCAAGACTACGGGCCGCAAGATCGACGGCATTATCATGCCCATGGCGCCGTATCCTGCTCCGCCGCACGGCAAGAACATGTGAGTACCTCTGGCTACGGTCAGATGCGGACTGATTTGACGGTTTTCGCAGTTACGTTGGTTATACCATGCTTTGGAATATCCTCGACAACCCCGCCGCGATCTTCCCCGTAACAACGGTCGACCAGACTCTTGATGTCCCAGTGGAGAAGCACGAGTTTAGGTGTAAGGAGGACCAGCTGGTGTATGAGATGTGTGCGTGATCATTCATTTCCCGTGATCCGAGCCGTTCCTTAACTCTTATGTAGACACATCGCCCGAGCTGTTCAAGGATGCCCCCATCACACTGCAGCTGGTCGGCATGAAGCTGGAGGAGGAGGCGGTCATTGGGATGACGGAGATCGTCTCAAAGCTCGTGGCGGAATACAAGAAGTAATGCCCTGCTGTTCTGGGTGGAAGGTCTGGTACAACCTTTTCTTTGGTGATCTAGGGAACTTCGGGATGGAAGTGTAGAATACGATGAAACGATGCATCAATACATCTCATGCTCATTTCCGCACTTACCCAGCAGCTTATCTCAGCTGCCATAAGAGATCGAATAATCCTTACTCATGATTGAGGAGGGTCGTCGCGATGAGGGCATTGGAAAGTCGGCACGCCAAATGCCGAACCCAGCTCAGGGTCAGTTAACTAATGAGTCATCAGCACGGAGCCCGTTGACCGACGAGGATTTCCCATCCAATTCAAAGGTTGGTCAATATATCTGCATGCTCGGTAGCCACTGGCAGGACGTCTAAATCAAGCCGGAACATGAACAGCATAGATGTATGGGAAACTTTTCTGACGAGCAATTTGTCTTGCAATTTGCCCAGCCCTGAAACCGGCGTCAATTGTATTCATTACCATGCCTGATGGGTGCTCCACCTTCGCTCCCCGCCTCGCCGACGCGAAATCCGAGCATAAAGCCGAGCGACGTGACCGTCTGAGAGAAGAACGTCGGATCCTAATCAGGAGAAGCTGGAACGCGCCCCTTCCTGCTTATCATTGGAGGTGAGATCCTGCGCGAGGTACCGCAACATTGACACCCTCAAGCAGTGTCCCGGACACGTCGAATGCGAGAGGGCACCGTTAGGGCTCTGTTGCTGTCAACAATGCGCAAGTGGAGCCGATTACCTCCGCTCCGGGCTGGACGAGACTGCAGAATAACATGAGGTTCAACCACCAGCTTGATTCTTCCTCTCCTTGCCTCAGGCCGCGATTGGCCATATTGACCCGTGGAGATTCTCCGCCATGGATAATATCGGATTACGTTAGCGTAAGCCTGCTTGTGTCATCTTATGTGTAACCGGATCAGCTTTCCGCTGTTGACTTTGCGTTGACTTGGCCTCAAACTCCTTTGTCATTGAAGTAAGCAAGGTTCCGCTGCAATTCCAAGACTTGTTGGTGGCTGTGAAGAATGAAAGCGGGTTCAGACCCGAAGCGGGGTCAAATAGAAGCACAACTTGAGCGGTCCTTTTTGTCAACAAAACGCGTTGAGATAAGACGAAGCGAGCGAATGGCAGCCTTCTATCTCTTTACTTCTCGAGGCTTACGCACGGTTAAACAAAAGAATTGTGCTTCTTGCCTCTGTCCTCCGCTCATTGCCCGTAGGTCATTCGGGGCAACTACTTGACTATTTCGCTCCACTGGCGCTCTGGGTAACGCGGGCGAAGCGGGCGGCTGATGGATCCATTCAACGTTGTTTGGGGTGTCCACGAATCTATTCTCAACGACACACTTGTGTTGCTTCTGTTGACTGTCAGCGACTGTATAAATGGGCTGCGAATTCCTCGAGAGAGGCGCAGGCTTCTTTACGGTTGCCTGCACTCGTGCCTGACGTCCTTGCCTACTTGATCTCTCAAGATGTTCAAGCTTCTTGCCTCGATCACTGCACTTGCGGCCTTGCTTGTCGTTGCCAATGCGGACAAATTCGGCAACTACTACAACTACTGGCTCTATGACGCGGCCTCCAATGTCTTTGATTTGACTCGCTATGGCTCTTCCAACCCGATTACGGTGCCCACCCTTTCACATGGGAATTCCAGCATTATTATTGCACCGGAAAGGTCTGCACTTGTGATTGTCGACATGCAGAGTGGGTCTCAGTTTCTCATCGCAGCTGATATCACCTTCTAAATCTGTTCTTGAACAGACTACTTCCTTCATCCCGATCTGAGCCCTCGTGCCACGGCTGGTCGCGCTGCAGTCGCACCCACCCTCCAGATGATCGACGCGTTCCGCGCCGCGGGCATGCCAATCGCCTGGGTTCAGTGGGGCATTGACGAATATGACCTTACTCACTTGCTGTCGCCTTCCTTCCTGTACGGCTTCTCTGATGGCGTGCACGCCAACACGTCCTTCTGCTCAGAGATGGGTACTATTGCCAACGGGACGATCGATGCCGGCAAGCTCCTGTGCCGTGGTGCATGGAACGCGGAGCAGTATGGCCCCCTCTACACCAGCTACCTGAAGGGACTTCAACTCGGTACCGACTCTTACTTCAACAAGAGTACGTTGCTTTTCTTCTAAGCAAAAGCCAGTGATGCTCATCGTCATTGCCTGATAGACACACTCTCCGGTCTCTGGGGCGTCTTCACTCCCTTCGAGCAGTGGCTTCACGACACGGGAGTTACGACACTCTTCTTCGGTGGTGTCAACGCCGATCAGTGCGTGTTCGGTACCATGATCGATGCGGTGTACAAGGGCTACGACACCATCATGGTGGAGGACATCTGCGCGACTACTTCGCCATACTACGCGACCCAGATGGTTGTCTACAACATTGGTGGTGACGGATGGACCACCAACAGCACCATGGTTATTCCGGCGCTTGGGTAAGGTGCAGGCGGAACGGGGCCGCATATCTACCGGATGTTCTCCTAGTTGCTCCCGGACCATCGTGATAGCCACACTTAAATACAAAGTCGTTGAATTTGCTCAAGCACGCGATGTCAAGTTAACCATCATTGTTCATATTCTCGATTCGAATGAGCTTGTCCGGTGTTTCTCTTGCGAAAAACGCACCAAGCGTTGCCACGTGGCGAATGAATAGACACACGGGATGGGGAGAGTGAATTTCTCCGCGGAACCTGACATCCGCCGTCCTCCTTGTTCACTGCCAAGCTCCTTCTACAGGCCAACGAGCAGAGCTGAACACCTTGAAGCTTGAATATTTCGCTAGCTCGCATAGATACTGTCTGGAGCAACAAGCGTTGGCCAATCCTTGAGACTCCTAAACGTCAACCATCTCATTCTCAGCTAGGCAACATGGACCAGCCGCAGGTCACCTACCACCGGCTGGGCAACAGCGGGCTGCGCGTCTCTTGGCCCATCTTGGGTATGATGGCTTTCGGGAGCGACCAATGGGCCGTGAGCGTCCCTTCCGCCCGTTCTCCCGTTGTGTGCGCTTATCATCAATCAGGGCTGGGTGAAGAACGCCGATGAGGTCAGCTCTTCCCATGCCTCTGATGTTGAATGATTGTAAGGAGAGGTTGTGCAGGCCCTGCCGATCATCAAGATGGTCTGGGACCGCGGGGTGAACACGTTTGACACTGCGAACGTGTATTCGCAGGGGGAATCGGAGCGCGTGCTGGGAAAGTTTCTCAAGACGGTGCGTCTCACTTCCTTCATCCTCCTCCCTCTCTCCTCTCTACCTTCTCGTTACCGCCCTCTCATAATGCTCATGAGTGAGACGCAGTACGACATCCCCCGCTCGCGCGTCATCATCCTCACCAAATGCCACCGCCTGGTCGCCGCTTCCCCCAGCGTCGCCCCTCCCGAAGCGCGGCACCTGATGCAACAGCGGGACTACGTGAACCAGCACGGTCTTTCGCGCGCTGCAATCTTTTCCGCCGTGTCTGCCTCGCTTGAGCGGCTGGGCACGGAGTATATCGATCTGCTGCAGATTCACCGGTATGACTCTGCGACGCCGGCGGAGGAGACGATGCGGGCGCTGCACGACCTTGTGCTGAGCGGGAAGGTGCGGTATATCGGCGCGTGCACGATGCTTACGTGGCAGCTGCAGCGGTATCAGCATGTCGCGGCAAGGAATGGATGGACGCGGTTTGTGAGCATGCAGAGTAACTGGAGCTTGCTCGCGAGGGAGGACGAGAGGGAGCTGGTGGGGTACTGTGCGCACGCGGGGATCGGCTTGATCCCCTGGGGACCGTTGCAGAGCGGGTTGCTCGCGCGTCCCGTGGGGGCAGAGACGGAACGGACGAGGAAGACGGTGAATATGTTTACGAGCTTTGAGACGAGTGCAGAGGATAGGGAGGTGATTAGGAGGGTGGAGGTCATCGCCAGCGCAAGGGAGTGGTCGATGGGTCGCGTGGCGTTGGCGTGGCTCAGGGGCAAAGTCGTCAGTCCGGTGGTGGGGATCACTTCGGTAGGTCTGGGTTGTGGGCGCTTGGGAGGGTTGCTGATAGGCAATAGGAGAAGAGGCTGGAGGAGGCGCTGCTGGGGGAGGTGGAACTGACCGAGGAGGAGAAGAGGTATCTTGAGGAGCCGTGAGTAGCCTGATTTCGACTTGCGGGAGAGAGAGGGCTGATGCGAGTAGGTATGTGCCCAAGCCGCTGGCGAGGTTGACGTAGCAGTGGGCGGGCTTGGTATGGAAGAGGAGGGTGGCACGCCCAGATGGCAGAAAGTGGGAGATGGTTTGAAGAGATAGCCCACTTCATCCATAGCGAGTGGGCATCTGTATCTCACATAAATGCACAATAGAAGTCAATCACAAGCGAACAAATGTAGTGATGGCAGAAGAACAAAATCGTTGTTGTTGTGTGGTTCGGCAACTTCCGCCGTCTCATCCCTTGGAACGCGGGCGCTTCCGGAAGGGCCGGCCGGCGGCAGGCTGTGCAGTGGAACAGAATCGTTGCTCTGCATTTCTGCATGGTTCAAGGCGGTCCATTGTCCATCCAACAATGACAGTACCTTGCAACGGGTGCGAGGACAAGCCCGTGTGCGTAATGAACTCGTAATGACCGTGTTGGAATGAATCCAGTTTCGGTTCCGGGGGACTGGCATCTGACATGCTGGGTCAGACAGAGTGTCGCACGTGGGTGGCTGGGCCAAAAGGGTCCGGGCCTTCTTGTGCGGCGTGAAGGCTGAGGCTGCTGCTGTGCATGCATTGATTGCACTTGTCCTCGAGCATTCATCTTCTGCCCTCTGGTCTACAACAGCCGTCTCGACACCTCCGCCCTCGACTAGCGACATCGCCGTGCATATACTCACCCTTCACTCTCCTCACTCCTCTCTCAGTAGCTCACTCATTCACACGTCCCCCGCCACTCACTTTCCTTTCTGCTACTTGAGCGCGCTTGCCCACCATAGCTCCCTACGCCCCCCTCCCGCAGCATCTCCCCCTCCCGGCCTCGCCCCTCCCATCCCGCTCCGTCTCCCCCTCCCCCCCCCCGCCCCAATCCCCAACCCGCACCGGCAAGAAGCACTTCTTCCCCTTCCCCCCAAAGGCGCGCATGATGCTCCGCTCCCTCGCCTACCCGCCAACGAGGCGCGAACTCGTCCTCCTCCTCTCATTCATCCTCGTCCTCGTCCTCGTAATACAGCCAGACGTGACAAGCCATCTATCAGAGTACCGCGCCTACCTCCCTCTCCACATCCCCGACGTCGCACACCCCAACCCCTCGCCATCCGCACACCCGCGGCCATCAGGCGCCCCGGACGAGGAGGGCGTCGAGCTCGACTGGGACGGCATCCCCGATATGGAGGAGCTGATCGACGAAGCCGCGCAGGAGGCGAGCGAGATGGGTGACGAGGACGACCTGCCGAAGCAGAAGCCTGAGCAGAACGATCTGCTGACCATGTTTGGCCCCCAGCGCGAGCCGTATGCGGCGGACGTGAGGGAGTACTGGCAGAATGGCAAGATCAAGGCCAGCAACGTCGTCAGCCACGCGCCGGGTATGCACCTCGTGTCTTACGGGGAATGATACTGACGCCTTATAGGATTCACCATCTTTGAGAACCTCTATTACCTGAACGGCACCGCCTACCTCGTCTCCTCAGACCCCGAGTCCTTCCCAGCGCGCAACCTCATCACCGGCTCCGGATTCGGGATCTACAACTCTCCCGAAGAAGTCGCCCAGCGCGAGCCGACAGACAAGGACATGCAGATCATCTCTCCCCAGAAAGCGCGCGAGATCTTTGGCGATGCGGCGGTGCGGCTGCACGGCACGTCCTGGTGGACGAACGACCCTGCGCAGTTCATCGCGCACTACTACCACTTCTCCGCCGAGCTCATGTTCGGCCTCTGGCGGACATACGCCAGCCTCGATCCGTCCATCACGCCGCTCGGCCAGACGCGCCTTCCCGCCCCGCGCCGCTGGGTCTTCCCACACGTCCCGTCGGACAAATGGCGCGACTACGCGTCGATGAACCAATATGTGCTGTTCGCCTCCTTCCCCTCCACGCAACTCCTCTTCCAGCAGGACGTGGCAGACATGGCAGACACGGGCAAGGTCTACGTCCTCGAGCGCGTCGTCTACTCCGACCGGTCAGCAGCGATCCGGGGCGAGGGCTGGCTGCCAAAGCAGCGCATGGCCTCCCTAGCCTTCTCGCACGAGAGCGTGCGCAACTGGTGGGCACCGATCCGGTCCAACGTCGTCCGTTTCGCGGGAGGAGACTTGAACCCCTTCCTCCGCCCACACCCGGTGCCCACGCCCCCTGGCGAGCCAGCGCCGGTGTACGACCCTCCAGAGGATAAGCCCGTGATCACCTACGTGAGCAGGCAGACGTGGGGGAGGCGCATGTTGCTCGAGGACGACCACGCCCGGTTCGTAGCTGCGCTCGATCGGCTCAGCGCGCAGTACGGCTACGAGGTGAATGTCGTCAACATGGACAAGCTCACGCGGGACGAGCAGATCAAGCTCGCGGGCCGGACGACGGTGCGTCCGCTCTCTCCCTCCCCTCTCTTTCGCACATCCCTGCTGACTAGGACTTTGTGATTCTATTCTTGTGTGCAGATTATGTGCGGCGTGCACGGCAACGGGTTGACCTCCCTCTTGTGGATGAAGCCGACCCCGCGTACGACTGTCATGGAGTTCTTCATGCCCCAGGGGTGGGCGTTCGACTACCAGTGGACGGCAACGGCGCTCGGGATGACGCATTATGGCTGGTGGAACAATACGTATGTGACGGGGACGGGCGTGCCGACGCATAGTGAGTGTCTTCTGCCATTTTACACTACGTTTCGTTCTTCTCCCTTCCCCTATTCCTTCGACGTACTGGCGCCAGCCTCCTCTCTGCTTGTCTCTTCTCCTCCCCGGTCACTCAGAACAACGCTAACGCCCTCCTTCAGCAAACTACGTAGACGGATTCCAAGGGAACGAGATTCCCCTGGATGGGGAGGCGGTCGCAGCGGCGATCCATGCGCGTCTGCAGCTCCCGCTCGACAACCCCGCTCCTCCTCCTGCACAACCATGATCACCCCCCCCCCCCACGATCGGATGTGTATCCCTGATTCTTGCCACCGCGTCGGTGGGACCGGGACGTTTGACACGCGCCCGGCGAGGACTTGTAGCCATAACGTCTAACCTATACAGTACCATATCTCCGCGCTCTTCCCCTCACACTTCCCATTTCCATTTCCATCTCCTGCCTTCCGGTTTCGTCGACTCCTGCATTGCCAGCCCACCGTTCGTTACGCTTTACTCGTTTCTCTTCGACACGATGAGATGTTTTATTATAATCGTTTGAAATGGGGGGACGGTGTTCTTGATCGTTTTGAAGCTAGAGCGAGCGGACAAGGAGAGCGGGCAGAGTAGGGGAGGAAAAAAGCGCATAGTTTTGATATCCACGCAAATACAGTGCATTGTCGCATCCATCTTTCTGGCTGGGACGCTGGATATGAAGGAGTTACGGACTCACGTGATGTCATTAGGAACCCGGCTGAAATCAGAAGCGGACCATACGGTCGCGCAGCTCCGCAGCGTTACACAATCGCCCGGGGATGCCCTTCTCCCATCTGTCCTTCTCCCTTCCCTGCCTTTTTTTGCCTTTCACTACTGGATGGGACGACCCCGACAAGCGATACTGGACGCTGCGCACGCGCGAGCGCGGGCGCGGGAGGAGTCCGAGGAAGGGGGGCGGTGGGCCGCCCTCGGGCAAGGAGCGCTGATGGCACTAGCGTGCTGCTTGCTGCTCGGGGTAGCATACTTGCAGTCCTTCCCTCTGAGCGTGTACTTAACCGGGGTGAGACGGGCGAACCTGGCTGGGGAGGCGTATGCGGAGAGGCAGAAGGCGGAGGACTGGAGGGCGTTGCCGGTGGGGACGGTGCGCTGGTGGACGTGTGGCGGGGTGCCGCCTCCGGGAGTGCCGAAGGCGCAGTGTGGGTTCGTCATGTGCGCTTGTGTTCCCGCTTCCGAGAGATGGAGGAAGGGCTGATATGCTGCAGCGTACCGACGGACTATCATGACCCCGTTGCGGGGGTCACGAAGCTTGCGCTAGCGCGGATGAACGCGACTGCCCAGCCGAGGAAGGGGATGGTCATCTTCGGCGCAGGTGCGTCTTGTCTGCTCTTTCCTGCTGGGGCCGAGGGTTAATGCGTGCATGCAGGAGGACCGGGCGGGCCGGGCGCGAAGCTCGTCGCGATGGGTGGTGGAAGGGGGATACAACAGACGGTGACGGGCGAGCAGTGGGATATTGTGGGGATCGATCAGCGGGGGATTGGGGATACCGAGTGCGCCTTCTCCTTCTCTCGGGAATACAAAAGGCGAGGCTGACCCGCGCGTAGACCGGCGACGCAGTGCCTCCCTCCTGGACAGAATAACCTCATGAAGCGAAACACGGTCCTTGAGAGGAACTTTGACTACTCTACGCGCGTTCCAGAGGCGCAGCTCCGCGCGAGCCTCCTCAGGCAGCAGCAGGAGATGGACGCGCTCGTGCAGGTGCAGTATCGGATGTGCGGGGTGAGCATGGGCCGCAACGTCGCGTTTATGGGGACGACGACGGTCGTGAGGGATATCGAGTTTGTGACCAGAGTGTTGGAGGGGGAGGACGCGCTCATGTGAGTACTAATCTGGGGTTTGGCGCTAAGCTGATGGGAAGGTAGAAACTACTATGGCGTATCGTATGGGTCGATTCAGGGGCAGTATCTGGTCAACATGTGAGGGCCTTTGCGGCTGGTGCCGCCGTGTGCTGAATGGGTATGCAGGTTCCCGGACCGCGTGGGCAAAGTCGCAATAGACGGTATCGTGGATGGTGTCACTTGGGCCAGTGCGTACCCCTCTGCCTCTTACCGCAACGCAGCTTGACAGAGGCCGCGCAGATCAACCCAGGTACAAATCCTATCGGCAGTGGCTCTCCTCCACTGAAGACGCGTACGACTGGTTCGTGAACGAATGTGCCAAGGTCCGTCCCAGCCTTGTGCTGCCCTCTACCCACTGGTCCTAATACAATACAGGCCGGCACTGGAGTATGCGCGCTCGATACCGCGGGAGACACACAGAATGCCGGCAAAATCCGCGCGCTTATTGAAAAGCTGTTCGATGATTTGTACGAACACCCTCTGTCGGTTTCTGATCGGAGGTTCTGGGGGGTCGTCACATCGGGGATGGCTAGGAGTAAGGCACCACGCTGCCCTTGCTTATGCGCATATTGATATTGATTTACAGCCCTCCTCTTCCGCATGTTGCAAATGCCGACCATCTGGCCCACCACCGCCTTCGCCCTATCCCAAGCGATGCATGGCCACGACGGACGCGCCCTGCTAATGCTCGACTCGGTCTTCAGCGGATACCAAGACCTAGAGCGACAGGCCGTGTCATGCAACGATGCGCCCAAGCCTCCCTTGTACAACCCGCCGAGGAACGAGCAGCTCGTGGACGAGATCTGGAGCGTGGCCAGGAACGTGTCGGCGTTCGCGTTCAGCATCCTTACGGCTGAGCCTGATGCCAGCTGCGACTACTGGCCCGTCGCTCCGCCGGAGAGGTTCACGGGGCCATGGAACCATACGCTAAGGAACCCGATTCTTGTCATGAGCAACACCGTTGGTCGCCTTTCCGAATGGCTGCAACGTTTGCTCATTGCTTATTCTAGGCTGATCCAGTAACCCCGATATCCAGCGCTCGCCTGGTCAAGGAGCTCCTCGGCGACTCGGCCATCTTAGTACTGCAACACGGCCCCGGACACGGCACGTCCTCCGTCCCGACGCTCTGCACGATCAACAAGGCACGCGCGTACTTCACGGACGACATCCTTCCGAAAGATGGCCATATTTGCGAGCTCGAGCGACCTCTCTTCCCCGATAGTGGTCGGTGGTATCTGGATGGCTATAGCGCGCAGGAACGCGCTCGGCTCAAGGCGGCTGAAGAGTTGTATTTAATGATGAAAGGCGTTGATCTTTCGGTTCTCCCGCGCGTATAATGTAACAATATTGATCAATGAAGGATTGTATAAAGAGGTCTAAAACGTGAGCAAGAAAGAACAGAAAAAGCAGATTAGAACACAAAGGAGGGAAATGGAACGATTGCAGAAGATTATAACGAAGAAGGGTGCGCATGGCCGCCGCCCCGGACAGTGTCGCCGACGTTGTCGGAGGGAGCGGAGATTGGCAGGCCGTTGGCCGTGGACGCCAGGGCGATGCCAAAGCAAAAGCCGTATACAATGCCGGCGAGCGCCATCGGCGGGACGGCGACCGGGGCATTGGCAACGACAGCGGTCGGTGCAACAATGGTGGCGAAGGCGAGCGAGAGGGCCGAGGCTTGCGAGGAGGGCAGGGCGGGCGAAGCGGAACAGGCGGGCAACGGGTATCCGGCAGCCGAGGCAGGCCGGGTGGGCCAGCGAGGTGACATAGGCGAGGGCGGTGTTGCGACATCGGTCGCAACAAGAGAGGGGGTGCCATCAGTCGGAGAGGACGTCGCGCGGTCGGGATGGGAGATGGTGACGAACGTCCCATAAGCCGTCCCCTTTGTGGCGACGACGGCGCCGAAGAAGCCGGTCTCCTCATCGAGGAGCTTGTTAAAGCCGCGCGAGGGCACCAGCCGGGAGAGCCAGTCGACGATAGCGGTACGCACCTATGCGGGACAGTCAATAGGGAAGGGAGGAGGGGTACGGGAGGTACGCACGAGGGGAGCGACGGGCTTGGGGACCAGGGCAGTGATGCCCCGCGCGAAGTCCGTTGCGGCGGCGCTGAAGGGGCTGAGGGCATGGCGGACCATGCAGACGGTGAAGGCGATGAGATTGTAAAACATCTTGGTGGTTAGAAACATGGAGGGGTACAAGAGTAGCTGGGGCAGACAGTAGACGAGGTGAATGTCAAGAGGCAAGGGGGGATGGGTGTATGTGCCCATTCTGGCGGCTCTTATACCATCCCCCCGAGCCTCTGTAGCCCCAGACGGCAATCACAGACATCAGCTTGCCGATGTGATGTGAGGATCGAGAGACAGCACGTCCGTTTACGGCAGGCGAGCTCGCCGCAAGTCAGGAATGTGCGAGCGAGCAGAGTGAGACCGGTCGTCGGCAGTGCAGTCTCACAACGCGGCACCATGGATATTATTAGTTCGATTCATTCATCAACGGATGAGCAGGTATAGCCAGAGATCAAGCGCGCGAAGAAGGCGCGCATCATGCGAATCGTGCAGATGTCATTCACAGCGTTGTAAGGACAATGCTCTGATAAGGCCTGCCCTTGATAATCGATCCCTCCGCGTGATATCGCCGAGCCAATGGTTGCCGACTGCAATGCAGATCTGACAAGGGATCCAGGTCGTAAATGAGGAGCTGAAAACAGGCGGACTGGAAGGTGAGACGCTGCGGGACAATAGCAGTCCAGCTACTCAGCAAGAAGAGAGAGAAAACGGAAGAATTCGTAATTATGCGTGTGCCCTTGTATGCCTATTTTGCACACCCAATATCGACAGCGGCCTTGGCTAAGCTGCATAGCGCGGGAAGCCTCAGTCTCGACTGGGTGCCTAGTACTGGCTGATGCTACTGGAGGTCGTTGGATCGAGTCTCGGGTTAGGAAAGCACATTTCCTTAAGTTACCCGCCGGCTGCCTGGGCAGTCGGGACGGAGGGGCTTCGCCTGACCAGCGGACACCTACGGGGAACACAAAGGGCGGTAGGCCGGGGAGGAACGAGACACTCCTTTTGTTACTCCTTTCCTTATTCACTGCACACAGATCGTGGTTGTCCATTGTGTAACTCGCTCGTCTGTCACCTTCCCCGTGTGGGTGTCCGCGTGCAATGCTCCCGTTCAGACCATCCTTTTCGGGCAGGAAGGCATTGGAAGAAAAGAAGCGCCATCACGTGATCATCCTCGACGTGCGGAAGTAATTGGAAGCCTGTGGTTTCTTGAACTCCGTTTGTAAGATGCTAAGTGCTACGTTTGCTAAAATGAGAAGATTGCAACATGATGGATGCGATAAATGGGTACGTGGAATCCGTTTTGAATGGGAATAGAATGCGAAATGCGAGAATGCCGAACCTTGCAAATAAAGATGCAGGAAGAGAATGTCAAAGTCGCGCCTCATCACACCAGCACGCCCATATCGCCATCGAGCGTCCTAAAGATCTCCTCGAGCTCCTCCGCGCCGATCTGCATCACCTGCCCTTCCCCAGCCGCAGGCAGGGCGAACCCAGCACCCTGCAGATCCTTCATATACTCGCCAAACTCCTTGGAAAAGTCATAACTCCCCGCATCGACGTCCATCCCCGAGCCGCTCCCACCCGCGAGCGTCGTGTCAGAGCTATATTCCCCGCCCAGGCCGAGAAGACCCATCCCCGCGCCCGTGCCAGCGCTGGGCAGATCCTCGGTCGGCGCAGGGGAGAGCGCGGCATCGGCCGAGCTTCCAGCAGGGCCGAACATCCCAAAGTCGAGCGGGAAGCTGAACCCCATCTGGGAGTAGTCCACCTGCCCCTGCTGGGGGTGGAAATGGTGCGCAGCGGAGTGGGAGTGGGAGTGCGCGTGCTTGCCCGGCGAGGCCCGCTGCTCTTGAACCATGAACAGACCCTCGATATCCTCGCTGCTCATCTCGCCCTGGAGGAAACGCGCCAGGTCATCCTCCGCCTCTTCCATCTGCTCAGGCTCCTGCTCGGGTTCGGGTTCGGCCTCCTCCCCCTCCCCAGAAGTAGCCGGCGTAAGATCCAGCTCCTCCACATCCTCGTCCTCCCTCTCCATAAGCAGCACAGGCGAGCTAGGCGGCAAGCCCGAGAAGTCGAACCTCTGCCCGACGCCTGGTGGGGAGCTGGGTGGTATTACCGGACTGGGGCCATCTTTTCCGTGAAGCTGGAGCTGGGGGAGGACGAGCGTGGGGATACAGCTCGCGCGCTGCTGGCTCGGGTTGGGCGTTGGCGAGGTCGGCGCGTCCGAGTGGGAGTAGGAGGAGGATGAGCCCCCTGCGGCGCAGAGGGAGGACGCGTCCGCAGGGGTGAAGAGGGAACCGCCGTCCCGCAGGGCGCCGAAGTAGGGCGTCTCTGGTGCCTCGGGCTCTTGCTCGTGCTCGCGTCCGTCCTTGGTCTCCTCAGAGCCTTCGGGTGACTTGACGTTGGAGTGTGAGTCCGACTCCCCGCTGGCGCTGCCCTGGCTCGAGAGCGCAGCCGGCGTCCCCTCCCCCACCGGGGTGTTGTCCACAATCTCGCCATCCTCATCAAGCTCAATCACGATCCTCTCCTTCTCCATCCGTTCATCCCGCTGCGCGCCTCCCATCGCCCGCCTGACCCGCTCCAGATCCCGCAGCACCTCCGCCCGCCCATCCACAATGCCCTCAACCTCCATCTCGCTCCCTGCCATCTCCCCTCCCGGGAACCTTCCAACCCCAGCCCCAGCCCCAGCCGCCTCGGGAGAGCTCCCAGCAGCAGGAGCCCCCAGCCCGCCCAAAGCGCGTGCCACCTCCCCCGCGAGCTCCCTAGCCCGGCTCCGCTCCTCCTCCTCCTGCACCGCCCGCACCGCCCGGCCAAAGTATCCCTCCCTTTCCACGCGCGCAGCTTCAGGGTCGTACACCGTCCTCTTCCTGCGCTTTCGGCCCTCGCCTTGGATGTGGATTATCGGTTGTCCTGGGGCGAGCGGGTCGGAGGAGGGGGGCAGGGAGCTGTCCCTCGCCCTGCCTTCTCCTGTACCACTGGGGCCAGAGGGACCGGAGGACGACGAAGGCGGGTGCTGCTTCCTCTTCCTCCCCTTTGGCAGGCCCTCTGGGTCGCCCCACATCCATGGCGGCCTGGGAATCGCATAATTTTTCTGATATATCCCACACGCTGTTCGTCCAATATCAATGTCAGTGTCCGATCGCTGATGCCCAGGTGAAAAAGGACGCACGATTGCACAGCAGCTGGGTGGTCATCTCCCCCTCCTCCCCCAGCGCGCTCTTCGGCCGCCGCCAGACGGTAGTCACCACCCGCCCGCAATTGGAGCACGGGCCGTCTTTCGCTGTTCTCCCTCGTCAGCCCGTGTCCACCAGGTGGGATACCAGAACAGAGAGAACGTACACATGACGAGATTGGGCTGCGCAGGCCTGCGGTTCTCCTTGTCCCCCTTCGCATCCTCCTTTTTCTTCTTCTGCGCTTGCTGCTGCTGCTGCTGCTGAGCCAGTACGTGCTGCTGCTCCACCTGCTGCTCCCGCTCCTGCTGCGCCTCGGTAGCAAGCTCAACCTTCCCCACCCCCAAGAACCCCGCCAAGGCACTCAACAGCCCCTGTCCATTCTCCCTCCTCAGCAGATCCGCGATGCTCTTGAGGGCCTCGGGCGGGATAGGTCCCATAGGCGCGGGGGGGAGCTTGCTCTCCTGCTCCTGCTCGTCGGGCTGCTCTTGCACGGGGGGCTGCGGCGCTGATGGGCGGGGGAGGGCCAGGCCCAGGCCGAGCACTGGGGCGGGCTCGGCCGGGCTGGGCAGTGGGGAGGGAGAGGGAGAAGGCTCGCTCTTAATCTTCTGCAGCTGGACTTGCAGCTGCGGGCGGAGCGCGTCGGAGCTTGTTGACGCTGGAGCGGGGGAAGCGGAATGTTTCACTGGCCGCTCAGCTTCCGCGGTACGGTGGTAGGGCGCCGCGCGCAGGGGGGCGAGCGGCTGGCGCGTGCGTTTTCTTGCTGCTGGTCTCTCGCTCTGCCTCTGCGCGGGTGCGGAGGAAGGCAGCTCAGGCGTGGGGATCGAGCTCGTCATTGGCGATGGGTATGCGGCCAAGGGCGAGCTGTGCGGTGGTCGCAGGGCGAAGAAGGGGGATGCGTGTGCACTGCCCGCTGCGGATGAGGAGGGGTTGGGCGTGCCTGGTGCTGGGGAGCGGGTGAGCACTGCGAGGGCGGCATGGTGCGCTTGCTGGGTTATCGCTTTCGTCTGCTCTCGTTTTAGTTTCCTGCAGAGTGGAGTGTAAAAATAAGGGGCAGCGGACCTCCTGCAAGCGCAGTCCCACCTCCACTTCCCCTCCCTCCCCTACGCGGCCCACGACCTCCTCCTCCCCTGCGATAACCCAGCTGAGCAAGCCCCGTCCCTCCATCACTCCCATCCCTCCTCCCGCGCGGCGCCCCTCACGCGGGTCTAGTGCGTAGACGGACCAGTCTCGAGAGGGGTCGGAGCACAGCTCGGGGGAGTGACGCAGGATGGTTGTTAGGATTGAGGAGAGGGGGAGGGGGAGGAAGGCGCTCTGGCTCGGGACGGGGTGGGATGGGTGGGATGGGACGCGCAGACGGGTGCGGGCGAGGAGGAGCTGGGAGGAGGAGTTGAGCGTGTAGAGGATCTTTACTGGGGGCGGGTTAGTGCGGTGCTATGGGGCAATGGGGAGAGGGACTACCTCGCGTAAAGTCGGCCATGGTATCTGCGGATGCTGGTGGTGTTGGAGAGGAGTGGGAGATGGTGGGTGGGGAGGTGGTGGACGTTGGACTCGGAGATGCACGCCCGTGTGTGACAGTCAGAGTGATACTCGGAGGAGGGAGATGATGGTGACCTCGTAAAGAGCAGCGAGCGATCGTCTGCGAGTCGCCCGGAACGGAAACCTGTTCCACCAAAGCAGCAACGCAACGGAGACAGACGCTGCTCGCGTGGGCCGGACGCGCGCGAGACACGTCACGTGTAATGTCAGCCGCGTCACGCACACAATTCATTCTGCCCCCGCGTTCACGTCTATCCATTGGTCAGAGTCCGAGAAGCTTGTCCATAATGCAGCATTTCGATTCAATTCTACAACAAAAATCGCATTGCATTCCTGGGCTAGGGCTCTAGCCATGCTTGTTTTTCGCACACTCCTCCATCTTCCAGGAATGCTCCTGCACCTTGCCGCAGGCATGTCGTGTGCCACATTCTGTGAAGAGCACGATATCTCTCGCTCCAACCTTGTCGCTCACTGAACCCACCAACCCCCATCGAGGGCCCGCCCGGCGGGACACGTCCCCCAGGCCGTTTTACAAACAACAGATCCCGCCCCGCTAGCTTTCATATCTCCTCGGTCACCGAACGGCACTTGCCTCATCCAGCACCACTCCGTTGTATGCTTCCGCACCTGCTAAATGGTCACGTGATGGCGCTTCTTTTCTTCCAACGCCTTCCTGCCCGAAAAGGATGGTCTGCACGGGAGCATTGCACGCGGACACCCACACGGGCAAGGTGACAGACAAGCAAGTTCAACAATGGACAACCACGATCTGTGTGTAGTGAATAACGAACGAAGTAACAAAAGGAGTGTCTCGTTCCTCCCCGGCCAACCGCCCTTTGTGTTCCCCGTAGGTGTCCGCTGGTCAGGCGAAGCCCCTCCGTCCCGACTGCCCAGACAGCCGGCGGGTAACTCAAGGAAATATGATTTCCTAACCCGAGACTCGATCCAACGACCTCCAGTAGCATCAGCCAGTACTAGGCACCCAGTCGAAACTGAGGCTTCCCGCGCTATGCAGCTTAGCCAAGGCCGCTGTCGATATTGGGTGTGCAAAATAGGCATACAAGTGCACATTCGGATGACATGACCAGAGATGGAGCGGGCTCCTGTCAGCCAGGCCTCTCTCCGCACCCTCTGGCGTGCCTCGACGACGCAGGATGTTAGTGCCATGGAAGGAGAGGGAGTGCGCCGATCTGTGCAAACCTATGACGAGTGTCTTGCGGTCATCTACTGATCAGGCCGGAATATTGAATATTGAATATTGAACATACCAATTACTGCACGAAAGGAGACAGGTACAGTTTGCTGTTTTCGTCGCGTGGGGAGCAGCAGGTGTTCCGCAGCTCTCGTTCTACGGCATGAGGAGAGTAGAGAGGTCAGACAATCGTCAGTCTTCCATCGGGCCCAGCTGGGGTAGCACCTCTAAAACATCCCTTCCCAACAAACTCGATGCATACCGCAAATCGCACCATCTAGGAAAAGAGGCTGCTGCAGAAGACAGCAGACGCGCTCCCCCTGGCGGTGACTCCTCCCAGGGTCCCTCCTCTCTCAATTCCCCTCCCAACTCCCCACCCTCAGATGCATGCCCACCATCCTCCTGCTCGGCGCCCCCGACCGGGGCTCATTCTCGGCGCTTCCAATACCTCAGCCAACACCAACAGCAGCAGGGTACACATGGCACCGTCTCCCCCTCCCTTCGGGGGATGAGGAATCCCTCCTCCCCCCGGCATCCTACCTAGCTGCCCATACCCGGCTCTCGCAGCTCACAGACCTGTATAGAGGGGCAATCTTCTCCATTCCTGATACTGGCCAGGGCGGCGAGGGCGAGGAGAACGGGGAGAGTGTGGAGCTTGTGCTGGGTTCGCGCTCGAGGGAGGACACGAGTGGGTATCCTTCCCTCTCATCGAGGGACGGAGGGCTAAGATGCGTAGGCAGGGACACTAGTGACGTCTCCCGCGCTCTCTCCGGTTGGGAAACGACCCACCGTTCCCTCAGCGTCTCCGGCCTGCAGCCCACCCCCGCGCAACACACCCTCTCCCGCTCCCTATTGACCGACTCCTCCCTCGCCTCCAACACCTCCTCGAGGTCTATCGCCCGCCTCCCGACGTACCACCTCAACCCGCACCTCCTCACCCCTCTCACCCTCCTCCCCTCCCTCGCCTCCTCCCCACACGCTCCTCCCCGCATAACGATCCTCGCTGGCGTGCTTGAAGTGCGCGGGCCCGAGCAGATCCGGCTCAAGCAAGGGCGGGAGGCAGGGCGAGAGATGGGGATGCTGAGGCTGGTGGTCGGGGACGAGGGACGCGTGTGTGGGGTCACCGCTTGGCGCGGGTGTGCTTCGTGGGGGGAGGGAGAGCGCGCGGTCAGGCGTGGGGATGTGGTCCTCCTCTCCAGTACGTCTTCTCCCCTCCGCCCTGTACCAGTACACACACTAACGGACGGACGTACCAGACCTGACAGTCCAGCGGAACGCCCCCAACTCCCCTATCGCCCTCACCGCCTCCCCCTTCCACGCCAGCACGCTCACGGTATGCTACCGCACGCTCCCGCTCGAGCCGGCCGATCGCGCGTATCGGCCCGATCTGAGGCTCGCACAGGGAGATAGAGGGATGGAGATGGTTAGGAAGGTCGCGAGGTGGGTCGAGGGGATGGCGGGCATTGGCGGGTGACGAGAAGGGGTGGGCGATGACCCCGTGTGTAAGCAAGATGGGACACTTCTTGGACTGGTGTTCAACCCCACTCTGATGTCAACATCATGTCGTTGATGTTGGGCTAACCCTTTCAGTCCTGATTACAATCCAATTAAACATTCAATGGATTCATACCAGACTGGTGCAGCATAACTTCCCTGGTGGAAGTGGGAACACTGAGAATCCGCGTTACCTCTCCAAGGGCAGTCACGTTCCGCTCTAATTCCCGAGTGAATAGCCAACATGAATCCGGAATCGTGCGGACTCTCCCTCTCTTCCCTCACGAAAACCTCTTCTCTTCCTCAATCTGATACTGAGCTGGAATGTCGCAAGCAGCGAACGAGGCCTCCAGGGTTGGTCTCCGTTTCCCGCCCATGCATTCCTTGTGCATCTTCTTGGTGTTGACGCGCGTCTTGGCACAGGCCGATGCGACAACGCTTCTTGATGGCACTTCTGGTACTGTGCACTGTGTTCCTTGCTTGTTTTCGCGATAATAGTATGCAGGCGCCCAATTTCCCCTTCAGGAGGAAAAGGTGTCTCCTGGTAAGTTACTCTGTTTCTTAGATGGATAGGTTGAGGCTCTCGTTCTGAAGCGCGTGGCTTATCGCAGAGCCGGTAAGATTCGGAAATCACTACAACTACTGGCTCTACGACCCGGAAAGCAACACGTTCGACCTTACACGTCAGAAGGAAACCAAGGAGCCCATCACGGTGCCTACGCTGTCTAAGGCGAACTCGAGCATCACCTTTGCGCCCGAGCGGAGCGCTCTCGTCATCATCGACATGCAGAGTACGATGCGTAACACAACTCAGGCGCGATAAGCTGATGTCTCCTCAGACTTCTTCCTGCATCCCGAGATCCGACCTGGATCTACGCTCGGTAGGATCGCCGTAGAGCCCACGCTCAAGATGATCGACGCCTTTCGCACCAAGGGGATGAGGATCGCCTGGGTGAACTGGGGTATCACCGAATACGACATGAACCACCTGCTCTCCCCTTCCTTCTTGTACAACTTCGCCGGAGACAAGAAGTCCGTGGACACCATGAGCTTCTGCACGGAGATGGGTACAATCGCGAACGGCACGATCGACTTGGGGAAGAAGCTCTGCCGCGGCTCGTGGAACGCCGAGATGTATGGCCCGCTCCAGGATAGCTATCTCAAAGGCAAGGAGATGGGCACCGATTTCTACTTTGACAAGAGTGGGCGGTCTCCATTGAGAGAACCCCTCGAGAGCTGATCACCGGCACTGCAGATACCGCGTCCGGTCTGTGGGGCGTCATGACCCCGCTCGAGATGTGGCTCCGGGATGAGGGCATCACAACGATGTTCTTCGGCGGGGTCAACACCGACCAATGCGTCTACGGGACGATGCTCGATTCTTCGTACAAGGGCTACGACACCGTCATGGTAACGGATATCTGCGCCACCTCGTCCCCTCCCTTTGCCACGGAGATGGTCGTGTATAACATGAATGGCCGGGGCTGGGTTACAAACACGGACTTGATGCTCCCCCTTCTTAATGCTTGAAGGGACTGCGGGTCGCTTGCAATGTTGCATCCTCTGTCGCCGGGAATATCTTGAATAGACCTCCTAGGGAGGAGACAATGAATCAGATTCGAAGACTCCAAAGCCAGTTCCAGTCCGACGTCGGGCTGGGGTGTGCGTGGGAACAACCAAAGGGTCGCATTTTGGGGCTGTATAATAGACAACTTGTAAAGCAAAGTCGCACGCCTGTGCACGCGCCTAATAGCCCGCAGCACCGGGCGCCCTCTCTCCCTCCCTCCTCAACCGCATGAGCACCTCCCTGTACCTGGACAGGTCGGTCGTGCCCGGACCAGCGCGCGCAAGGGTCTTGCTCTGCGAGTTTTCGAGGTCGATGAGCGAGCAGATGCGCGACCAGGTGGTACCTTCGGAGAGGGCTGCAGTGAGGTCGTCGACGTACTTAGCCTCGTTTTCCCTACATAATACGTAAGCATTGTCGAATCCTAGCATACACCACAAGGACGCACTTGTTCTCGCGGATGTTCTTCTCTTTCTGCTTGTTGTAGTCCTCATAGAACTGGTCAATGCTCTCCTCCGCCTTCTTGACCGTGTCAGCCTTCCGGCGTGCTGCCTTGTCCTCACGCTCCTTGATCTGCGCAGCCTGCTTCTCGCGCCATTCCCTGGACCATTAATGTCAGAACGGTTCAAGAATGCATCGAGGGCAGGACGCACTTGATCACCTCGGGCTCTTCCTCATCGTCTGCCTGGGTATAGAGAGGCGGCCCGGGGGAGATAGCAGGTGCAGATGGCGCGGGTGTGGCGATGAATGCCGAGCGCAGTGTGGGCTGCGTCGGAGCCGCGACGGGCTGGAACTGTATGCGCATGCATTGTTAGCGGCGAGGCACCACATGAACGAACGGCATCGCGCACGGCAGGCGTATCATCTAGCTCCGGGAACTGGTTCTCAAACTTCTCGACCTCGTCATCCGCATCTCCGGTCACCTTGACAGCGGCAGGCGGAGCAGAGGGAGCGCTCTCGAAGCCCCAGCCAAAGTCGTCGACTGCTGCGGGCGGAGGCGCAGCGCTGGTCGACTTGACCGAGGCGAGCTGAGTGGGGTCAAAGTCGTCGGTGATGTCGGGGAAGGCGGAGGTCGCGCGGTCGAATTCGCTATCGAAGTCCATCGCGGAGTATGTTGGAGAGGTGCAAGATGGATTGGTATAGACGGTAGGGATCTGCGAGGTGCCGCTTTGACGCTGCGTGTATGGATGTAGTGGCTGTGAGCACAGGCTTCCAATTACTTCCGCACGCCGAGGATGATCACGTGATGAGACTTCTTTTCTTCCAACGCCTTCCTGCCCAAAAAGGACAGTCTGCACGGGAGCATTGCACGCGGACACCCACACGGGCAAGGTATCAGACAAGCAAGTTCCACAATGGACAACCGCGGATGTGTGTGTAGTGAATAACGAACGAAGTAACAAAAGGAGTGTCTCGTTCCTCCCCGGCCTACCGCCCTTTGTGTTCCCCGTAGGTTTCCGCTGGTCAGGCGAAGCCCCTCCGTCCCGACTGCCCAGACAGCCGGCGGGTAACTTAAGGAAATCCGACTTTCCTAACCCGAGACTCGATCCAACGACCTCCAGTAGCATCAGCCAGTACTAGGCACCCAGTCGAAACTGAGGCTTCCCGCGCTATGCAGCTTAGCCAAGGTCGCTGTCGATATTGGGTGTGCAAAATAGGCATACAAGTCCACACGCGTAATTACGGATTCTTCCGTTTTCTCTCTCTTATTCCTCAGTAGTTGGACTGCTATTGTCCCGCAGCTTCTCACCTTCCAGTCTGCCGGTTTTCAGATCCTCTCTTAAGACGCTGCACCCCTTGTCAGATTTCCATTGCAATCGGTATTGGAGTGATAGGTAATCCGGCAACTAGTGAAAAGTTTAGTGTCCGTGATGTACATAGACCGCGCGACGCGCGTCCCTAATCGACACCGGTCTCTTCCCTACGACGTTACCAACAATCGGCAACGACTGGCTCGCCGACGACTCATGGGCACTGCAAATTCGACACATTACTGGAGCCGCTCTCTGACCGTGTAACTTGATCGAACTCACTCATCCCCCCAATCTCTCGCAATGAATATGAGTTACGGATGAAGGCATGGTGAGATACCAAGCCTCGGTCTACATAAGGTAATTCAACAGGTCTGGTCGATCGCGTCTGAGCGACGCCGCTACGCTCGAAAATGCTCCAATCGCGCCGTCCATGCTCCCGCCCGGCGCTTCCGTCTCAATATTCTGTCCAAAACCGTCGCTATTATTGTGCAAGACGAGTAGCGCCTCTTCCATCCCTTTCGGAGGCACGTACTGTCCCCCTTTGCCGGTGAACAGCACGAGCTTCCGCGTGACCAGCACGTGCTTCTGGTCTTGCAGCGCGATCGGAAGGTAGATCTGGAAGGCAGAGGGATCGGCGTAGTCGTTGAAGGCGAAACATCGCATGTTCTTGAACTGGTTCTTCTTCGATAAGGTCTTGACCGCGGCGATGAATAGCCGGTTCAGTAGTGTGGCATCGACCATGCGGGCAAAGATCGCAGGAGGGTCGAACGTGTACACGTAGCCTTGCGGGCACATTGCTTCCAAAGCCGATAGCTCGTTCCGCACCTGATGCAAAGCACTGTTGAATAGCAGCTCCAGCGACAGTATCTCCCCGGACGGGATACAAAAGTACGCGTTTCGAACCTCTTCCGGCGAAGCGTCAGGAGTCTTGATCCAGTTCTCCAACGCATCAATGGTCGACTCCACTGGCCGTGCGAGCTCCTGCACCTCCCATATGCCAGGCAGCCTACCGCTCGAGACAAGGTGTGCGATCATATGAGCCCGAAGTACAAAGTCGTACGCTTCGCGCAGGGAGGGAATTTGCTTCTCTTCCGGCGAGATCATCTCGAAGTCCATCGGAAGCGAAGCGCCGATGCTGGGCATTGCCGTGAGCGACGCCAGCTGCAGCATAACCTGATCGTCCTCAAAGTCCGGATGTATAAACGCCGAGACGACAACCTGCCGGGCGTAGTCCATCCGGTCTTTCGTTGGTAGGAAGCGGAGCATCATGTGTTGTCCGGCGTAGTAAGCGTACTCCCCGTGCAGCATCGCCTGCACGATGGGAGTGACGAACGTATGCAGCGCACCCTCCATGTTGGTGATCGCGTCGGGCGGGTTGTTCCCCGGTTCAAACTTGACACCGAGCGCGCGGTTCTTCTTGTTCCGCATGAGATGGTGGATCAGCAAGGGGTGGACAAACTCGCTGCTACTGATGATTGGAGGAGGGGCCTCGATAGGAGAGGAGAGGTAGTGCGAGCGGACGTTGGCGCCATGAAAGACCTTTGTTGGGAGGAGAACATCCGATCGACCCCGGAAGGGATACAAGTATCCACGTGGTTTCAAGTGAACTGGTGAGACAGAGGACGACGCCTGCGCCATTGTGCTGAAACTGGGTATTCCATGAGATGAGGTCGGCTGGGTGTGTGCGATATGGTCCATGACTGTATCAGAGGAGGTTGTGTTGGCAGGCTTGAAGGAGAGTATGGGGAGAGAGACGCATCGTCGCTCGCGGCTGGATGGTCGCCAGCATGAGGTGGGCGCTTATTGTGCGGTGTATCACCGCCCAGGCCCGCCAAGGGCCTGTCGGAAACCCGGCGCGAAATAGGGTGGAGGACCCTGAGTTGTCGGCCCACGTAACAGTCTCTCCACAGCCACTTCCGATCTAGACCTGTCTTAGCTCCTGGCCTTTATCCTGATTTTCATGCACACGCCGCCCGCACGCGCCTTTACTTCTGCCCGACGCAAGGTCCTCGACGTGTTCTTATAGCCCTCGGGGACATTCGGTAAAACTCTCCTCACCCGCCAACAGGCATAGCATGGCCGACGTAGAAGACCGTGTCAATGTTGGACGACAATAGCTATCCCGATCTTTGGTCTCCTCTTCCACCGGCCGAGCCGATCCAGCCCGCGCTCCCGGTAAGATATTCATCTTTCATCGGCAATCCATTTGCATTGACCGGTGTGTTGTTCTGCAGCTGAAGGAAGGACCGTACGAATACGACGCGAATGGGCTCCGCATTAAGGGATTTGCCGCTTCTACTCCGGCAGAAATCATCGCGGAGATCCATTCGCAATATGATGGGCCGCCAAAGCAATACGGCGGAGCGCGATTCGTAGCAGCCCGTCGAAAGAGCAAACAGTTCTTCCAAGTCAGGATCTGTCATGTGGGTGTCAAATCTTCTGATGCTGATTGACATCCAGGCGCACTTGTTGTGGTACGGTGTCAAGTTTCCGCCAAACGCCGGCATTCGCGATCTCGAGGTATGGCTCGCGCGCGAAATGCTTCGAGAAGAGCCCGCGCCGCAAATATCAGCAGCGGTGCGCGCGATCGAGACCGATATGCGACAGCGATTCGAGAGCAGTGGGCTCGATTCCACCCAGAGCCGCACGACGCCGGACCTGCCAGATGCGCACACGCTTGACCTCGCCCTGTCGCAAGAGGTGTACATCGAGTGCGACGCCAACGACTTCCTGACTGATCCGGAAGGCTTCCCCGGCCTGTACTTCGGAACTGACACGCCCGAGGCACGTGTGGTCGTCCTACAGCGACTGCCCGAGACGTACCGACAGTTTGCGGATGAGACGCTTTGCGACAAGCACGGGCTGAAGAGCGTTCATCTGCCTACGACAGGCTGCAGAGGGACGTACTACGATATCGTTGTGTCCCAGAACGCGGCTGCTCTGGCAACGAAGGTGATCGAGCTGGGATCGAGTCAGTCACGAGGAAGGTCTCATCGACATGGAACTTGATAGACGGGTAAACGCTGTATCGCTATGGCTATTCTTAGGCTTCCTTTTGTTGTGTGTTCATTGCGGCCCTCTTAAGCTAGGCTCGCCCGCAGTACCCTCCACATTGAAGCTCTGGGCCCGCGCCGAATGTCGGCCGATGGACGCGTCCACTGGTCGGCACAGCCGCAGCAGGTTTCGATCTAATCTCTGCGCACAGGGTCCAGCAGTCCCGGGTTCTTGCGGTTCTTGCGGTTCTTGCTTCGAATGATTCTTGCCGCATCGACACGTTGGACCTTTGTCGTGAATGACAACAACAGGCGGCACGGTTTATAAGATAGAGATGCATGCCGCATCGACGCGTTGGAACTCTGCCGTGGATGACAACACCAAGCGGTACGACGGATAATGTAAAGCTCCAGCCCGCCTATATAAGCTGCTCATTTCTGCATGGCTAGACTTAACCAAGCAGCACGGCAACATGGCAGCCAGAGTACTCCAACTCGCTAAGCTCATCTCTGACTCGGCGGCGACCATCGACAATGCATGCACGGAGAACGGCACATCTGTGCCCGACCTCGATACGCGGTTCGATCCCCGCGGTGAGGCGTTCCGCGGCCATGCTGGCGTTTCGATTGCTGTGAACACGGCGATCTCTGCCGCCTACCAGCTTCTGGCGACTCTTCGACCGGCCCCCACTTCAATCCTTAACACCGCTTTTGGGGTGCGCACAGGCTCCATTATATGGACTTTTATCTGATCTGGGAACTCAGTTCATGTACTCTACCACTCTGCGTGTCGCGTTCGAAGCGAACGTTTCCACGATCATCAAGGAAGCAGGTGGAAATGTGGGTGCACTTCTTACTCAACGTCCATCCGCTGATCACTGTAATACAATAGGGACTTCATGTTGACGAAATAGCGGCGAAAGCAAACATTGACCCCAAGAAACTTGTTCGCATTCTGAGATTCCTGGCGACTCACCATATTTTCCTTGAAATCGAGCCGGACGTCTTCGCTAACAATCGGCTGTCATCGCTCCTCGATATCGGCAAGCCGCTTTCAGAGCTGCAGTCAAAGTACGCACACCTCTCTTTTGATCGCTCATTAGCTTATTATTGCCAGCCCTGTGGACAAGTTTGAAGGCACGTCTGGGCTGCAAGCAGCCATCGCTCGGTTCGGGGATGAGGCGGCTAAAGCGAGCTCCTACACCTGGGAGACATTGCACGATCCCAAGACCGCGTTCTCCGAAGAGCCCGAAGATGCACCCTTCGGCAGGTTTATCGGAAAGCGCGAAACTTACTGGGACTGGCTTGAAGAGCCGGAGCAGGTGGCACAGCTGACGACGTTCGGCGTCGCGATGCGCGTGATGAACTCCACGCTCGCGGGCGGTGCAATTCTCAAAGGTGTGCGCGGCCCTTGTTTCCCACCATAGGTGTTGAACTTTATCCAGGATTCGACTTCAAGTCGCTCACCGAGAACGACCTCATCGTTGACGTCGGTGGCGGGGTCGGCAACGCCGTCCTGCCTATCGCACAGGCCAATCCCTCTGTGCGGATTATCGTCCAAGACCGGGCTGCTGTCGTCAAAGATGGCGTTGAGCACTGGAAGCAGTTGTTTCCCGAAGCACTCGACTCCGGTCGCGTGACCTTCCAGCGTACGCCTCCTCTTTCGTGACCCTGGCTCTCCCTGACGAACGTGATACAGCGGGAGACTTCTTCGCTCCCCAGTCCGTCAAAGGCGCCTCAGTCTTCCTTGTCAGTCGCATCCTGCATGACTGGTCGGACAAGTACGCCAGCCAGATCCTCTCCAACTTGCGAGCGGCCGCCTCGCCCCACACCAAGCTCCTGATCATAGACAGTATCATGCAGTACGTCTGTCATGATCCTGCGGTAGAGGAAGGGACGGTGCCCGGCTGGGACAGTATGAGGAAGGATGCGCCGCCGCCGTTGTTGCCTAATTGGGGCTTGGCAGGCGCGCAGACGTACGGGTCTGACTTACATGTAAGCTTGCCGCACAATATATTGCACCTGAGCGAAGTGTTCATGCTGAGGACAGATGATGGCAATGCACAACGCCCAGGAACGCACCCTCCCGCATTTCCGCAAGCTGCTGGAAGGCGCGGGCTGGCGCCTCGTCCGCGTCCACCCCGACCCTGCCAACATTATGCCCCAAGTGGAAGCGGTGCCTATCTAAGCCCCTGGACTAACCCGCAACATCTCAAGTGCTCCACTAGTCTAGTAGGCACAGAATGTTGTGTATCAGGACCAGCCATAGTAGTAGCCTCGTCGCACCTGTCTGAATGAAGAATACCATGCCCATTACCATGAACACCCTAACCTACACTCGCCCGCTGCAAGCAACCCCTACTAAGCCCCAGATCAATAAGTAGTCCGATCATGCCTCCTCCACTTGCCCGGTCTCCTCTCCCCGCCCTCACCGCCCGCCCGCTCCCTTCTCTCCCTCCGCCTCCGCCTCTCCTCCTCAGGTGTGACACTCATGGCGCTCTGCCCCCCGAGCTCCGTAGCCGTCGTCTCCCCTCCTTCCCCGTACTCCTCCTCCCGCTCAGCATGGGACAGATCCGCCATCTCCAGCGCTGTCTCCCGCCCGTCTCCCTCTATCCCCGGCCCCGTCCCCTCGCTAGCGAACGACTCCGCACCTCTCGCCCTCGATTTCCGCGAACCAAATCCAAACCATCCAGCGTGGATGCCCAGAAACCCAGATTGCTCGAACTGGACCACCCGCGCGCGTAGGTGGGCTGTGCGTAGGCGGTGGTATAGCGGGAGGAGGAAGGAGAGGATGGGCAGGTTGAGGAATTGCGGCGCGTGCGGGCGAACATGCTCGGGCGCTTCTGTCCGAGGGTCGCTAAGTTCGGCGGGGGCAGAGGCGGACGCACCCTCCTCTTCCGCGTCGCTGTCCTTCGTGGTGTCCCGCCTCCGGAGCCGGTTGCGCAGGAAGGTGAGCCCCTTCTGCCTCGGTCTGAGCCCCCGGGTGGAGCTTGACCGCCCGAGGTCTGTCCCGCTCACGCTAACCTGGAACCCAGGGTACTGAGTCCTGAGCAGCTCCTCGACCTCTCCTATCCCCATGCCTGAGCCGACCCACCACCACCACGAGAGAAAGCTTTGCCAGAGTGTGACCGCCCAGCCTAAGCATGTGAGCCATTGCACGTTGTCGATTTTGATTAGGGCGAAGCCGATACCCGCACCGAGGATTGCTAGGGAGATGGCACCCGCGCCAAAGGCCGCTGTGCCACCGTCTGTCCGCCATGCGCGGCGGCGGTTGAGCCAACCCCAGATGGCCAGCGCTGCGGCGAAGAGAAGCATGAGAGTGCTGTTGCAAACATTGCCGATCGCGTCGCCTAGGTCGATCGTCCCTTGGTCCGAGGAGAGGGAGGCGAAGTTGACCCCCGAGGCGAGTACCGCGAGGGGGACGAGCATCCCGCAAATCATGCGCACTTCGACGGTCGAGGGGAAGAGCAGGGAGAGGAACTGGATGTTCGTGATCTGAAAATCACCCATCAGCACTCTTCCGCTGCGCATACGGGTGAGGGAGCGACGTACATGCACTAAGCCCACTACGATAGCCTCGAGCATATACCACGCAGCGCTCTCGGAAACTTCCCAGGTCGAGGCTGGCAGGTCAACTTCGACGTAGTCAAGCATGTACGGCCACTCGGAGCCTGAGGAGAGCGACTTTTGAAGGACGAGACCGATACGAGCGGCGATGGAGAGCATGGCTGCTACGACGGCTGATACCTTCCAGTGCATTGGGTTAGTATTGCCAGACTGCAGGGTGACGGACGGAGCGCACCTGCAACGACCAGTTGAGCTTGCTTAGCGGCCTGTGATACGGGCTCGTGAGGAGTAGGTGGACAAAGAGGGTGAAGAAGAGGGTGAGCATGGAGCCAAGCATGACGCTCTGTACCGGCAGGGTACGTGCGAGGGAGGGCAGGTAGGCGAGGTACGGGTCTGAGGAGAGGGTCGTGTTCGTTGTCGAATTCGTGTAGTTGTCCATCTTGCTCGCTGGTGGTTGTTGGGAGGAGGAGGGGAGGAGGGGGAGGACGAGCCTGCCTTGGCCGGAGTGATTAAGAGTAAGCAAGCCAAGAGGAATAGAAGATTGAATAGTGTACAAAGTGGGCTTGTGCGCGGTGGGTGTGGGAGGCGCTCAGGCTGGACGCCAAGACCGCCAAGGGATCGGTCTCGGCGGCAATATAAGTGGCTGTGCTTCAGCTTGAAGATCTGCGTTAACTTACTAGGCTTTCGAACTTGAACTCCTTCGGCGACTTATGGACTTCTCTGGATGCTGTACTTTGGTCTCGGCGCAACTATTTGAGGCTAGAGGAAGCCTGATGCTCTCGAGCCCGGCTGTGCTAGACCAAGCGCAATAGGAACAACACGGTACATTCAAGAATATACGTCAACAACCAACAGCTCCCGAGCACGTTCTGACTTAAACACTAGTCCAAACTTCATACGAACTTCCACAAAACAAGAAAGGAGAGAAGAGAATGTGTACGGACGACATGGCAAACGGGGTGCATCCTGGCCAAAGGGGTTCATGAAGTGCGTCATGGAAGTATCAGGCTCGCTTCGCAGCCGTATTCTTCGGAATCAGTGGGGCCGAAGGTGTGGCCGGCGGTGAAAATGGCTCATCTGGACCTTCAGCAGCCGGCTGATATGGCGTTCCGGACGATTTGTGAAAGCCAGACGGGGAATATGGGCTGCCAGTGTCTGATGGAGAGTTACCCAACGGCAAAGCCGTATAGCCTGTTGCGCGCCCAGCACGGGGAGGTTTTGACAGAGGGACGAGCTTGTAGGTGCTCGCCGATTCGACGTCCTCATGGTGGTTGTCCGCCGTTTGGAATTCGCCGGCCAACGTGGCGCTATCACTCCATGTGGCGGTGTTTGGCCTGGAGAGAAGATGAGTACTTGAAGACGTTTGCTCGAGGGAGTCGTTCAAATGCCCGTCGCACACGTTGGCTTCGGGACAAACGCATCAGACTTGGACAAGCAGAAGACAGGGTAAGACGTACGTTGTCTTTTTCCCCTCTTGATGTACCAAGTGCTGATGAACATCCAAAATCCATACGCCGCTAAATTCTGTCGATCAGAGAGCAGATACGTAAAATTCAATTCATAAACGTACCAAACAGGTTGGACCAGGTCGCGGAGGTGATCGAGAAGAACAGAGCGGCTGCAGATTTCTGAACCTGATACCATTCGTGTCAGGCAAACTGACGCAGAGGGATGTGGGGTGAGGTCACCTGACGATTGCAGAGATATGTTGTCTCTATTACAAATGGTTGATCCGGTTCCGGCTTTGGGAGTGGTAACTCGGAGAAGTCGTAATGAGAGTCATCCCCTAGCAACGCGTTTGCACCTGCCAAACCATGTGGGCCGTCCAGCCAGTTGTACGTATCTCCATTCCAATTAAAGAACGCGTTCGCGGTAATTTGATGTGGTAGAGCGGTTGCATTCTGAAAAATGTTATTATCTCGGAACGAGCCTAGATCCACGCGAGCGGCCGAGTGCATCCCTCGTGCAAGGTTCATGAGTGGTTCATAGAAGTTGAGATTGTTTGAGTTCTTATTAGCCGTATACGTAGTGTCCTTGGGTTGCGGGAGGCTCAGATCTATATACCCCTGCTGCTCGGGACCGAAACTGTGGTCAACGTGTTAGTTTGTGACTGTCGGCACAGAGAACGGCCACTCACTAGAATCGCGGCGTCTCAACCTGATCTTCCCAAGTGCACCATCCCGGCTTGCCGATCCAAGCTTCTGGACACCAAGTCGTCACGTTGCCTGGGCTGTAAAGAAGAATTTGTATCCCCAGTAGATCAGGAGTAATCCCGTTTGTAGCATTGAAGAGCTCCGATACGAAGTACCACAAGTCCATGCTCAATAAATCAATGGCTTGCGATACGTTGGACTGAGGTGGACGACCCATGCCAATGAGGTTGTACAGGCCGACGCCCGCGAAATTATCGTCAATCCAAGGATTACCAGAGAAGGTGTCTCGTGCTGTCAGGGGGGAATAGAGCACAGTTGTTTTGGCCAAGATCGGGATGGGCAGTGTGCAGAGTATGCGAGTCTTGTACTACGGATTAGCGGCGGAGGAGAATACACACGTGGTTCCGGTGCTCACATCGACCTGAACCGACTGTTGGAAGAGATCGGCAGTTATCGTCAGATCACTGACATCACAATATTCCAGTGGAACGTTGCTATAGGGCAGCTCGGTATAGAGACCACCTGTTTGCCAGTCACCTTGGGCGTCCTCTAGGCAACAATTAAGGGTCGTAAGACTTATGGAGGGGAAAACATACGGTTCTGATTGATGTTCGAGATCTCCCAGGTGAAGATTCTGGAGGAAGTTCGGAACGAGTCCCCAACACGATATGTGAAAGGTTGACAGGAGCTAGTAGTGGGGAGGGTAATTCCATGCGGGATAAATCGGTCATACCACTGTCACAATGTGTAAGTGCCGGTCATATCACAAGGTGGCAAAATATGACTCACAAAGGTCTGAGTGCTGTTAAAGTCGCTGCTTGAAAGACTGATGGTCTCGTAACCGTAGGCCGCCCACGAAAATACTGTTGTGAGCTATGAGCGATTAGGGAAGCACAAAGGCGAGCTCCACTTGCCAGCTAGGACACCTGCAATAATGGTGAAAAGGATCCATGTAACAAGGCTGAATATTTTGCCAAAGTGGCGAGTTACGGGATATGTGGCATCTGGAATCCAGCGCAGCATTTCTGGCTAGGAGCAAGCAATATGAGAGGCAAGCGTCCTCCCGACGGTGCTGTGGCTTGTAGGCCTCCTTTTATAACAAAGGAATAAAGGCGCTCGGCGTCTAAATCACAAGCACCTGTAAACTGCCATACGGTTTTCCAATTCTTATCAGCTCTGCAATCAGAGAAATGCGCTGCATCTGAGAAATTACCAGAAATAAGCGCCGTGGACACTCCCGGCACATCAGTAGGTAGACGGACGATTTGGGATGCATTCGCTTCGGTTCGCGTCGGTCTGGAACCCATTTGACTATTCAACAACGGGCGGTCTTGGTCTGGCCATTAACCGGTTTCAACCGGTTCGCAACCGGTTACCAGGCTGGATAGGCAGATGGCGCCAATTTTCCTTAAATTGCCTCGGACAGCGTTGTTATCTTCAAGCGCGTGCTGCAATTGATATTGATTATCAGCAATCGGTGTAATTGGAGCAGACAGGTATCTTTCTGGCGTTCTCAAGCCAATTGTTTGAGCAGACTAAAGTGACGTTATGCTATATTCGACGAGGCTGCCCGTGACGAGCCCAGGGACTCGTACAGGCTGGCCAACACAAATGTTCCTTCCATCCAGGTATCAGAGCTCTTATCAGGTGCTGCAGCGAATCAACGACATGTGCACGGCCTTGGCCTCCACTGCCTCTTGCCAGCGTGACGCGCAGTTCGACCGTAGGCAAGAAGCGCTGCGCCAGTGCCCCCGCCAGGGCTGGGCGTCTTTATTCGTCGCTGATGCGACGCGTGGACCGCGTGGGGACTGAGGAGACAACAACCGTTTGATCAAGCACCATCACATCTCGCATTTTGCCGTGTCCAGCGAGACTTTCCTCGAAGATAACGGCGAGCTAATCTCCGACCAACCTTCCAATGCGTTGAGAAGATCTCCGACTGCCCGCTGCGCCAACTGTCATTGGTTACTGGCCGATAACATGTCGGTGCGATATACTGTAGATCCGGAAAGAGTATGGACGAAAACGGTGCGGCAGCAGGACGACATCTGTCACGCCGTGCTTGTAGATTGGGGAGAAGCGTGTGTCGGACGCGCGCTTCTCTCAGGAGGGGAATCGGTGTCCGTTAGCTGACCAACCTCACCGGTTGGTGCGGGTAATGTGGGCATGGGAGGGGACTGAAGCACCTGATGCGTCTCCGAGTCCCGAGTTGGCGCTTGCTTTTGAAGGTCGGTTGCCATCAGCGGCACTGCAGCGGCTGATGGGGGTAAAAGGGGCTCGTCTGGACCACCATGCACTGCCTCCTCGGAAGTCAAACCAGAGCCTACGATACCAGCTGGGGAGGATGATCTGTCGGTGTCTTCCGATGAGCGCGCCGGATGCAATTGGGTGTAGGCATGCAAGCCAGCAGCGTTTGATAAGGTGGTGAGTGTGGCGAGCTGGTAACTGCCGCCGAGCTCCTCGTCGAGATTGCTCGCAGCTCGCAATTTGGTCCGGAAGCTCGCGTTATAGTTCCGGGATGCGGTGCTTGTGTCTGATAGGTTGCGGTTCCCGAGCGGCGGAGCCTGGGCGCGTAGTCCGGATTGATCGAGGTGTCCTTCGCATACGTTGGCTGATGATCATGCATTATGTGTCAACCTCCTGGCAACAGTAGAGGAATTGAGACGTACGATCCCTCCGCCGCCTCTTGAGATACCAGGTGCTTATGAACATATAAAAGCCATAAGCAGCTTCAGCAATGCAGATCAGCGCGGGGATACAATCCTAGCACGAATCCATACCGAACAAGTTGGACCAGGTACCAGACGTAATTGAGAAGAACAACGCTGATGCAGACTTCAGAACCTTTGGGAGCGGTCAGGAGAGGTATTTGAGGGAAACCAGGGGGATCGTACCTGGCGGTTACACAAATATGTTGTCTCTATTACACTTGGTCCGGTTGCATTAAATGGTAGAGCGGAGAAGTTGAGGCCCGGGTCCGGGTTCAAGAGTGTCGACGCGCCTGACAAAACAGGTACATAATCACTAGTGTTCCCCAGCGGAAGATACTGCGTTCCGTTGATCTGCTGCTGCAAAGCGCTCGTGTTCTGAAAGATATTGTTGGCCCGAAAGGAGCCTAAATCGGCGCGTGCAGCCGAATGCATTCCTCGGGCAAGATTCCGGAGCGTATTGTCGAGGAAAGCTGGGCCCTGATAGAATACAAGCACGTCGGCATGCAGCAGCGATAGCCCTTCTAAGATAAAGGCTGACGCTTCTGAGCTAGGAAAGAAGAGTTAGTGCATAACCGCTCGCCAAGAAAGTACACTTACTCAGCGAACAGAGGCGGTTCAAACTCGTCTTGCCAGGTGCACCATCCCGGCATGCCAATGAACGCTACTGGACACCAAGTATTCACATTTGAACCATGAAAGCTGAATAGCAGACCGAGCTGAACGGGAGAGGTTCCGTTCGTAAGGTTGAAGAACAGAGCCAATTGGTCCCGCAGGTCCAAGCCAAGCATATCTATGGCTGCCGATATGTTGGATTGAGGTGGGCGTGCCAGACCGACCAAAGTATCAACGGCCGGGTTGTAAATATCCCACGGCGCCCATGGATTCTGGGTGTAGGTGTCTTGTGGCGGCAAACGAGAGGCGACGACCGTCGTCCTTGCCAATATTGGGATGGGCAGAGTACACATAATGCGCGTCTAATAAGAGGGTCAGTAAAGGACAAATACAAAGCTCGTTCGCTTACGTCCAGCTGGACGGATTGCTGTAAGATATCGGCGGTAACCATGATATCGGCCACATCACAGTATTGCAACTCAACGTTGCTATATGGTATCTCGGTGTACAGACCACCTGATTCCCAATTACCTTGTTCGTCCTCTAAGGTTTGATTAATGAGTTTCTCATGGACCAGGCGGCGTCTCCAGGCGACCCGGGCGGGGGAAGGACGCACCGTTCTCATTTACATTTACAATCTCCCACGTAAATATTCGAGACGAAGTTCGGAATGAATCGCCAAGTCGATAGGTGAAGGGCTGGCAGGAGGTTTCCCTTTCTGACATGAGTGCTTGAGGGATAAATCGGTCATACCACTGCGGCAAGTGTTATGGGAGATTGTAAACGAGGGCTGTAAGTTAGGCATACAAACGACTGGGTGGCATTGAAGTCGCTACTGGAGATACTTATGATCTCGTAGCCGTAAGCTGCCCATGAGAACACTGGAGTAATTTGAGCTGTGAGCGATCGATACAACAAGTTGACCACTTCGACTTACCGGCAAGAACGGCGGTAATGATAGTAAAGAGTATCCAGGTAAGAAGACTGAATATTGCCCCGAAGTCGCGAGTGACCGCGTAACTGGCGTGCGGGACCCATCTGAGCACTGTGTTGGGAAGCATTTCAGGTTGAACATGAGTGAATAGCGTCGAAGGCTATCTGATCTGCACGTCACCTTTATAACAGATTCAAGGTGATGCCGGCCTCTAATCCAGGGTGTCTGTGCGGGTCGGGTCGGGATAGTCGTCATGAGCTGTAAGGGTACCAGCCGGTCGCCGGCTGAAGCATGAAAATGGGAAGGATAGGATCAAACGCCTGAACGAGCTTGAGATGCTATGCAACCTCCCGTCGTCGCCTAGCGGTAGAGCAGCAGAACGTGCATAGCGTGGAAGTGAACCCTGAGAGGGAGTGCGGGAAGATCTCTACATTTGTGAGCTGTGCAGCACAGCCATTCACTCACTTAGGGCCGGCCACGCGAAGGGGGACAGATTGCTTCGCTGATCGTGGCGCTCTCCTCTGAAAGCGCAACATGTTGCCGACATGTGACTAGACCATCACTCCGCACCAACGGGGTTGCTGTCCGCCGTCCCCGTCCAAGTGGGGCAGTCAGCCGAACCCATTTGTCGGGATCATTTCATTCCTACCACGTGCTCTCATGTCAAACTACGTCATCTACTCCCGGCTCTGCTTCTTCCCCACAGGCTCACCCAGCAAATGGGGTAAACCTCTTGCCCGTGTAACTGCTATGTGATTGGGCGCTCGGGGTATCTTTACAGCTTACTTGCTTAATTCTTGTGATCGTTCCGAGAGCGCGCTGCTCCTCCGTATAAGGCGCCGCCGGACCGAAGACGGACCGTTCTGCTCTGCGGGGAATGCGCCTAAAGTAGGCAACAGGATGCTAGCCTGGGAGGAGTACATAACCTCGATCTGACCCGGGTCGCCGACTGCGTGCTTCAGCTTGGGTTTGCCGCCTGTCAGACATGCTCTGGTCTTCTGCTTTACTCCTGCTGTTCGCCATGACGCTTCCCGCGCGGGGAGCGATCGACCGGCGCTCCATCGTTGGCCAGTTCAACCCTGTTCGGAACGCCTCCAACCTCGTCACGCCCCTACAAGTAGGCAACGGCAACTTCGCGTTTGGCACGGACGTCACGGGCCTGCAGACGTTCATCCCTTATGCCATCATGTCCTCCTGGGGGTGGAAGAACGACTCGCTCCCGCCCGGGCAGGTGCCGGCGGACTACAAGGGCGTGAACTGGACGACGCACGGCCGGGATGTGACGTACGACATGCCGGATCCGAACCTCCCGGACCTGAGCCAGTGGATGATTGCCAACCCAAACCGGATGAACCTGGGCGCAGTCGGCCTGCTATGGAAAGGGGCAAACGTGACTGAGGAGGAGCTGGACGGGAAGCGCCAAGAGATCGACCTTTGGACTGGCGTCATGACGAGTACCTTCTCTTACCAGGGCAAGAGCATCGAGGTCAAGACAAGCGTGCATCCTACAAACGACTCAGTAGGGATCAGCATCACCTCGGACCTGGTGGCCGACGGCGTGCTGGGCACCTTCCTCGACTTCCCATACAACAACGGCCTGCAGAAGTTCTCTGCCCCGCTCGTCGGCATCTGGAACGCGACGGCGAACCACACCACCTCCTTGTCTATCTCCAACAATCTCGCGAGCATCAGCCACACGCTCGACGGCACATCATACTACACCACTCTCACCTGGTCCGGCGCGGCGAACGCGTCAATCACGCGTGACTCGCCTACAGCACACCGGTACTCCGTCTACTCCCAGAGCGACAGCAAAACGTTCGAGTTCAGCGTCACCTATACCCCGCAGTGGGTGTCGCAGGCGCTGGGTGCGAAGGAGGTGCACAAGGACAGCGCGCAGTGGTGGGAGCAATATTGGAGCACGAACGGGTTCGTCGACATCGTCACCGAGAGCAGCGACCCTCGCGTGTGGGAGCTGCAGAGGAGGATCATCCTGAGCCAGTTCAACCTGATGGTCAATGAAGCTGGGAAGAACAACCCACAGGAGGTGCGCCCCTTCCCCGTAGACTGGTTCTAGGGCTGAGTGACCCTAGTCCGGGCTGACCAATAACGGCTGGTACGGCAAGTTTCACATGGAGATGTTTTTCTGGCACATGGCGCACTGGGCTCTCTGGGGCAAATGGGACATTCTAAACCGCGCGCTGCCCACGTACGCCGAATTTCTGCCCACGTCGATTCAACGCGCGCACATCCAGAACGGCTACCCGAACCCAAATGGCGCACGCTGGCCCAAGATGACCGACCCTTCGGGGCGCTCTTCTCCGGGCGAGATCAATACGTTGCTCATTTGGCAGCAATGTCACCCGATCTTCTTCGCCGAGCTGGACTACCGAGCACATCCGACATCCGAAACGCTGCTGAGGTGGAACGCGATCGTCACGAGCACGGCTGACTTCATGGCCGACTACAGCTGGTGGAACGAGAGCACGGGCGTGTATGACCTTGGCCCACCCCTATACCCCGTCTCGGAGAACACGCCGCCCAACTCGACGATGAATACAGCGTTTGAACTCGTCTACTGGCACTGGGGCTTCGAAGCTGCTCGTACCTGGTTGACGCGCCAGGGCCAGACGCCGCCTGACAACTGGGGGCACGTTGCGGACAACCTTGCTCCGCTGCCCGAGTTCAATGGCACGTACGTCATCTATGAAGGAATCGGAGATATGTGGGCTGTGCAGGAGTACAAAATGGACCACCCCGAGCTCGTCGGGCTATATGGATGGATGCCGCCCTCCCCCAAGGTAGACCTCGGCATCATGCAACAGACCACGGACACAGTGTGGGCTGAGTGGAATATTACCGACTGCTGGGGCTGGGACTTTCCCATGCTGGCCATGAACGCGGCGCGCCTCGGCAACCCCAGCAAGGCGGTTGACTGGCTCCTGGATGACCTGTTCACCTTTGATGATGCGGGTATGCCGACTGGCGGTGTCAAGGTACCTGCGCCATATTGGCCTGGTGCTGGTGGTCTCCTGTACGCCGTTGCATTTATGGCTGCTGGATGGGACGGCGCACCGAACACGAGTGCGCCTGGCTTCCCGCAGGATGGATCATGGGTGGTCAATTGGGAAAGATTGAGCCCGGCCATCTAGTACATCTAAAAGGTAAAATTGGGTCTCTACATATGGGAAAACATGTTGGAGAATACATCCGATTATAGCTACAAAGATATGATTCAAGAGTGGTGGTGAGCTAACCGCCGATCGTGAATCCTTTTTTGCGATTAAGATGGCGGAAAATGTTGAGGCTGGATTTCCGCTCTGGTCCGTCCGAATCAGGATCTTGAGAACCACTTGCCTTAGAAAAGGGGTTGAGACTGGATTTCCGCCCGTGTCCACCGTCGTGCTCCTCCGATGGCCGTGGCCCCGGAGTTTCAACATCGTTTTGATCACTCGGACGCAGCTCCCGCCCATTGGTCGACGCAATCGTGCCCCGCCTACGTAAACCCTCCAGCGCCTGATTGCTCTCGCCCTCGCTGAACAGCGCGTCGTTCGCAGAGTCCCTTTCACCAGGTCCTGTGAGCCAATCGGCGAGCTGTGTCCACAGCCTGTTACCGGTCCACTTGTCGTCCTCGGTATCCTCTTGCCACGACTTGTCTGCAATGCGCGCCAGGCGCCTCGCTTCATGCGTATCTCGCCGCGCGACGATACTGCTTGGTGGCGGCTCCTCGCCGTCGAGGGCCCAGCTCCATCCCCAACTAGCGTCCTCGTCATTCACCGTTCGTTGGAAATTCCGCTTTCCGGTGATGTACACAGATGCCTGCCGATCGGCGTCCTTTCGCGCTTTTTTCAAATGTTTTATGCGGTCTTTCTCTACTGAACGGACGGTAGAGGCAAAGCGTTTGTCCCATAGTGCTTGACCGTGTAAGTAGCGTTTTGCGGCGCTTTCCTTGATAACGCCGATTTCATCCAGTGGGACATTGAGAGCCGCAAGGTCCCCTGGGTTTTCGAGAGGCCGTATCGTCCCAATTCGAGACACGCGCTCTCGGATCATGTTGTCCACAATCAAGTTCTTCTTATGCCACTTGTTAAAAATATCCCTTCCGAAAAAAGGGTCAACTTACCATTTGATAAACAACCGGATCTCCCGCCTTCCTTTCAACTTGGTCATGTGAGTCCTCTGGGAGAGCGCCGAACCTGGGCCCCGCTACATCCTCAGTGGCTTGCTTTGACTCTTGTTTCGGTGCCGAATGTGGGCCCCTAGGGACATGCTCATCGTGGGCATTGTGCGTCTTTGGTTTGTCAGGCTGCCCGAGCGACATGGAACGCAGCAAGTGAGCTGGGAAGGAGAAGGAGCGGCCGTCACCTCTGACCTTTGAAGCCTGAGGCAGCAGCTTCGAAAAATGGGTCTTGCGAGCTGCCGCGGGGGCAGTGTCCGCAACGGCTGAAGGCTGAGCGGACAGATCGGAAGGGTTGATAGCCAGATCTGAAATATCCGCGGCAGCCGCAGCGGCGGCGAGCTCGCTTGGCTTCGCTTGGAGCGGGCCGTCCGTATGCGGCAGTCCCATGCTCGTCTCGCGCGAGGGACCGGCTTCCGGGGACTGGACAAACTGTTTCGGAGAGTTGGTTTCGGGGGAATCAACCAGCACTGTTGGGGCAGCCTTCTCATTCTTGGCGTGGAGCCATTCGTCTTCCTCTTCCTCGGGAGTGGTTGCCATCGGCGACTCGGGGAGAATGCGAGGCAGGCCGTCGATGTCAACGTGCATGCCGGGCTTCCTGTGGTTCGGAGGGAGCCCATCCGATGTGGAGGCTGGCGGCGGGGACTGCATGCCACTACTGGGATGTGAGGAAGACCCACTGCCCATCGTGATGCCGGTCGGGGTGACATGAACGCAGAAAGCGGCGATCTGCCATAATCGTGTCAGCGTGCTCCTAACGGCATGTTTGCATATGCTTACGGCACGATAGCAGTACTTTGCCTAGCGCGCACGTTTGTTAGGTGATGTGACAAACAATGAGCGAAACACACTCACCGGCGTCGAGAAAGAGATCAGCGGCAGCACATGACTCGTGTCGTCATACACCTGGAGGTGCACCGGCGTGGGCCCATGACGCTTCTCGATGCCGTCCATATGAGGGTAGATCTTCCTCGTCTCCTCCTTGAGCGGGAACTCGTCCGGCCGGGCAGCCTTGTGTGCACTGTAGCTCCTTCAGCCAAGCATGCAAAATAAGACGGAAGGCACATACGAATAGATGATCTCATCCCTTAAGACCTCCTTGTCGCTCGCGATGACCAAGAGCGGGCAGAGTCCGCCGAGGTAGCCCATAGCGGGCGAGACGAGCGGGTGCGTCAGCTGGTGGTTCGTGCAGTACAGCTGCACCTGGCTCCGGATCGTCACCTCCCTGCCGTCGACCGTGAGGCGGATGGGTCCGGGCCCAGTGGGGTCCGCGACGTCCATCTGTTTGTCTGGGGGCTCTTCCCTCCCCGGCTCAGCGCCAGGGGAGAGAGGGTCGTGCGGTGCGTAGTCCTGCGTGCCCTTGGGCGGGGGCAGGCGTGAGTCGCCCCGGACGGTAAGGACCTCGTGGTGGGATTTGTGCGAGCGGTGGGAGAGGTGTGACTTGTGTGAGCTGTGCGAAGTGCGCCGCTCGCGTGGCGGGAGGAGCGTAGGCCCACCCTCCTCGTTCTTTGTGAAGTGTGTGCGGTCTGGGCTCGGGGAGCGCTCCTTTTCCCGCTCGCTGGGGCGGACGATCTCGATTATCCTCTGTCGGAGGCGGGAGCGGACTGTGCTGGAGAGGTCTTCCGGCGGGGGCGGCCAGAGCGTGGAGGGCTTGTGGATGCTCAGTCCGTACGTGGGCACAATGTCCGTCGCGGTGTTCTCGAAGATGGAGGGGAAGGAGTGGGTGAGGTCGCACCAGGGGGAAATGAGCACCGCTCCGCCGGGAAGGGGCAGACCGGTGTCGCGGATGATTTGGAGGAGGGAGAGGACGAGCCCGCCCCCGGCAGAGTCGCCCCCGAAGATGATGCGGTTGGGGGGGATGGGCGCGTGCGAGGCCCCGGGCGGAGGGCGGATGAGGTACAGGTCTGCGCATGCACTTAGCGAAGATCATCAATCAGCTGGGGTGCTTACAAGCAGCTATACAGTCCTGCAACGCGCACGGGAAGGGATACTGCGGCGCCAGCCGGTAGTCGACCGCGAAGCACCTCCCTTTCATCTTGCGTGCAAACCGCTGCATCATGTACCGTTCCTGGTCTACGGAGCCCTGCACACAAGAGTGCTTGTCAGCACACGAAAGAGCATCGGAAAGGCGAGAGGGACGCACGAAATAGTACCCTCCGCCATGGAGGTACAGCAGACAGCGCATGCTGTCCATCCCGCTCGAGTAGACCGGCTCGCCCTCTCCCTCCGGCACGCCATTCCCGCTCGCCCCCGCGTTGCGCGGTTTCTCCCCCTCCGCACCCGCACCCACACCCACACCGCCGCTCCCGCTCCCAGTGGATTTAGGACCAAGCGTCGCCTCCCTCCTCTTCTCCCTCAGCACACGCTCCTCCCTCTCCAGATCCTTCTTACTGCACACCCACTGCGCCTCGATCCCCTGCAGCCCGCGCGTCTGCCACCATTTCACCCCGCCCACGAACGTGCGCGTGCGGTCCTCCCCGCCCAGGGCAAGGATGAGGTACTGCGCAGCGTCGTTGCAGCTTGAGAGGGGGATTCGCAGACGGATGAGGTGCACCCAGGGCGGGGCGGGGATACGCACGTTCGAGAACTGCTGGAGCTCTTCCACCGAGTGTCTGCACACCACATCACATCAGCAACTTGCAATTCCTGGGCTCGGGAGAAGAGGAAGAGAGCGCACTTTGTTGCAGCATCCATAAACGCCCGGAAAGCCGTAAAGGCCGCATCGTACAGGAGCTCCTCGCGCGCCTTGGAGTCCTTGGTTACTGTCTTGCGCTCGAGGTAGTGCTTGAAGAGGGTGTCGAGGAGGAGGGGCCCGATGCGGAGGGCGACGGCGGTGTTGAGGGAGACGTTGGACATGATGCTGAGGGTACGTGGTACTGTGTTGTGATGATGTGATTGTTGTTGTGGTCTAGTTTAAGGATATGCAAGAAGTTGTAAACGGGACATCAGTGCCTCTCGTCCCAGACGTGATTGTAAGAAACCCGTTGGTGCCAAGTGCAAGGATACAGACCCGCCCAGCGCTAAACCGACACAGAGGATCCGGTCAGGTCAGCCATCAGCCATCATCCTCGCTGTCCCGGGACCCGAGCGTGAAAACCTCAGGCCGGGTGTATGACGCATCCGGGGGATGCTTCCGCTCGGAGATGAGGTTAGCGGACGCCGAGAGGTGAGGCCGCGAGTCCGAGTCACGGTCGGGCGGAGCCGAGGGCGGGTGTTGCGGGAAAGCTGAGAGAGGGGGTTCGGCGCTGCTTACCCGTCGTTTTGCTGTTGTTGAAGCAGGACACGGCCTGCTCACAAGCTCGCTTAGCCAGCAAGCTCCTCGGTGCCCTCTCCACTTTGAATTCTCCAAAGGCGACCGCCAGCAACAAAACAGAGTCACGGTCCAGCCACTGGCACCGCACGTTCGCTCCCTCTCCAGCTTCCTGTCTTCTGCACTTCAGGTGGTCTTAAGAACGCTGATCTGGCTCATGCTGCGTTCGGATGGCTCGGGCTGCCAAACGGCGGGACAGGGCCGAGGAGATACTCTACTCTATTTAGCAAGTAGGCGACGAAGCTTGGGTTGGCCGCTGGATCTGGACGTGTTCTATTCATGAGCTGATGTTGTTTTGTATCATCTGTCTTCTTCCTTCTGCTTCTGCCCTCTACTTTGGGAGGTAGGCTACAGGTCGGGTCGGATAACGAGAGGCTCTCTGCCCGTGCGCTGCGCATGCTTCTATCTATCGAGTGGAGCGACTCTCCCCGCCTGGCAGGGCTTGCTCCGAATACATCCACTCCCCAGATCGAGTCTCCAGCAGGAGGATAGCAGGTCCTACTTCGATTGCGTCTGCGTGACCGAGAAGCGAGCTTGGGAAGGGAGGATTGTGGACTAGATTAGCTCGGCTGTGGGAAGATATTGCCGTTCTGGACTGCGTTGGGGGTATAAAGGCGCGTTGAGAGCAGGAGAGGGCGGGCACGCTTAGCCCGCCCGATCCCTACGCTAGCTCACCAGCCGCACGTTGCCAACAATGCCGCCTATCGCAATCGACACCGCTCCCTCCCATCCCTCGCTCTCCAAGCCTCCCTTCTCCTCGCCCGCGCTCGCGCTCAAGGGCAACAACGGCAGCAGCACGGCGCAAGACGAAGGGCACGTAGACTGGGCCGGATCCTACCGTTTCGCGCCGATCAGCGAAGCCCAAGTCTCGCGCGCGATGATCAAGCGATACTTTTCGGACATGTACGATCGGGCCGTTTCGGACATCGTCATCGTCGGCGCGGGCAGCGCGGGGTTGTCCTGCGCGTACGAGCTGGCGAAGCGCGCGCCGGAGAAGAAGATCACTATTCTCGAGGCGGGGGTCGCCCCTGGCGGTGGGGCGTGGTTGGGCGGGCAGCTGATGAGCGCCATGGTGGTGCGGAAGCCTGCGCATCTGTTTTTGCTGGAGATCGGCGTGCCGTTCGAGGATGAGGGCGGATACGTGGTGGTCAGGCACGCGGCGCTGTTCACCAGCACGCTGCTGAGCAAGGTTCTCTCCTTCCCCAACGTGCGCCTGTTCAACGCCACCGCCGTCGAGGACCTGATCGTGCGGCCTGACCCGCTTGACGCGGGGAGGCAGAGGGTCGGAGGGGTAGTGACGAACTGGACGCTGGTCAGCCTGAACCACGATACCCAGAGCTGCATGGACCCGAACACGATCACTGCGCCTGTTGTGGTCGCTGCGACGGGGCATGATGGCCCTATGGGCGCGTTCTGCGCTAAGAGGCTCGTGAGCAATGGGATGATCGAGAAGCTCGGAGATATGAGGTGCTTGGATATGATGCGCGCGGAACCGGCGATCGTCAAGTGCGTCTTTCCCACCTTCACATCCGTCTTCGCACCTTCGCATCCTCGCATTTCGACTCCGCTCCGGGAGAGACAGTAGCTGACCAACTGTGAACAGCCGCACGCGCGAAGTCCAGCCCGGGCTGATCATGACCGGTATGGAGCTGTCCGAGCACGACGGGTCGAACCGGATGGGTCCCACGTTCGGGGCGATGATGGCGAGCGGGGTGAAGGCTGCGCACGAGGCGCTGAGGGTGCTGGAGAGGGTGAGGGTGGAGGAGGGTGTCGTTGTTGGGGATGCGTGAGCGGGCAGGCCATGGGAGGGGAAACACGGTTTGACGATAGTGTAAAGATGATCAATTATGCGTAAAAATTAAAATTTGACTGCGGTACTCGCTGGTGTGCCAGCCCATGTCCATGTCCATCCCATCCCATCTCGCACCTCTCCCACCTCTCACCGCAGCCCACCCAACACAAACACAGAGTAAGAAAAGTTGGAGATGTTCGAACCCCCGACCCGTCGAGCGCACATCCGTCGCCCGCCCGACATTGGGGTACTAAGACGTCCTTCTGCTCAGGGCACGGCTTGACACTCGAACGCCCGCGTAGTTCGCCCCCTCTCCAAGGGAAAGAGGGCAGGGCAGGGCGCGAGCAACATTTTGGGGAAAAGTAAAGCCGTGTCGCCGCACGAAGGAAAGCAGTTTGCGCGCGCAAAGAGGGTTTTTGTACCCAGGGAGACGGAGGCAGAAAAAGGCAGATCTGATCGGGCACGTGGAAGTGAGGGCCGTGGCCGATGGGGCCGAGGGACGCGAGTGCTTTTTGGCATCACCACTGGCACCCAGGCGCGCGCATACAGCTACAGTTACAGTACCCTCTCCTCCCCACCGCAGTGCTCGTGGCAAGGACCACTTCTGGCGACAGTGCGCTCTACCGCATCTCGGGAGGTCACCCCCGATGAGCATCTTCAGAGCAGCACTCCGCTCACATCCAATATGCCGCGGTCATAGCACAGGCGCGTGGCGGGCGCTTCACTCGCACTTGCCTGCTCGCACCGCTCCCCACCCCTCTACGCCGTTATTGACCTCCCCGGTGCTGCGGTCAATACGCTTCCAGAGCACGACCCCAACCACGCCGCCACCGTCTGCCCCAGCGGTCCCCCAGCCAGCGCCAACACCAACGCCCACTGCGCCCACCTCATCCTCCGCCCCCCCTCTCCCACCTGCACCCCCCGCCCCGCCCCCGCCTCCACCTACACCCCCCAAACCGCCCCTCCTAACCCGACTCCTCCCCGCGACCCTCCAGCCCGCCCCCGAGTCCGCCTCAAACGTCTGGAAGCTCTTCCGGCTCGCTGGCCCCGAGCGAAAGCCGCTGACGATCGCTGTTGGCCTCCTGCTCATCAGCAGTAGCGTGACCATGAGCATCCCGTTCACTATTGGGAAACTGGTGCGTCTTGAGTCATGTAAATTGGGTCTGGGAGAGCAAGCGGTGCTGATGGTGTACCGGGGCAGATCGACTTCTTCTCCAATCCTGGGAATGTGCGTACTCCGCTGTATGTCCCGCCCCTGTGAGCAGTCGCTGACCACCCTCGCAGACCACCTTCCTCGGCCTATCCTTCACCTCCGCTTCCGCGCTCCTCCTCTCCCTCTTCCTCGTCGGCGCATGCGCAAACACAGGCCGGGTGATCCTCATGCGCACAGCCGGGCAGCGGATCGTCGCTCGCATCCGGAATCGAGCGTACGCGTCCGCGCTCAGGCAGGAGATCGACTATGTGGAGCGGCAGGGGGGCGGGAGCGGGGATATTGTTAGCAGGCTCAATGCGGATACGTATATTGTTGGGGACTCGTGAGTGCTCGTGGCTGCTTTCCTGCAGAGGGGCTGATGCGGGGCAGCGTTACGGGGAACCTGAGCGACGGACTGAGAGCGATCGTCACCGCTTCCGTTGGGTGTAAGCCCTGCTCCTGCTTCCTTGAACCTGGGATGCTGAGACGCAGCAGTGGGACTCATGCTCTACCTCTCGAGCAAGCTCACACTCGTCATGCTCGCGGTCGTCCCGCCAATCTCGATCGGCGCTGTGTTCTACGGCCGGTACCTGAAGAAGCTATCGAACCAGACGCAGGAGGCGCTGGGTGACATGTCGCGGGTGTGTCCCTTCCCCTCTCCCCTACCAGTGCCGGGGCTGATGCTGCCCAGGTGGCAGAAGAGACGCTCTCTGCGATCCGGACTGTGCAAGCGTCCAACTCGTACCCGATGGAAGAGCGCACCTTTTCGGAGAAGGTTCAGCTCGTGTTCGAGCTCGCGCGGAGAGAGGCCCTCGCCAGCGGACTCTTCTTCGGCGGCACGGGCTTCTCGGGAAACGTTACGATCCTCACGCTGCTCGGGTATGGAGGGAGCCTCGTCGCGCACGGGGAGATTAGTGTGGGAGACCTGACGAGTCTGCTGCTGTACACGGCCTATGTCGGCGGGGCGCTGAGCAACCTTTCGTGCGTCTTTCCCCACCAAACCTGCTTCCTACATCAACTGACCCGGGCGGGGGTGGATACAACAGCGGCTTCTTCTCCTCCCTCATGCGCGGCGTAGGCGCAGGCGAGCGCGTCTTCTCGCTCATCGACCGTGTGCCCGCCGTGCAGCCAGGCGTGGGCGAGGCGTTCGTCCCCACCGCAAGAGGGGTGATCAGGTTCGAGAATGTTGGGTTCAGGTACCCCAGTCGGCCGGACGTGATGGTCCTCCAGGGATTCAACATGGAGCTCCGGACGGGGGAGAGTGTTGCGCTTGTGTACGTCCCGCACGCTCTGAACCAGATGTGGAGAAGGTGCTAAGATGGGATGATGTGGCACAGTGGAAAGTCCGGCAGCGGCAAGTCCTCCGTACAAGCGCTCATGCTGCGGTACTACGACCCGACGGAGGGGAGGATCACCTTCAACGGGCGGGACATCCGTGAGTTCACGCCCGAGTCGTGGCGCGCGACGATCGGGTACGTCCCGCAGGAGCCCGTGCTTTTCTCGGGAACGATAGGCAGCAACATCGCCTACGGCCGGCCGGACGCGACGCTCGAGGATATCGCCGCTGCGGCCCAGCAGGCAAACTGCGATTTTGTACACGCTTTCCCGCTGGGGTATGATACGCCTGGTGCGTCTGCCTTCACGAGAGGTGGTCGGGCAGAGCTGACAGGAAGCAGTGGGGAGAAACAGCCTCTCCGGCGGGCAGCGGCAGCGGATCGCCATCGCCCGCGCATTGATTCGCAAGCCCGCGATCCTCTGCCTGGACGAGGCGACCGCTGCGCTGGATGCGGTGTCCGAGTACAGGGTGAACGACGCGATCCAGCGGATCATCTCGAGCAAGCAGACCAGCTCGATCGTCGTCGCCCACCGGCTGTCGACCATCACCACTGCTGAGAGGCTGGTGGTGCTCGAGGATGGAAGGATCTCGGAGAGCGGCACGTATCGCGAGCTTGTGAGTCGGATTGTGCTCCACGTGGGTGCGGGGCGGGGCTGATGCGCACCAGGCTTCACGCGAAAACTCGCGCTTCCGTGCGCTCATGGCTGCCCAGCTGAACATCGCTGCGGGCGAGAAGAGCATGCTTGAGGAGGCGACTGCTGAATCGGACAGCGAGACGCTTGTCGATGAGGAGGAGCCGGAGGAGCGGATCATCGACGATGTGCAGGAGGAAAAGAATCAAAAATCAAAAGCATCCATGCAATAATAATTCATCATCCATAGAGGCATTGCTGCATCATCATATATCATTCATTTATCTAATGGTCCCGCGTTGTATCACGTAGCAGTACCGATATGGCAAGCATCACTCGTTCGTCTACTGTCCTTTGGCGTGACAAGTGGCTAGATGGGAACCGCCTCCACTTGGGACATGAGGTTCGTCTGGTCCGGGTAGACGCGCACCATCCGCCAGCCAGTGCTCTCCAACAGCGTGCTGAGATGCGTGAGCGTGCGCTCCTGCGAGTTGTGCAGGATCATCATCTGTTTTCCAATTAGCCGCAGGAACCTGCATAGGCGAAGCACCCACATGGAGGTCGGATCCATACGTCCCGATGCCGACGGTTCCCCAGTTTGGCAGCAGAGGCGGAGGGGCGTCAGGCCGCCGGGCACTCGCCCAGCCAGGCACAACGCCGGCTTTGCTCAGGGTCGGATCGGCGCACACGTAATGCATTATGCTGTCGATGATGAGCAGCTTCGTGCTGGGTGCGGCGGCCTCTCGTAGGGTGGTGAGGATCTTCCGAACGTATTTATCTGACCAGTCGTGCAGGATGCGCCGGAGGAGGAAGACCGAGGCGTTCTTGATCGGCTGCGCTGCGAAGAGGTCGCGAACTGAAAACCATCTCAGCATGGCCGCACCGATCGCATGATGAGAGGTGTAGTTGTACTTTCCAACTTGACACGGCCGGAGTCCAGCGCCTCAGGATACTCCTCGTTCCAGTACTTGATGCCGTCGTCGATGACCGCAGGACGGTCCTGGATGATCACCCTTACCGCAGGGTTGGCCCTCGCGATGGGCAAGACCGCGTTGCCGATCCCACCTGCCACGTCCACGATCAGATCGTTCTCAGTCAAAGACAACCAGTTGAAACCTGTTTGTTGCATCCATTCAGATCAACCCTACGACGTGTATTGCAGCACTGACCGTGCAGCATCGCGTCCGCCGGCAGGGTGTTCTGCCACGCCCTCATGGCAACGCCGAACCTTGCCAGCCTGTTCACCTGCTCCGGCTCCTCCATCCAGTCCCAGAACGTGATGTGTGTGCCAAAGGCCCGGCTCAGCGGTGCGTCCTCTGGTTCCTCGGAGAAGGCGGTCTTGGGATCGGATAACGCCTCCCAGGCGTACGCCCCGGACTTGGACATCTCGTCCATCCTGAGCAAGATGTACAGAGGCTCCCATCCCGAGACGGTGCGACTTACATATGTCCGAAGAGCGCTGTGATCCCGGAAGTCCCCTCGTACTTGGTAACCGGACTGTACATCCATCAGCTACGAGGTGGTTGCAGGAGAGAGAACGGTACTTCGAGACGAGCTCCGAGAATGGTTTCCCGATGTCGAAGCAAGAAGAGATACGATTGTTGGCGAATACATCCGGCTCGATCTCCCGGAAGACATGCTGGGAAGCGAGGAAACGAAGCACCCGAACAAGCTTCTTGGGATCGACCTTTGCCTTGACTGCAATGGCATCCACGTGTACTCCCTGTCGAGTTCGTTTCAGATCACCGTATCAGCCAGAGGAGGGCACGCACGTTCACGTTCCCTCCCAATTCCTTGATAATCGTCGCGACGTTGCTTTCGAATGCCACGCGTGTTGCAGTGATGTGATACTACATCGGGAAACGTTCAACAAGGATAGGAACAGGTGAATGGGTGGGATTGCGTACTGATCCACCCATCCGCAGCACGCTGAGGGGTGCAGGCTGCAACGTCGCAATGAGCTGGTGCGCGGCCGAGATCGCTTGGTCGACTGCGAGCTGCACGCCTGGGCGCTGACGCCACGCCTCCTGTGCCGGGTCGAAGGGTGCGTCCAGCTCTGGCACAGCGGTACCAGCGCCCGCGCAGGAGTCAGTTATTACCGCTGTGGCGTCCGAGATAAGCTTGGACAGCTGGAGGATGGTGGAGGCCATGGTGTGTTGACTGTGGGGCGAGAGCAGGAGGACGGGATATATGTAGGCTCCTCGCCTCCAGCGAGCACGGGGTCACGGGCTGCCAGATCGTTCAGCCAGACCGGGGCAGCATTGCAAGAAGCCCAAAAAGCCTGGTAGAGTGATGTTTACGGCGGCGTTACGTCTCATTGAGCACTGTTCGCCTCGGCAGGCAGACCAGGACAGACGACTGGAATAAAGGGTTGGAACTTGCAGGAACACTCCCTTTCAGCGTTGGTTGTGAGGAGTGGGGCTGTGCCGCTCATCAGGAAGTCTTTCGGAGATAACGTCGGCGTTGTGCTCTTGTCGGAGCAGGCCTCTTCCAACACGGCACCGAGTGAAACGAATATGATGGCGTATGTTCAAGCGTGCTTGTTTCTTCACCCTTAAGCAGCCAAAGCCGCTCATCAGCTCGGAGTACGAAGAGTCGCCCCTGAACAGATCAGCCGCGCCGCTCCATTGGCGGTCTTGGCTGGCTTAGCTCGGAGATAGGGGTCTAGTCTCGGCGATAGCAATAGGTTCCAGGTGGGCAGAGTGGCGAGATCGGAGATAGGGGTCGACGCGCTCGGCGATCAGACGTGGCGAGAGAGGGCTCGGCGATGTTGTCGGTGGGTCTCGGAGACAGGGCTCCTCCCTGATAGTGCTGACTGGCTTTATAGATGGGTATTGCATCGCTACCGCTATTCTTAGGCTTTCTTTCATCCTCTGTTTGTTGCCGTCCGTTGCTCTCGGAGTTCCCTCAATGTTGAGGCTCTAGGCCTCCGCCGAAGGTCAGCCGATGGACGCGTCCGCTGCCGGCACAGCAGTCCGAGGTTCTTGCTTCGAATCATGCATGCCGCATCGACGCGTTCGAGCTCTGCCGTGGATGACAACACGAATGGGTTAGGCTGATAAATGTAAAGCTCCAGTCCACCTACAAAAGGCGCTCATTTCTGCATGGCTAGACTTCACCAAGCAGCACGGCAACATGGCAGCCAGAGTACTCCAACTCGCTAAGCTCATCTCTGACTCGGCGGCGACCATCGACAAGGCATGCACGGAGAACGGCACTTCTGTTCCCGACCTCGACGCGCCGTTCGATCCTCGCGGTGAGATGTTCCGCAGCCATGCTGGCGTTTCTGTTGCGGTGAACACGGCGATCTCTGCCGCGAACCAGCTTCTGGCGACTCTTCGACCGGCCCCGTCTTCAATCCTTCAGACCTCTTCCGGGGTACGCACAGGCTCTATTACATGGACTCATATATGAGGTTGCAACTTAGTTCGTGCACTCTACGAGCTTGCGTGTCGCGTTCGAGGCGAACGTTTCCACGATCATCAAGGAAGCAGGTGGGGATGTGGATGCATTTCTCACTCAACGTCCATCTAGTCATCAATGTGATACAATAGGGTCTCCACGTTGACGAAATAGCGGCGAAAGCAAAGATCGATCCCAAAAAACTTGTTCGGATTTTGAGATTCCTGGCGACTCACCATGTTTTCCTTGAAACCCAACCGGACGTCTTCGCTAACAATCGGCTATCGTCGCTCCTCGACATCGGCAAACCGCTTTCAGAGCTGCAGTCAAAGTTCGCAAACCTCTTCTTTTGATCGCTCATAACTTATCATTTCCAGCTCTGTGAACAAATTTGAAGGCACGTCTGGACTGCAAGCGCTCCTCGCTCGGATCCTGGATGAGTCAGCTAAGGCACGCTCCTACACCTGGGAGACATTGCACGATCCAAAGAGTGCATTCTCCGAAGAGCCCGGAGATTCACCCTTCTGCACGTTTATCGGGAAGCGCGAGCCGTACTGGGACTGGCTTGAAGAGCCGGAGCAGGCGCCGCAGTTGGCGGCGCTCGGCGTCGGGATGGGCGTGATGGACTCCATGCTCGCGGGCGGTGCCATTCTCAAAGGTGTGCGGGGCCCGTTTTTCCAGAATGAGTGTTGATCATCATCCAGGATTCGACTTCAAGTCGCTCACGGAAAATGACCTGATCGTCGACGTCGGTGGCGGGGTCGGCAACGCTGTCCTGCCTATCGCACAGGCCAATCCCTCCGTGCGGATCATCGTCCAAGACCGGGCCGCTGTCATCGAAGATGGCATTCAGCACTGGAAGCAGAAGTTGCCGGCTGCGCTTGACTCTGGGCGCGTGACTTTCCAACGTACGCTTACGGGTCTGTATCTCTTGATCTGTTCTCACGGGACTGGCACAGCGAGCGATTTCTTCGCTCCCCAGTCTGTCAAAGGTCCCTCGGTCTTCTTCGTCCGTCACATCCTCCACAACTGGTCGGACAAGTACGTCGGTCAAATCCTGTCCAACCTGCGAGCCGCCGCCTCGCCCCACACCAAGCTCCTGATCATGGACAGTATCATGCACTACGTCTGTCGTGATCCTGCGGGCGAGGAAGGGACGGTGCCTGGCTGGGAGAGTATGAGGAACGATGCGCCGCCGCCATTGTTGCCTAATTGGGGCATGGCGGGCGCGCAGACATATGCGTCGGACTTGCAGGTGAGTTCGCCGTGTCCCAGTCCAGCTTCCGAAGGCCCGCGAAAGCAGTAGATGGGTGCTCACAGGACGTACAGATGATGGCCATGCACAACGCTCAGGAACGCACCCTCCTGCATCTCAGCAAGCTGCTGAAAGGCGCCGGCTGGCGCCTCATCCGCGTCCATCCCGACCCGAGCCACCTCAATCCCCAAGTGGAAGCTGTGCCTATCTGAGCCCTCTCTCAGTCGGCAAAGTGTGCTCCACCACGCTCGTCAGCACCGTGTTGTGTAACAGGACCACAACCGGCCATAATAGTAGCTTTGTCATGCCTGTCCGAATGAAGAAGACAATGCCCATTACCATGAACAGACTAATCTACACTCGCCTGCTCTGAGCAAGACCTCCAAAGGCCCTGATCAATAAATAATCCGATAATGCCTCCTCCACTTGCCCGGTCTCCCACCCCGGCCCTCACCGCCCGCCGGCTCCCTTCTCTCCCTCCGCCGTCTCCTCTCCTCTTCAAGCGTAACATCCATGGCGCTCAGTGCCACCAGCTCCATAGCCGACGTGTCCCCTCTTTCCTCGTCCTCGTCCTCTCTCTCGGCACAAACGTCATATCCGCAATCTGCAGCACCGTCTCTCACTCGCCCTCCATCCCCGCCGTCCCATGACTAGTGAACGACTCCGCACCCCTCGCCGTCGAGTTATGCGCGCCAACTCCAAACCATCAGCGTGGATGCCCAGAAACCCAGATTGCGCAGGAAGGTGAGCCCATGCTTCCTGTGGCCTGAGCCCCCGGCTGGAGCTCGACAGCCCGAGGTCCGCCCCGCTGATACTGACCTGGAAGCCGGGTTACTACATCCAGAGAAGCTCCTCGACCCCGCGTATCCCCATGCAGATTTCGACGGTAGACAGCATTAGCAGGGAGAGGAACTGGATGTTTGTGATCTGCAAATCACGCAGCTGTGTTCTGGCGCGCATACGGGTAAAGAACTGACGTACACTAAGCCCACGACGATAGCCTCGAGCATAAACCACGTCGCGCTCTCGGAGACCTCCAAGGTCGAGGCGGGCAGGTCGACCTGGACGTAGTTGAGAATCTAGGGCGACTCGGAGCCATGCTGGCTGGGGGTTGGCACAGTGACGGCGCTCAGAATAGGATTGAACCGCTCGGCGATAGGGCTGGCCCGGTGCGGCGATAGTGCTGGCCAGGCTCGGCGACACTGCTGGCCTGATTCGGAGATAGCACTGCTTGAGCTCGGTGATAGTGCTGCGCTGTCGGTGATAGGACAGACGTGCGCGGCGATAGGTCTGTGACGGCTCGGTGATAGTGCTGCTCAGATTCGGTGATAGCGATACCTCGCTCGGCGATAGGCTCGGCGATAGCGATAGGCGGTATGAGGCTTGACCGTGCTCCGCAATAGGGCTCAGCGATGTGGATGGCGGGACTGGGCAATAGCGCCCACTGAATCACGCAGCGGGTTATGGTTTCTGGATGTTCATCGGCACCTGGTATCTCCAGAGGCGGCGGACAGAAGGTACGTCCCAATTCCTTTACTATTGCCAGGAGGTTGAAACATAAAATGCATGATCACAAGCCAACGTAGTACGCGAAGGACACCTCGATCAATGGGGACAACGCGCCAAGGCTCCGCCGCTCGGGAAACGCAACCTATCGAACATGAGCCGCATTCCCGAGCTAAGCGAGTTTCCGGTCCAAATTGCCAGCTGCGAGCAATGTCGATGAGGAGGTTGGCAGCAGTTACCAGCTCGCCCTCCTCCCCACCCTGTCGCACGGTTGTGGCTTGCATAGCTATATCCAGTTGCATCCTGCACGCTCATCGGAAGACACCCAGACCTTCCTCTCTGGCTGGTATCATAAGCTCTGGTTTGACTCCGGAGGAGGCCGTGCATGGTGGTCCACACGAGCCGGTTTCACCCCTCCAATGCTGCTGCTGCGAATTGTTGAAAATAAGCGCCAGCTCGGGACTCGGAGATGCATCAGGTGCCGCACGCCCCCTCCCATGTCCACATTACCGGCACCGACCGGTTAGTTGTTCAGCTAACCGGCGTCGATCCCACTCTTGGGGGCGGCTTACATCTGATACGCGCTTCTCCCTACTCCACAAGCACGGTGTGACAGATGCAACCCTGCTACCTCACCGTTTCCGTCCATCCTCTTTCCCCTTTTATATCGCACCGAGATATTAGCTGATAGTGTCCAATGACAGTTGGTGCAGCGGGCAGTCGGAGATCTTCGAAAGTTCGGTCCGAGATTACTTCGGAGATTACTTCGGCGTTATCCGGGAAGACAGTCTCGTTGGACACGGCAAAATGCGACTGGGATGTGATGGTGCTTGTTCGAATAGCTGTTGTCTCCCCAGCCCATAGGCGGTCTAAGTGGCACATCAGCGCCGAACAAGCGCGCTGGCAGTGCTTCCTGTCTGACGGCGAACTGGGCACCCAGCGTGGAAGAATTAGCGCTGTTGACGCCGTGCATGTGTCCTTGATCTGCTGCAGCCGCTGATACTAGCTCTGATGCCTGGATGGAACGGACATCCGCGTGGCTGTGGTCAGCATGTGGAGGTGCCTAGGCGCTTCACGGACAGCCTCGTCGTAAATAGCACATGGTGCTTTTAGTCTGATAGAATCTTCTTGCACCGTCGTGCATTTTCTGAAACAGTATGCTCAAGGACAGTATAAAAAACGCTTTCTTTGGCGTTCGGCCTTTGCAATCGCTACTGATGTGGGTTTCCTCCTGCTATCAATCGGTACGACGCGTAGATCTCGAAATGACGGTTACGATTGGGCCTAGTAACGACACGCTGAAAATTGAGCAAGGACGTTAGAGGGAGCAGGATTATATTCAGATTGATCTGTGCTTGACCATGACGTCTAACTGTAAATCGCAAGTGTTTGGAACGGTTCTCAGGTCTCAGCTGAGGGAGGGCAGGGATCTTATGGCTTATTCGGCCCCGACACGAGCAGCGCTTTCTGATGACCCTATGGAACGCAAGGTCATGGGAATGCACGTCACCCTTTGCCATCCCAATCTGTGCAGCCCTTGATCGTGCGCCTACCTACGGATGTGCTGGCATTGTCCACCGGGCTTATCTCCACTGACACAGGTTTCGCAGAACCCCGCCGCAATGTGTGGGGCTCCGATCAGCCGAACCACGCACTGTGGGTCTTTTCGCAGCCAATTCCTGGATGACTTTTACTCCCTGATAATCTCTCACATGCAGCGCTTTCCTCTGATTGGAGAGCAGATGAGAATTGGCAAAACCCGTGTCCGTTTACCGGTGCTTGTCATTTAGACGCCGAGCGCCTTTATTCCTTTGTTATAAAAGGAGACCTCCAAGCCACAGCACCCTCCACGGGCGGTTGCTTCGCATATTGCTTGCCCCTAACCCGAAATGTTGCGCTGGATCCCAATTGCCACCTATCCCGTAACTCGCAAGTTTGGGGTAATATTCAGCCTTATTACATGGATCCTCTTCACCGTTGTTGCCGGTGGCCTAGCTGGCAAGTGGTTCCGGCCGTTTCGTGCCCTAGGCGCTCACAACTCACAACAGTGTTTTCGTGGGCGGCCTACGGTTACGAGACCATCAGTCTCTCGAGCACCGACTTCAACAGCACCCAGACCTTTGTAAGTCTTCTTTTGCCGTCCGGTAAAATGACAGGTGCTGACACCTATTCCCAGTGGTATGACCGACTTATCCCTCGCGGAATCACGCCCCCCACGACTAGCTCTTGCCAACCTTTCACTTATCGTGTTGGGGACTCGTTCCGAACTTCCACAAGAATCTTCACTTGGGAAATTTCGAACATCAATCAGAACCGTATGTTCTTTGCTTTCTCATGCTCTTCAGTGTTTAAGCGGTACGCAGAGGAGGCAGATGGTACCTGGCAATCAGGTGGACTCTATACAGAGCTGGAATACAGCAACGTTGGGCTCCAGTATTGTGATGTCAGCGATATCACAATCACTTCCGACCTGTTTCAACAGTCGGTGCAGATCGACGTGAGAGTAGGACCCTTGTTGTCTGCCGTTGCTGACCACGTTCTAAGACGCGCATACTGTGTACTCTCCCAATACCAATCTTGGCCAAGACAACCGTGTTCTACTCGCCCTTGACCGGCCGAGATACATACGCTGGCAATCCTTGGATTGATGATAATTTTGTGGGTGCTGGCCCTTACAACATCATCGGCATGGGTCGTCCGCCGCAGTCGAACGTATCGCAAGCTGTAGATTTGCTGGGCAAAGACCTGTGGAACTTCATGGCTCAGCTTCTAAACGCTACCCAAGGCGACACTCCTGATCTACTGGGAATCCAACTTCTCCTTTACGGACCGAATGTGACAACTTGGTGCCCCGCAGCGTTTATTGGGGAGGCCGGATGGTGCTCCTGGGAGGACGAAGTGAAACCGCCTAGCTTCTAGTGAGTGACACCCGATTGTGCGTCAACGGTTCTTTTCTCACCCAATAACCAAGCTTCGGTCCGGAACAACTCGGTTATCTCGGATTGCTGTACCTTTGGGCGAGCAACGACACTGAGTATACCGCCAAGAAGAACGGGGATAGTCTCAATTTCTATGTCCCTCTCACGAATCTTGCGTTTGGAATGCATGCGGCTGCGCGCGCCGATTTAGGTTCTTTCAGAGGCAATAATCTCTTTCAGAACACAAGCGCGAGGCTCCAGCAACTCGACCCGGTCGGTTTCTATAACTGGAACGGTGACACTTACGGCTGGCTAGATGGTCCGAATGCTCTACGCGGTGCCAATGCACTGCGAGGAAATGACCCTTCTTTAAACTTCTCCGCGCTGCCGCTCCAAAATAATACTGGCCCCAGCATCATAGAGACAACGTACCTCTGTAATCGTCAGGTAATGTCTCCCCAATTAGCCACGTATCATCCGTGACTAATCAAGTGTATCAGGCCCAGAAGTCTGCGGCATCCCTGTTCTTCGCCATTACCTCGGGTACCTGGTCCAACTTGTTTGGTAGGTCCATGAGCTGGAACCATCCATGTCTGTTCGCCTGACCATCCATACGCAGCCGCTTATGGATTTTGGATGTTCATCAGCACTTGGTACATCAAGAGGAGACGAACGGATCGTACGTCTCAATCCCCATGTTCTTGATGCTGTCCGTAGACTGACACATCTATGACTCGAAGCCAACGTTTGCGAGGGGCACGTGAACAGTTCAGTACGGCCCCTCCAGCAAACATCTTCGAGGACTCGTCTTCTCTCCACGCCAAACACGGGAACATGGAGTGATAGCGCCACGTTAGCCGGCGACTTCCAAACCGAGGACAACAACGACGAGGACGTGGAGGCAGCCGACACCTACAAGCTCGTCCCTCTGTCAAAACCTCCCCGTGTTGGGCGCGCGTCAGGCTATACCGCTTTGCCGTTGGGTGGTTCTCCATCAGACGCTGGCAGCCCCTATTCCCCGTCTGGCTTTCAGAGATCGTCCAGAACTCCAAATCAGCCGGTTGCTGACGGTCCAGATGAGCCATTTTCACCGCCGGCCACACCTTCGGCCCCACTGATTACGAAGAATACGGCTTCGAAGCGAGCCTGACACGCGCATGACGCACTTCATGAGCCCCTTTTGCCAGAGTGCAACCCGTTTGCCATGTCGTCCGTACACATTCTCTTCTCCTCTTTCTTGCTTTGTGGAAATTTGCATAAAGTTTGGACGAGTGTTTGAGTCAGATCGTGCTCGGTAGAAGTTTGTTGACGTGTATTCTTGAATGTACCATGTTGTTCCGATTGCACCTGGGCTACAACAGCCGTGTCCGTGACCTGCAGGCTTCCTCTTGCCTCAAATAGTTGCGCCGAGACCAAAGTACAGCATCCAGAGAAGTCCATACGTCGCAGCCTCAGAGGGGTTCGAATTGACCGCAAAGGACGCGCTAAAGGTGGAAACTGATTGGCAAGTCGGCGGTCGACAGTACACATTGCCCACTGGTGATCATCAAGGGTTCACGTCGATGTAATGCAATGCACAAGAACGAGGTTCAGAATTGATGCATAGCACAATGTGAAGTATTGCAGAATGAGTTGCTCTCGCTCATGCAAGCGCAGTGACCATCGCCACCATAGTATCTCCTACGTCGGCACGGAGTAAGTCACTAGGCGAAGTTTCTTGCTGAACCGCCCAGTCGTACGCCTCAGCCAGGATCGCATCCGTTATCGGTATCGAGCGTCTTGCAAAGACGTGAATTAGGTTGCTGACTCGTGAGATAGCCGCTCTTGTCTCCATATCGATGTCCTACAAGGCGGTCAGTAGCGGTCGCTAAATCCACATTGAGGTGTTAACTGACATCATTCTTGTTGGAGTATACTGCTTCTGCATCGAACCCTTCCTCTCCTTCTTTCTGATTCTCAGCAACATGCTTCGCGATCCAGATGTAGCCGTTCATGCCGAGGATAAGGTCCACTCCACAGGGCAACGAGCAGAAGTGCGAGTTTCGCCGTCGAATAAGGACAGGAGATACCGTGACAAGCTGACCGTTTCGCAGCTGGAGGAGTATCAGTGCTTTCCTAAGAGGCGGGAAGAGGTGTTGGGCGCACCTTTCCGTACTTCAACGAGCGCGTATGCAGATTGAGCGCACCGTCTCCATGCGTCGGCTGTACCTCAGCCACCAGGAGATCCCCTTCCTCAAAGAACTTGCGCATTTCCAGTTCATCACTTTCTAGTTTTCGTCTCTTCAGAGACGAGTCAGTGGGTGGATGGACACATTTCAAGACAGGTTTACCTGTACACCTCCAGGAAGGTTGACAGACGATAGTCGAAGGAGCGCGTCTTGATGGCCATTAACATCCACCTTCCATCTTGCAGCTTGAACCTCGGTAATCCTCCCGACAACTAGGTCTCCGACTTCTCCATGATATCTATCCATATGGTTGGAACGCACGTCCAAGAGACGGTGAAGCAATCGTACCTCGTCCGCAACGCTCGCACCGACACCAGCTTGTTCACCCTTTCGATCGTCCCGCTCAACGACGCCACCACATCATTATCCTCGACAAACGTCCCATGTCCTCTGTTCGTCGCTGTCAGTTCGGTGGACCGGGCTGCAGTGATAACCACGCACCTCATGAACTGGGTGGCGGAGGTGATGACCTCGCCCGGCGAGGTGAGCTTCTGAACACCTTCGTCGTCAAAGTCCCAATCCATGTCCATGTCCTGCTCTTTCACTCGTGCATCCGTGGCAGAGCTTCTCTGCCATCTAGAAGAAGATGCAGCGGGTGGTAGGATCGTGAACATCGCGGGGGAGATTGCGCGGTCGTCGCGGTCGGGGTACGCAAAGCAATTGAAAGCCCTGACCGTTTTCGTCTGTCGGCGTTAATGGGACCGCTGAAATTATCTAATCGCCGATGCTCCTCTGTTGACCGTCCCGTCAACGAGATTAACCCGATCTCGCTTCGCTCATTCCAGCAGGAGAACTGGACCCGCTATTTGACCCATCAGAAAGTCCCTTGTGAATTAAATTGGATCTTGCTTATCACCTTAATATTGAAAGTCCGATGTATAAGTCATTCAACAGATAGTCCCGTTTGTCCGTTGATGACCATCCCTTCCTGCTACAACTTTACTGGACTATTCCATTCTCGCCCGGAGTGTGGCTCAAGAACTGCAAGATTCCTGGCATTTGAACGCTGTACACGCCCCCATCGCGCGCCTTCGCTTCGCTCGGCGGCGGGGCGTGTCTTGGTGGGCTCGCCCGGAGCCGAACCCTTAAAATGCTGGACGCGGACTTTTTGACACGTGCGCTTGTCTGCATCGCCACGGGGTGTATTCTCTTAATTAGTAGATGCTTCCCACGAGCGCGCATCCCAATGCCATTCCTCCACCATGTTGTCACCACACTGCGTATCATAACGAAACCCTCGGTGGTTGTGCCCAGCCTGACTGTGCGATGTACGTGCTGTTCGTCAACTCAATGCACGGTGTAGGGCCTGACCGTCTGTTTCTTAAAGCCGTTGCCAACATCAACTTCGCAAAGCTGCGTGATGCTGGTTATGAGGGTGTCGTAATTGATAGGGACAACTGCTTGGTGCGCATCGCTCACTCCCACTCGCCAATGGCTTGAACTGACGTGATGGAATAGACAAGGCCTAGGCAAGATGACCTGGTTCCTTCGCTAACAGTATGTACTTCAGCGGCTTGCCCACAAGGCTAGCTAACGTTGCGGGTCAGGACGCCTGGGCAGACTGCCGCAAAGCCTTTGGCCCTGATCGTATCCTCATCGTCAGCAACTCGGCGGGAACCTCCAAAGACGCTTCTTTCCTGCAGGTGCGTGCTCCACGACCCCGCACTGCGTGCTTTGCTTACGGTTTCACAGGCTGAAGCGCTTACTCGAAACCTGGGCGCTCCCGTGCTGCTGCACGAGGCACCGAAGCCGTGGGTCGTCAAGTCTATATTGCATTACTTTGCCGCGCTTCCCTCTTTATCGTCAGCATCGGTATCGCCAGAGTCCAAGACCGAGGCGACGCAATCTCGGAAACCGGCACCGCCGCGATTGGTAGTGATTGGAGACAGGATATCGACCGATATTGTTCTTGGCAGCCGGCTCGTGGGCTCGTTCAGCATATGGACGAAGAAGGTCTGGCAAGAGGAAAGTTTTGGGGTCAGAGTCGCTCGACTATTGGAGGACGGCGTGTTGGCTGCTGTTACGAGATGGCGGGCATGGCGAAGGAAGCGGAGAGGGTTGGAATCCGAGGATGATGCCGGCCGAATGTTTGTTAAAGACGAACCGATTGTGGAGGAGCCGGCAAAGGTAACCTGGTGGAACTCGATCATATCATGAGGTCGAGGCTTGCTGCCTAGATCCACTTGATGATTCTGTACATCAATCCGAGTCGTTTCCGGCTTCCACAAGTGTTGCAGCACGCTCTGGTGCAGCACGAGGGTATCTTTTGATAGGCATAACCGTTTGCCCGAATCGGCTCGATTTGCTAATACGCGAAGCCCTCGGAGTCGCGCCGTCAATGCATTATCAGTCGCGTCGCCGCGTGGTGAATGTTTCTTGTCGCCCGATCTCTTATCATGGCAGTTACCCCACATTTCTTGGGCACACTATGGCCGACCTTCGTATATAGCGGACTGAGGACAGCGTGTGCTCCCACACTGTTGGCCACGTCTTGATCCTGTTTGGATACCATAGACACGAGCGGTCGACCCAAAATGCCTCTGAGATCGTTCCTCCCCGTCGCCGCGCTGCTCTCGCTGGCTGCGGCGGCCCAAACACCTCTCCGTCCCCAGCAGCACACCCAACACGCACCGGTTGCAGTCGACTACGAGGCCTTATTTTCTGCTCCCACCATCAATGGAGGATACCTAACCAGTTCCTTCGTCGACGACAGCTGGAGCCTGATGAGCTTCGGGTATGCGAGCCCACTGAGATGCTTCGGGTCTGATAAGGAGACACCGTTCGATGTCGCGATCATTGGTGAGCAGTAATCTGCATAAACCGCTTTCCAAGATGCTGACGAGGACCAGGTGCACCTTTCGATACGACTACGAGCTACCGCCCTGGTGCCCGATTTGGTCCGAATGGGATCCGACAAGGCTCGCGCCGCATGCACATTGGGTCGATCAACGTGCCTTACAAGACTCGGGTCACCGATCACTTGAATATTGTTGACTGCGGTGATGTTCGTGAGTGTCTCTTTGCTCCTGTAGGCGGGATGAGAGTTGAGACGACGTGATTGCAGCCATGACCTTCGTGGACAACAAGGTCGCGATCCGGCAGCTCGAGACCGCGAATGCCGACCTGGTCCTGCGCGAGAGCTCGACCTCCTTCAACGGCACGAGCATCGCAAAGGACGGCAAGTTCCACCCGCGTGTGCTGACCCTCGGCGGGGACCACACGATCACGCTCCCCCTCCTGCGGGGCGTGGCCAAGGTCTACGGGCCCGTCAGCGTGATCCACTTTGATAGCCATATCGGTGAGCTTTCTGTACCCGCCGCCGAAGGTCGCTCACTCATTGCAGACTCTAAACATGGGCCGTACAAAAAAGACACTTGGAAGCCTGGAACATACGTGCGTCGCCCTGGGCTTGGGCGACGGGGTGTTGGCTGACTTGGGCTGCAGGAGAACGGTCCTTGGCTGCCGGGCGAGGAGGTGCCCGTGACGCACGGCTCCTACTTCTGGTACGCGGCACAGGAGGGCCTGCTCGCGCCCAACAACTCCAACATCGTGCGCACACCATCATTGCTTGTATTGCACGTCAGCTCACAAGTATATGGAACAGCACGTCGGTATCCGGAACGCCCTGCAGACATGGGGCGACTACGAGAACGACTACGAGGTCGGATTCGTCATCTCCCACGCGGAGGACATCGAGGAGGTCGGCTGGAGGGGAATCGTCAAGCGCATCAGGGAGGTCGTGGGGGACAACCCGGTCTACAGTGGGTGTTTACTCTATTTGCTGGTGACATGTGCTCACGTGAGTTAGTTACTCTCGACATTGACGTGATCGACCCCGGTATGGCACCCGCTACTGGAACGTGAGTTCCCTAAAACGACGGCCGTGATCCACAGCTGACGGCTCTGATCCCCAGGCCCGAGATCGGCGGCTTCAGCACACGCGAGATCAAGCAGATCCTCAAAGGCCTGCAAGGGCTCAAGATCGTCGGTGCAGACATCGTAGAGGTCGCACCGGCGTACGACACGCAAGGTGCGTCCCCCGTCCGCTGTCCACCACTTCTTGCATGCTGATAGCGGGTGCAGCGGAGATCACGATGATCGCGGCGGCGAATCTTGGATGGGATATCCTGGCGCTTATGGCGAAGACACCGCTGGCGGAGTGATTGGATTAGATCAGATTGGATACAGTGGTATGCGTTGGGAGGTATCATGCGGTAGACCACGGTCACATGGGGGTTATGGTATAGAGGAAATGGAAATGGAAATGGAGGACTGCCTGCTGTTCCCGCTCGGGGCGTCGAGTGCCGGTGCGCTCGGACAGGCTGTTGTTGTGCTGCGTTGCGGTGCCTTGGTTTGCGCTCGTGCACATCGGTGCTCGTCTTCCGCGTGTGGTGATAGTGAAAGCATGGGACGAAGCCGAAGCCTTCGAGCCTGAGCTAGACCCGCCTGGACGGAAAGCCGCAAGCGGTGGTCGACAGTATACACGCACGCAAGACTCGAACGCATCACTGCTCCACGGGCTGGAAACGGTTGTAGTGGGCTTTTGTACGAGCTTCGACTACTTCTTGCGTCGTCTCGGGGAGGTCTTCGATGAAGCGACCTAACAACGCCATCAGCAAGATGTACCAATCGCAGGTAAAGGTGCGTACCCGGTGAGCCGGCGAACAACGACAGCGCGGGGACGACCGTATTGGGCGGCAGGACGGTATTATCCGCGATCCTGGCGCAGTCCTTTATAATGGTAAACTTGCCAATGATGCAATTCCTTCCAATCTCGACATAGTTCCCTATCTGCGCTGCCTCGACGATGCTCCCATCCCCAATATGCACTCCATCGCCTATCTTCATCGGGTAGAAATTGAACGCGCCCTTGTACGTCTTGTACGGCGGCCGGACCACCACGCCCTCCCCGACGAGACAGTACCGGCCGAGGGTGATGACGACCGTCGGGGCGTTCCCGGCCTTACGCAGGTCCCCCCGCAGGATCGCCCCGGGGGAAATGATCGACTTGCCGCCTAGGACGATATTCTGCGGGCCGGAGATCGTAGCGCGGCGGGAGACCTTGTTCCCCGTGTCCGTCTCGATGAAACTCGCCTTTGGGTAGGTGACAACGGGGTGGAAGGACATTGTCAGCCTGGGGTGGGAGGCGGCGTGGGGAGAGGCGATCAGGGGCCAATAACTTGAACGAGAACGTGTAATTCGTACTCCGCCTGCGCACCAAAATGGGGTCGTACTCTCGGCATACCATTTCACCTTTAACCATTGCACGACTCGTCTACACCGCCGGCAGCAGCCTGGCAGCCCCCCGGCATGAACTCGTACCCGACCGAGCTGCTCCTGCAGCTCGCTCCACTCATGTTCGTCGCAGGGTTAGAGGCCTTCCCCCCGCCCTCAGCCACCGCCTCCCACTCGCCCCCGCACGCAAATGGCGCCAATGGCACGCAGAACGGGGACGCTAACCCGCACACGCCGCCCGAGGAGAACACAGAGGCGGAGTTTGCCCTCCTCGCGCACAGGCTCAGGAAGACACTCGGCGTACATCGCAAGTCCAGCGTGTGGGACCCAGAGCGAGGGAAGGACTTTGATGTCCTGCTTGTGGAGAAGGTGCGTTCTCCCCCATTCCCCCTCGGGCTCTGACAGAACGCGATCCCGAATCAGACTGTCCGTTTCCCACCGCGCAAGATCCTCCCGCCCTCCTCCGTGCCCCAGCCCGCCGATTCCGTCCCCCACTCCCCGCTCTCCCCGCTCACGCCCACCTCCCCGCTCTACCCCGACGGCCTCATCGCCCCCATCTGGGTGCGGAAGCACACCACCCTCGTTCCAGCCGTATTCGTCCTCTTCCTCCGTCTGCCAGAGGTCATCCCCGCCGGCGCGCTCCCGACCGAGAAGGAGATGGAGGAGCAGAGGGAGAAGGACGCCGAGCTCGCAAGGGAGATCGCGGAGCGTAAACGGAGCACGGCGGAGAGGGGGATTAAGCTCACCGTTGTGCTGCTTGCGACACGCGCTATGCTTGGTGAGTACTTTCGTCCTTTCCTACCCTCCTGGGCCTTGTACACCAGGCGGAAGGGCGTCGTCATCCCCTTCTTCGGTCACGTGATGGGCCTTCTCCCTTGCTTGCTCCTTCTAACCCCCCGCATCGAAAGAGCTAAGCCCCTCCTCCATAGACGACAAATCCCTCGACCTGCGGCTCTCCTCCCTCCGCCGTCAAGCGCAGCTCGACTCCCGCGCAGCGCTCTTCGTCCTCTCCCCCGTCTCCCCCTCAGAGCTACACGACTTTGTCGCCTCCCTCCGCAGCGCCCTGCACCCCGTCGCCCTGGCCTACTACGCAAATCACTCCAAGACGACGCGCCGGAAACGCTCGCGCCCGCATACGCAGGCTGGCGCCCCGCCCGCCGCGGGAGGGCCGCCTAGACCGCTCAGGCCTGAGGGGTGGGCAGTCAGGTACGAGTATAAGATGGGCGTGTTTGCAGAGTTTAGGGGCGAGTGGGAGCTCGCTAGGAAGTAAGCATGCGGGCGCATGTTGACATGGGACCATATACTCACAGCTTGATAGACACTTTGAAGACTGCTGGTCGGCATTGCTCGACATGTTCAGTTCCACGGCTATCCTGCCGCCGAGAACGAAACGCTGGGCAGAAGCCAAAGTGCTCGCTGACACAGTCTCCTTCAAAGTCCGTCCCACACTCTCCCCACCCACGTCCCTCTAATCCCAGTTTCCAGATCGTGAAATTCTACCTCTACCAATCCTCCTCGCACGCCGCAGTGCGCCAATTCCGCGGCCACCTCTCGCGGTTCACCGACCTCTCCCGCGGGTGGGGCATGGGGGAGGAGACAGTGGAGTTCTGGGGCTGGGCAGCAAGGCAGTACAGACTCCTCTCCGAGCTGCTGGAAAACGGCCTCACCTCCTCCCACCCGGTCTCCCTCCCCTCCCTCGCCCCCGCACCCCCGGGCGGGCTGCATACCCAGTACCCGCACCTCATGCAGCCGGGCCAGCCCCTCCCCATAGCCGGTACAAACCCGTCCGACGCGCTCGTCGGCCCCGCATACTGGTACCTCTGCGCGGCCGAATGCACGCGCGAGCGGCGTAAGCGCTGGCTTTCCCTCCTCGAGCAAACGCCGGAGGACGCACGCGGACACGCGAATTTCCAGAATGAGAAGAAGGTGGACCATCAGGCTGTCATCCGCGAGCTGTATACGAAGGCGTATGAGCTGTTCAAGAAGCACGCGTCGGGTATGGCGGACCAGTCGCGCTTACCGTTCTATGTCGCGTTCCGTGTCGCCGAGGCGTACTTCGATGCTGGGGAGTGGGAAACGTCTGTTCGGTGAGTGACCTTGTCCCAGCACTATGAATTCCCAGCTCATGCGATGTAGGTTCTTCGAGCGCACTGCCAAACTGTACCGACGCGAGCAGTGGAACGAGCTCCTGCTCCCCATCCTGCGCATGTGGCACCAATGTGCCAAAGAGCTCGCCGACCTGCAGTCGGCCGTGCGCTTAACGCTTGAGCTCATGGCAGCCGGAGAACAGGGACTGGAGGAGGAGCTCTTAGCTGTGTTGGATACGACTTCGCCCACGAGCGAGGAGCCGCTGATCTTGGATCTGTCTCCGAACGAATCTCTACGTGCGTCTGTGCCCATGTGCTCTCGTGCATGCGCTGATGCCCGCTTACCAGTCTCCGCATCGGTCATGTTCTGGGAAACCGAGGTGTACCCGGAGCAGACGGCCTCATTCCAGATACAGCTCGCCGCGCCTCCCTCGCTGGATCTCTCGACTTTACCCATTTCAGCCTTGCGCCTCGAGCTCGAAAATGATCAAACACCTCTTGTAATCTCCCATGTGGCGAGCGAGCACTCGTCCGCCGAAGGCACGATACAGTGCGTTGACATCGGTGAGGTGTCTGTGCCGATGAAAATCTCGGCGAACTTGCGGTGGACGCGAGGCGAGGTCAAGGTGTTCCGAGGAACTTGGACATCGGTGCAACCTGCCGAACTGAGGGTTAGTGCATGTTCATCAACACAAATGACTTGGTCTGATATCTCCGCCCATCAGATTGTGGCCGCAGTCCTTTGCATAAGTCAAGGGACGTGGAACATCGAAATTCCCTTGGACCCTAATACGCTCAGCCCCCCAACTCCATCCCCGGCCCGATGGCTGCAACCACCTCCTGAAAGCCCAAAGTTCCTGGAATTCCCGAATGAATCTCGGACAACTTGCCAGTAGGTTATCGGCAAGCCATATCGAACGAGGCTAACATGTCCCCAGTGTCATTGTTAAACCCCATGATTTCCATATCACAATATCTCATGAAGAACCTGCATATATTAATGAAGGATATCCCATCACCATTGAGGTGGCTAATCTTGAAGAACGAGATCTGGAAGCGGTCATAGACGTCCTCTTGCAGCCCTCCGAGGACGAAGATCGTGCGTTGAGACACTTAATGCGAGCAAGACAGAATTGCTGATACCATTGCAGGGAATCAAGTCGCGATTGATGAACATCAATCTTCCGGCTTTATCAAGGCTGTTTCATTCGGCATCATCAGAGAAGGAGAAGTTGCTTCCAAGATCCTTTGGCTGACGTCAAGTGGTTCCTTATTCGATCGCACCCTGGATCTGTCTATTCAGACCCGCACAGTGGAACCTAACGATGATTCTCCCATCTCATCCACCAACTCTATGGAAACTCTGCGCACAATCGTAGTGCCCGTGATACAGCCGGTGGCGTGCACGGTGAGCACGGTGTATCACAGACAAGTGCCTTCGATTCGGCCACTATCAGACTCCGACGGGTCAAACTCACGTGACTCGTTCTCATCTATGGGAGCCAACTTCTCTGCCACATTTTCTTGCATGGGGCCGTGGCCGCTGACAATACAGAGTGTCCGTTATGTTGCAGCGGACCAGGCACCTGACCGGCTCGAAATGACTGCGTCCTCCCTGGACCACGAGGACCAATGGCCGCTCACCTGGGAGGGTGATTCGGCTTTTCAAGCTGCTCTCGACTTCCGCATTGTGGCTTCAAACTCCGACGATTCTTCGCTGGAGTTTCCCGACCCTGATCCTCACGTTCCTGCTCCGGGTGGTTTGGAAGTCACCTGGTCAAGGTAATGCCTCTCCCTCGGTCGACATTGCGTAAACTGAGTTCATTTTCAGAGTTCATCCCTCGTCACCTACCCCGGCGCCCTGCATCACATTAATCTCATTGCCGCCCTTGCTTGCGCCGGCGCACGCAATAATTGGTGTCCTGACGCCACCGTACACTGTCTATATGCATTCTCCCTTCGCTATGCGTCTCGCTGTCCAAAATTATCACACAACCCGATCAGTGGCCGTATCCGTGCAGGTCGATCCTTCAGAATCCTTCTCGATTCCCGGCCCTCGCAAGACTCGCCTGACCGCTCTGGCACCGGGTACATCCGTAGATGTGCTCTTCCGTGTGTATCCAACAATGCTTGGCATGCAAAAGCTACCTCCAATTACTATTCTGGAACAGCCGCTGTCTGCTAATAATGCGGTGCCACCTGTCAACCCGCAATCGCCTGTTATCGAATATAGACGATCGTATGAGGAAGATGAGGAAGACTTTTCTTCGGCCACAGCAGCACCTTTATTGCTGGCTGATCCCTCGGATCCGGACCGTGCGGCATTAGAGCCGTCCGCACAGGGCATCACTGTATTAGTTGTTCCATACACTCAGTCGCAAACATAGATTGTATTTCCTATATATCCGCAATGTTATACCCAGCCAATTGGACCCAGCCAACGGACGTCTTCCTGACAACGATCACAACAGTGTCGAGAAAAGCTACGAGGAGCCGTTTGCTAAACGATCTCGTCCATCGTCATCTGAAGGTACTTGATTTGTTCTCCGACCCATTCTTTGAAGTCGTCCTTTCCAAGAATATCTTTGAATTTTCCCGCAACTTGCAAACCGGCTTCTGACTTCTTCTCCTCAATCTGGTCATATTTCGCCCGAAAACGTTCGGAAAGAAGCTTAAGCCGATAGGAAGCCCACTTCGGGACAGGTCAGCCCCTGACATGTGCGCAGCACAAGGCACGTACCTGCAAATAGATCTCATTAGTGTCCGAGCACATGCGAATTGTCTTCAGAGTCGAGTCATCGATTAGACTGGAGTCCTTGGCACGATAGCTGGTAACCTATGTCTCTAGTGAGTTACTCGTGGAGGACACGATGTGTCCTGCTCACCATGGTGACTCGTTCGCGGGAGTTCCATGCGCCGCAAGCCATATGCTACGTTACAGTTAGGTAAACGATGGCTATCATTGGAGTTCAACCCACGTTGATGTACTGTGTGAAGCTTCTCAGAATGACGCACCTCCGTTCGCAGACAAAATCCTCACCTTGCCCTGAAGCATTACTGCCCACCCGAGCTCCGGCCCACGAACTCTGTAGATCTTCCCGTCCCCACCCTCCAATGCGGTGTCTCCGCCCATCATGCTAGACGCGTCTGAAAGCATGACCACGCAGACCCATGCTGGGGTAATGACGTTAGCTCAGGGAAGGGGCCGGAACTTGAGCAGGCGTACGGTAACTGTCGACGTGCCAGCCAACCACCTTCTCCACTTCAGGCGCTTCATCATCCAATGACTCGGTATCGGAATCGTGCGGGACTAAAGGGGGAAGCGGTGGAAGTGGATCCCGACCGAGGGAGTCCAGACCATCCAAGGCCTGTATATTGGTATGACCCAGCTAAATGGCCCCTGTTAGCAGTATTTCCAGCCGATCAATGACAGGACTCACCTCATAGGGCATGATCGGGACCAGCTCCATGCCAGCAGCGTCCGAGCAGGCCTGGATCGTTGCCGGGTGGGTCCAGAGTGCTTCTGTGAACGGCCCAATGTGAGGGGCGAAGCCTCGCAGTTGGCACTTGGCAAGGACATGCTCTCTTCGGTAGGATTCGATCACGGGCTTGGAGAAGATCTCCTCGCGCAGGGCCTTGACACCCTCGAGGTTGAGCAGTGGAAAAGGGTCGGTGCATGCGATAGGAGAGAGGGTCTTCAGATGGCCCAGGCCCAGGTCGGACATCGTCAAGAAGTGCTTGGGGGCCTCATAAGCAAGATGAACAGCGGGGTCGAAGATCGCCATGGAAATGAACAGTTGATACGGCGAAGAATTGGACCAGGATGTTGTGCAGGCTTATAAGTAGCTGGTGTAGAACCCACTGACTGCCGCGCCCCTTAAATAGCCTTTCAGAGTGGCAACCCTGTACGCAGAAGACAGGTGGTAACAGCATGCTTGGGTGGAGAGCACTACGAACTTTTACGTTAGACTGGACTCAACATGCCGACAGTTGAGCCCGGAACGAGATGCTTCGCGGACCAGAAGCGTCCAATGTTGTCTTCACCTTTTAGCTCCAGCGTGCTAAATCGATCGGCATGCGCGTATGGTCATGTATTGTGACGCGGTCGCAGGGAATCCAGAGCAGCTTAGCACGGTGGTCGGTCACATTGCCGAGCTAGATGGAGGATCTAGGGTCCCAGTAATTGAATGCGATCCGCATACAATCAGCGGCCGGTGGTGCGCTTCTCCGCACCCCCTGTGATGGGGCTTGCCCCAGATAGGGGTATACAATGCGGCTTCGGTGCGAGAACATGTCGTGGTGTCCAATCAAGGACCTGTCCATTTGAAGAGCGAGCGATGACAGAGGCAGACAGTCATTCATTACGTACAAATGGGATAACCGCGTCCTCGCGCCTCAACCGCCTGAACGGACAGCGGAGAAAGATTGAATCTGCCGCTTATCCGGCCAAGCCAGCCAGCACACACATCTCCCCATCGCAGCAGCACTCCACACCAAGGACCCACAAGATCGACAAGTCGTTCCACATCGATCTCATCGATGCCTCCTCAGCCACCTTCCCTGCAGTCGTCCGTGCTCAGTACAACTCCAAGCTATCGCCATTGTGAATCTCGTAATCGGCGAGCGTGATATGGTCCTTGAAAATGGTGTACCTAGATAAAAAGATAAGGCATATGTCAGCCAGGGTTCGCGTAATTTAGCCTGCAAGCAAGGCGGAGGTGAACGGAACGCACCATTTCTTCAGCTGGATCTTTTCGGGCTTGGTGCCAATCTGGGCAGCGATGAGTGCCTTCAGATCACCGACGGTATCGTCTGGGCTGCACTTGACTCGGACTGGAAGAGGCGGCGAGGTCAGCAAACGGTGCACACATGCAGCGAACAAAGGGAAAGACGCACCCTTGCGGCCCAGACGGTCGTTAGCGATTACCTACACATTCGTCAGGCACAGGTCCATGTAATCATGATCGATAAAAGGGCTTACTTCAATGAGGGGCATAGTAGTGTACAACAGAATGAAGTGTGAAAGAAAATAGGCAAAAGCAAGTGCGCGAAACTTGGGGGCAAATGAGCCTGGTGCGTGCGCGCCAGCCAGTCACCGCGTTTCCCGCTCAAGTCACGCCCTGAACGGAGGCATAATGTTCTGGCCTCTTCGGCAGGAGATTGGCCACATGCTATCACATGAAAAGAGGCGGGCGCTTCGTCCAGTGTCGCCCCAAGTGTAGCGTCACTCTAACTGTGTGCGGTAGCCGTCGAAAATTATGCGATGTACACGTACAGTTAGCGCAGCGGGCTAGCCTTCCCGGCGACCCTTTCCTCGGTTATGGCGCTTCTCCGTACTCATTAGAATACAAGCACGCTCGTCGAAGCAGATGATGATCAAGATTGAATAGATGACTTCTCGATGGACTCCGTTATCTAGAAGGTCGCCCAGGGCGGGCCAGGATGGCTGTTCTCTCCGGGATTGTAACCTGGGTTCCCCCTAACATGATCGTCCACCTCTTTCGTACCCGGCAACCGAGCGGACCGTCAGGAAGCAATGAATACGCGATTGCAGACACGATGCTGGACTTCTGGCCCTTGGTTCCTTTGTTGAGATCGCAGGTTCGTCGCTGCCCGACCTGACCGGCGAGTGTATTTTCCGCCGGTGAGATCATACACCGTAGCAGCCTTCTCAGCTGCGCGACCTCGAACGACGGTTCCTCGAGTGCACAGCGCGCAAGGCACGAGGACTACTACCCTTGCCAAGCACTCGATCCAATCGCTCTCCCATCCAGGCGCGAAGCTAAAGATCGTCCGTCTTGGGCAGCATTTGTGGAGCTTACTCCTTGAAGCAGCGTTGGACCAACTGAACGGAAACTCCAACGAGGAACAAGATTGCGCCATGCATAAGCTACATTTTATTCTCTCGAATCCTCACGCCATCACGGCTGTAACTAGACACAGAACGAACGAAAAAAGGGAGCAGAGGTGATAGCAAACTGAGTGGGGTGAGATGCGCTTTGATACTCATATCAAAATCATGACAACGACAGTAGAGAACCGCATGCAGATAAGGGCAAGGACACGGCTAAGCCTTTTGAATCTAGCGACAGAGGAGTGAGAGGATTAGCGAGATGGGGGATGCGTACAGTGCAGGGAAAGGGAAAGGTGTGGGGGAAAAGAGTATGCAGAGACAACTGAGAAAAAAGGAGGACCGGTCCTTTAGTCCTTCTTGGGCTCCTTGGGCTCGTCCTCTGTTGATGTAGAGTCGGCGTTGCCAGCCTCCTTCGCCGCCTGCTCCGCGTTCTTCTTCTCATACACCTTCTGGAACAGGCCGAGGGACGCGGTCTGCGTCTCGCCAATGGCCTCCTTGATCTGCTCAGCGGTCACGTTGGCATCGCCGGTCTGGCCCTTGAGAGCGAGTTCCCGCAGTTGCGCAACGAGCTTGGTGACCTTCTCCCTCTCAGCCTCCTCGAGCTGGTCCTTGAACTCGCTCATCGACTTCTCCGTGTCGGCGCAGATAGAGTCAGCGCGGTTCGCCTGCTCGATCACCTCCTTGCGCGCCTTGTCCGTCTCGGCGTACTTCTCGGCCTCGGAGACCATGTTCTCGATCTCCTTGTCGGACAGACCGGAGGAGGAAGCGATGGTCATGGACTGGTCCTTGTTGGTGGCCTTGTCCTTGGCGGAAACGTTCACGATACCATCGGCGTCAATGTCGAAGGTGATCTCGATCTGGGGCACACCCTTGGGTGCCGGGGGGATGCCGACCAGGTTGAAGTTGCCGAGCAGCTTGTTGTCGCGCACGAGCTCACGCTCACCCTGGTAGATCTTGACTTCTATGGCGGTCTGGCCGTCAGCAGCGGTCGAGAAGGTCTGCGACTTCTTGGTCGGGATCGTGGTGTTGCGCATGATCAGCTTTGTCATGATACCGCCGAGAGTCTCGATACCGAGGGAGAGGGGGGTGACATCGAGCAGCAGGATGTCGGTGACGTTGCCGCTGAGGACACCGCCCTGGATGGCAGCGCCGATGGCGACGGCCTCATCGGGGTTGACACCCTTGCTGGGCTCGCGGCCGAACAGGTTCTTGACGGTATCGGCCACGCGGGGCATACGGGTCATTCCACCGACCAGGATGACGGCGTCGATCTCGTTGGTCTTGACGCCGGCATCAGACAGGGCCTTCTTGCACGGGTCGATCGTGCGCTGAACGAGGGGACCGACGAGGGACTCGAACTGCGAGCGGAGGAACTTCATGTTGATGTGCTTCGGGCCACTGGCATCGGCGGTGATGAAGGGCAGGTTGATCTCCGTCTGGGTGGCAGACGAGAGCTCAATCTTCGCCTTCTCAGCAGCCTCACGGATACGCTGGATGGCCATGCGGTCCCCGGACAGGTCAACGCCGGTCTCCTTCTTGAACTCGCCCAGGATGTGCTCAACCAGCAGGATGTCGAAGTCCTCACCACCAAGATGGGTATCACCGTTGGTCGACTTGACCTCGAAGACACCCTTCTGCATCTCCAGGATGGAGATATCGAATGTACCACCGCCGAGATCGTAGACAGCGATTACAGATGACTCGGAGCGGTCAAGGCCATACGCGAGCGCAGCAGCGGTGGGCTCGTTGATGACACGCAGGACGTCGAGACCGGCGATGGAGCCAGCATCCTTCGTTGCTTGCCGCTGGGCGTCGTTGAAGTAGGCCGGGACGGTGACGACAGCGTGCTTGACGTTCTTGCCGAGGAACTGCTCGGCGGTCTGCTTCATCTTGGTAAGCACCATCGACGACAGCTCCTCGGCAGAGAACTGCTGGTTCTTCCCGCCGTTGTCGACTTCGACAGCTGGTCGGCCGTCGGACTTGGCAAGGACCTTGAAGGGCCTAACGGTTCTTTAGCATTGCAGATCAAAAATACACAGATGTGGTCACTCACCAATGCTTCATGTCCTCCTGCACCTCCTTATCCTTGTACATGCGACCGATTAACCGCTTGAACGCAAAGACGGTGTTCTGAGAATTGACCACAGCCTGTCGCTTGGCCGGCAGACCGACGAGACGCTCGCCGTGCTTGGTGAATGCGACGACGGACGGGGTCGTCCGCATGCCCTCGGCGTTCTCGATCACCCGCGCTTGCTGGCCTTCCATGATAGACACGCAAGAGTTGGTCGTCCCCAGATCAATGCCGATGACGGGGCCGGAGATCTTGGTGTTCATGTTCCGGGCGATCATGGATCGGGGGAGTTGCTGCGTTCGAGCGTCAGCGGTTTAATCCCATATGGAGGTATCAGAACCCAGACGTACAGAATAGCCCCCCATCCTGGACGACCGAACGGCATAACGCGCAGCAGAGAACATTTTGATGAGAGCGCACGGGGGGATGTGGTGGCGAGAGAAGGAGAAGAGAGCAGGAGGAGATGCGGTTTAAGAGGAAAGGAGGAGAGAGCTGAAAGTCGGTCGCTTGCCCGGTTTGCGTTGAACGGGACGAGCAGGCTCTCGAAATTTCGGTCGCAAGCAAAAACTGTCCGAGTCCGTTCTCGGCTGCAGTCAGTCAGTCCCTCTGCGCGGCTTTTTCAGGCTCCGCACTCTGCTCCCGGCTTTTACCGACGAGTAACGGGAAACTCGATGACGCGCCGCCTATAGCCAACAGTACTTATTGCCGATTTTGGCCCCGCGCACAGGACTGCAGTCCGGGACGCGCGTCTCTTTTCTGCATGTTCAGTCGCACGATCGATTGACTCATAGTGTTGGCTAGCGAAGTGTGGACCAATCGAATGCCAGGCTGAAACAGAACACATCTGAAGTTGCAGGAGAGAAATCGCCTCACTGGGGTGCTTATGGGTGCTTCTGAAGCGGTCTATGCCGCATTGGGTCACGATGTTCAACCTCTGGGACATTGGTCATACTAAGAAGCAAGAATGAAGCGCAATACAAAGGCACGTTGCTCCAAGAAGACTGCAAGCTGATGTGCAGACCTCAAAACAACCTGGGCGGTACCTGGTCAGCGAGTCACCAACAAGTGGACGCCGAGCTCCAAGAACTCGCTCCCTCCTTGCAGGAGAGCCACTCCGACGCGACGCGTCCCCCGGTCTGTTCCGCCCTCACATCCTCAATGTAACTCAGGAACATATCCACCGCAACATGATAGCCTGCTATACATTAAGCGATCGTATCTGGCTACTGCACCAATGGACTGGACAGCTCGACAGGATCTCCACTCCCACCTTCTCATCCTGGAACTGCTGGCCATCGCCGTCTTCTCCTCCATGACCAGCGCCCCCCGCCGCTCCCAGCAGTAGGCCGTCTACCTGTCAGCGCTCCCACCTAGGGCGACCTCATCTTCCGCCACACCACCTGCAGTCGGGCGCTGGACTACTTCTTAGCGCAATTCAACGCAGTACGGATTTTCATCCTGCCGGACCTTCTCAGGCTGGTGCACACACGCGCGCGCAGGGGGAGAGCCAGGAGTGAAGCCCAAGTTCTCCGACCTGCTCCAAGTGAAATGGGCTACAGGGCTACTCTGGATCGGCCCGGGCGGCATACAGTATGCAGGGGGTGGGAATCTGAGCCTCGGCAGCTGGACGACCCTCCCCCCGTTTGAACTTCGATCCCACCGGGGTTCTTCGTCCTCCTGCCGCTGCTTAGCAGCTTTGAGGACTCTGTTGTCGCACTCGGGAACCGGCTGGGGATGAGCCGCGAAGGGCTGGAGGGCGGTGCGGGCGCAGGGGTGTGGTTGGCGCTCCCTATCCCACCCTCCTGTTTAAGCCCACAGTCCACGGGGGAGGGGCAGACCCACGGGAAGAGAAATGAGTATTCTTGTCATCTGGGGTTTAGCAATGTGAGAACGTGCGGGATAGATGCATTTCCGGCTCCCGCGGGATGGATGCAGGTGTGCAGCATGAATCTTAATTACAGTATAATACAGGAATGCATGCATGCGGAGGGTCAGGAAGTGTGCTGCCAAGAAGGAAAGGAAGCGATCGAGGGTATGTTCGTCAGGAAGTGTGTTGGGGATAGGAAGCGCGTGCGGCTCGGACGTGCGAAGCCGCTCCCCCAGGACGTGGGGGAAGGTTGGCACGTGTGCTTTTGCCTGAGCTAGAGTCTGTGCCAAAGCCAGAGCCAAAGCCAAAGCCAGAGCTGGGAAAGGACAGGGTGAACAAGAACAAACACCACTCTGGGAGCGCACGATAGGAACGGGGAACGGGGAACGGGACAAAAGGAATACTCGCGACTGCACTTATCATGTGGAGGGCCGCTGTTGTTCAGATATTGCCGCGCTCTGATAAATACCTCGCCGCATATGTGCCTGATATGGGCGCGGGCCGACACACGCTCAGGGGTAGCGTACGCGCGTGTGGGTAAGACAAGGCACGGTACGCTGCTGTAATCGCCGATGATAGTGTAATTGTGCTGGCGCTATTGGCGCCTCGTGCAGATGGAGGGAGGGAGTCATTGCGCGTCAACTTTGAACGCTGCGGGCGGTGCACCCGCAGGGGTTGCGCTGGAGAGGAGCTTGGGTCTGGTTTGTTGTGATATGCTGTAGAGCGTGGATTTACGGCTGGTGCGATGTCTCAGATGCTGAGCCTGAGCCTGATGATGATGATTTTGGGGGAATGCGTGGTATGATGCGCTTACAGGGAGCGTGTTGCGCCCACTTTGATTGGCGGGAGTCGCAAGCTCGGGTCCGGACGCGTCTGTGCCGGGTGGCCCCACCCGGAGTGTTGCCTGCCCTGAATAACGAGACCCACTCGCCTGGCGCGGTGCAGACGCAGGGGAAAGTTATGCAAAGCTGTTTTGTGGGCCGGGCGACATTTCCCTGCGTCACTCTGTTCTCCTGCAGTACGCAGTGAGAAGTTCGAGCTTCGTTCGATAACTCCCTCCCTCCCCCTCCCTCCTCCCCCAGTAGCGCGACTGCATCCCAGCGCGTCACTAGCGGGCAGACCTCAGCAATCTTCCTCTGCCATATCACATCACCCAGCAGCACTCCCACTCCGAGTCTGCACTCCCCCGTCCTCCCACCCGCACACAAGCAATCACGCTTTGTCACCTGCGGGCAGGTATCGACGATCTTTCATCCCCTTCCCACAAACCCCACACTCGGCTCACAAGCCGCACCCGGTTTACCCGAGTGCAAATTAGACGCCTGATCCCCAACACACAACCGCAACCGCACACGCACACGCCCACCCCTCCCTCACACACTTTCAGTGCGTACCACCACCTCAATCCACAATCCCACAACATTACTAATGTCTTCTCCCCTCTCAGAATGAGCAAAGTATCCACCGCTAGCCTCCCAAAGACACCACAGCCCAGTACGCCCGCCGTCGTCGCCGCAGCAGCAACAAGCACCCCCGCCGCACCCCTCTCGGTCTCGGTCTCGGGCAGCTCGACACCCGCCACCGCCCCCGCTCCCTCCGGCAGCCGCACAGTGTCCGCCTGGGCAAAGGGTCCGCCCCTCGCAGCCCGGCAACCCTCCCTCTCCCTCTCCCCCGCCACCACCGCCGCGGGGCCAACATCAGCACAACCTAAATCAGCGTGGAATGCCACCGCAAACGGCCCGGCTTCACTCCCCCCCAGCAATCCACCAAGCGGGACGGTGACCCCCACGGGCACACACGGCCGGAAGGCCAGCGTCGTCCTCCGCGATGGCGTGGGCAACGGGAACGCAGCTTCTGCTAAGCCTGGTGAGTCGATCTGACAACACGGGCGGTGCAAGCATACACCGCCAGCGGCCGCAAACTCTGATGCTAATCACTTTATGCTTACTAGGTTCCGCAATGAGCTTCGGCACCGTGGGCGAGGGCGACAAGCCCCGCCGCGCGTCCCGCTCCGCCTCTCCTGGCACCGCTATCGCCGCGACGGTGTCGGACGCCAGGACGTTCGGCTCGATCCCCGCTGCTGCGAAGAAGGACGAGGCGAAGCCCGCGGCGGCGGAGAAGAAGGATGACAAGCCCAAGGACAAGCCCAAGCGCAAGATCGACGTGAACGCCCTCTTCCAGGCTGTACCGCAGAACGCCGCTGCCAGCGCAGCACCCTCCCCCTCCCCGTCGACGACGACGACTGGCCCGTCCCTGCCCCCGACTTCTCCCCCCCCGCCCGCAGGAACACCAGTCACGGGCCGCTCGGCGCCCAACGGGCCCAGCGCGCCGAACAACATCTACAATTCTGTGCCTATGCGTCCACCGCCCGGGCAGAACATGCAGATGATGAGCAGCATGGGGATGATGTCTGGCAACATCCGCCCGTTCGTCCCCTCCGGGCCTGGGCGCGGCGGGCCCCCAGGCGGGCCAAACGGTGTTGGGCGAGGGGACCAGCCCAACACTCCCGGCGGCGCGGGACGCGGTGCTGGCCCGCAACAACAGCCTGGCAGCCCACCCCCGCACGGAAGGGGAAGCATGATGTCCCCTATGGGGATGATGATGCCCCCCGGCGGGCCCGGCTCGCCATGGCAGCCGTACTACCCCGGGCTTCCGCACTATTATCCTGGGGGAGAGCCCGGCCAGCCGGGGATGCCAAACTCCCCTTATCCCGCTTACTGGCACCCGCAGGGGATGCCAGGAATGCCACACCCGGGGATGGGCATGCCCGGCCAGCCCCAGGGGCCGCAGTATCATCCGGGCATGCAGGGTCAGCAGGGGATGATGCAGCAACAACAGCAGCAGCAGCAGCAGCAGCAGCACCCGCATTACCAGGGCCCGCAGCATCTTGGCCCTCCGCAGCAGGGCGGGCACCCCATGTCCCCCGGTGCGCCGGGCAGGAACTTGCCCAGCATGCAACAGCAGCAGCAGCAGGGCCCGCACCCCTCGCAGCAGCCCCCCTCCGCCGGCCCACCAGGCACGCCACTCTCCATCTCCGGCCTGCCGAGCCCTATGCCGTCCCACGTCCACCCCCCTCCTCCCCAGCAGCAGCAGCAGCATCTCCCGCCCCTGCCACCTCCCCAGCAACAGCAGCAACAGCAGCTCCCCCCTCCTCCCACCCCGCTCTCCCACCCCCAGACACCCTCCGCACTCCGCACAGCCGCTCTCCCCGTTACACCCACCGGGTTCCGGTTCCCAACCCAAAGCCCTGCCGCTGGCCCGCCCACCCCTGGCGGTGGCAGCGGGCTGAACACGCGCGCGACGGAGTTTGTTCCGAGCTCGGCGACACGGAAGGCGATCAAGATCACGCGAGAGGACGGGACGCTCGTGAGCCTTCCGCAGCATGTCCGGACGCCGAGCGCTATGGTCGGTGGGCTTGCGAGCCCGTCAGCGGGCACGGCGGAGCTGAAGGAGAAGGTTGACTTGGGGGTGGGCGTGGGGGTCGTGAGGAAGCCTAGTGTGGCTGTGCGGATCGAGAGTGAGCAGGAGAAGGCGAGGAGGGAGAAGGAGGCGAGGGAGAGGTTGGAGGCTGAGGAGCGGGGGAGGAGGGAGGAGGAGGAACGGAGGAAGAGGGAGGAGGAGGAGAGGGAGCGCAGGAAGGTTGAGGAGGAGGAACGGGTGGCGCGGGAGGAGGAGGAACGGGTGCTGAGGGAGAAGAGGGAGGAGGAGGAACGGGTTGAGAAGGTGAAGAAGGAGGAGGAGGAGAGGGTGCGGAAGGAGCGAGAGGAACAGGCACGCGTCGAGGCGGAAGAGAAGAAGGCTGAGGAGGAGGAGAAGGCAAGGGTCGAGGCTGAGGCTCAAGCTAAGGCGAAAGCTGAGGCTGAGGCGAAGGAGAAGGAGGAGAAGGCAAAGGCACTTGCTGAGGAGGAGGAGCGGGCGAAGGCTGCCGCTGCCGCTGCCGAGGCTGCTGCTGCCAAAGCGGCCAAAGCGGCCGAAGTGCAGAAAGAGCTCGAGCGCGGGCAGGCAGAGGAGGCAGCTGAGAAAGCCGACACGCTCTCCGCACTCCCCTCGGCTGGCGCTTCTGCCTCCCAGACCCCCACTTCGCCCTCCACCCCCGAGCTCGCCGCCCAAATCTCCCTCAAGCCTATCAATGGCTCTGCCACCCTCTCCGATTCACTCAAGACCCGCCGACCCGTGCCAGGCCCGCTCGATCTCAAATCAGCAGTCATGGCCGCCGCCAAGGCCACTCCGCCCCTTTCCTCCGCGCAGGCATCTGCGCTCCTCTCCGCCCGCCCGATCGAGGACATCCACGCGATCCAGTACCCTGCTGGGATCCGCACGCCCAACCCTGACCTGAACGCCAACGGCCCCCCGGGAAAGTTCAGGTACGACCGCGATTTCCTCATGCAGTTCATGAACGTGTGCAAGGACCGGCCCGAGACGCTCCCACCGCTCGACGCCATCGGAATCGAGAACTCGGATCCCATGTCGCAGCAGTACGCCGCTGGCGGACGCACGCCTGGCGGTGCGCCGGACAGGCGGGCTAGGGCTGGTGGAATTGGTGGCAAGGTCGGCCTGGGCATCACAGGCAGTGCAGGTGCACCGTTTGGTGGGAAACCAGGCTTCTCAATGGGCAACTTCCAGGCGCCCGCTCGAACGGGCGCTGACGGAGACAGGTTCCGCAGTGTCAGCACGTTTGCTGGTCCTGGCGGTGTGCCGATGGGCAGACCTGTCGCCATGCAGCGTACGGCCAGCGGGAGCGGCCTGGCCAACCAAGTGCCTGGCAGCCCGGGCGGAGGCAGGCAGAGGAGCTTGCGCGGCCGACAACGGCCCGACAGCAGGCAGCCTTCTCAGGCTATGATGCCCCCGCCAAACCAGTATGGCATGGAGCCCGTCGAGCCACTTACGAAATCCGACCATCGCTGGAAGCCCCAGGCTGCGCTGCCTCGTGGACAGCGCGCTGGCGAACAGGTCGACACGCCCGAGATGGTCGAGCGCAAGGTCAAGGCGCTGCTCAACAAGCTCACGCTGGAAAAGTTCGACTCTATCTCGGACCAGATCGTCGCGTTCGCCAATCGCTCCGAGCAGGAGACGGATGGGCACACGCTCATCCATGTCATCAAGCTCGTGTTTGAAAAGGCGACGGACGAGCCTGCGTGGAGCGAGATGTACGCCCGCTTGTGCAGGAAGATGATGGAGCGCATCAGCCCCAAGGTGTTCGACGTCCAGGTCAAGAATAACGATGGTGCTCTCATCGTCGGCGGTCAGCTCTTCCGCAAGTACCTCCTCAACCGGTGTCAGGAGGACTTTGAGCGCGGCTACATCCAGCGACGCCAGCTTGCAGAGGAAAGCGCGGCTGCTGGCATTCCTCAGCAAAAGGATGGCGAGGAAATCATCTTCTCCGAGGCGTACTATGCTACGCAAAAGGCAAAGCGTCGTGGCCTCGGTCTTGTCAAGCTCATCGGCGAGCTCTTCAAGCTGCAGATGCTCACAGAGCGCATCATGCACGAATGTATCCGCAAGATGCTGGCCAACGTCGAGAACCCCGAAGAGGAGGAGGTCGAGTCGCTTTGCAAGCTGTTGGCGACCGTCGGTCAACAGTTGGATACCGAAAAGGCCAAGGCGCACATGACCATCTACTTCCAGAGAATGAAGGAGATGGTAAAGATCCTTCGGGAGCGCGCTGAGAGAAAGGAGGTGTCCTCCCGCATGATGTTCATGCTCCAGGTATGCTTTTTATCCCCGCTTCATACTCCTTTTGCTCATCACATTCTTTCAGGATATCATCGATCTTCGTGAAAAGTTCAACTGGGAACCGAGGAAAAAGAGCGCCGGACAAGGCCCTATGACCATCGCAGAAGTTCATCAAGCTGTCCGTGTTACTCTTCTGCTTACTGGCTGGTGCTGACATAAGCTTCTAGGCATTGCGCGAGGAGGCCCAAAAAGAAGCTGACAAGCAGAGGCAAGCCATGTCCCGAGGCGGCTCACGCAGGGGTGATCCCCGAGATTACGGCCACGACGGCTGGCAGAACGTCCAAGGTGGCCCGCCTGCTCGTCCTGCACCGCCTGCCAAGGCCGGAGACCTGTCCAAGTTTGGCAACATCAGCAAGCCTAGCGGGCCCATTGGTGGCTTTGGTCCTTCGAATGTGTTCAAGAAGGCAGATGCCAAGGGCGCCCGTCCTGAAGCACCGGCACCTCCCACACGTACAAACATGTTCAACGTTCTCGGTGGCGCTGATGCACCTGTGGAGGTGGAGGCTGCCGCGCCAAAGGCACCTAGCCGGAAGCCCAGCGTGGACCTCGGCGCCGGTTCCTCGGCTGCTGACGCTGGATCGCAGAGGAAGAAGCTCAAGCTGCTTCCTCGGTCAATCCCATTGAAGGACGATGAGAGCGCACCGCCCTCAGCCGTCGACAGCGTCGACGAGGTGCCCTCCATGTCCGAGGAGAAGGCCAAGGCGAAAATCGACGAGGATCTTCAGGAGTTCTGGCAGGTTGGCGACGTTGAAGAGGCAACCAACTACTTCAAAGATCTGCCCTCGAACTACCATGAACAACTCATCGACAAGTTTATCAGCGAGGTCTTCAACAAGAAGGAAGCTGATGTTGACATGGTCGCCGACGTCTTCTCCCGATCCGCGTCTGCTGGAAGCGTCTCTGTGGAATCCTTCAAGAAGGGCTTGTCCTCCACGATTGAGTTCCTGGACGATATCGCCGTCGATGTGCCTCAAGCATATGCCTTCATGGCCAAACTTCTAAAAGGGACTCAATTGTCTCAATCTGACGTGGAGGAGTTGGCTGGTAAGATCAGCGTAGAAGGCACTCCGCTTGTTTCGCCCAAGGACAAGCTCCTGAAAGAGGTGGCCAAGTTAGCATGATGAGTGAGCAACTCCCGCATTCTCTAGTGTGCGTTCACTGACTGTTTGTTTCAGTTCCCGCATGCAACGATATTCCATATCCGCAATACATTTGCTTTCTCTCATGATGCATTATGTGTCTATAGTCCCTTTTTTACATTCTGTAGCGCGCACGGTTAAGCCTCTACATACCTTCTATTCTGTTTCATCTTCTTTAATTCCTGGTTCTTGCGTTGCGATCTCTCAGCGGGTGCTGCGTGGTTTCCTTCAATGTAGATCCCTTGCGAGCTGGTTGTAGCATTACTACCTTTCCGGGAAATCTACCGCTTCCCTGACTAGTGCAATGGATAGACTTACCTTATGCTCACTTATGATCCGGCCGAGAGCACTCTCTCAGACAGCTCTTTGCGGTTCTTCCGCAGCTTCGCTATGCTACAGTATAGACTCTGCCGGGAGGTGCCTGGAATCTTTGGACAAGAGGAAGGTTCGGTCGCGCTAGGGTGCGGAATTAGATCATCTTTCAGTTTGCATCAGAATAAAGAGTGTTTGTGGCCGGTCAGGTGGCAACGTGGTCCTGCCAAGCCACTGTGTTGCCCATTACCCGTCCATGGAAACAACGAGTCCACCTAAAGCTTATGCACACTAGAAGCAGATTTGTGGCTTGCTGCCAAGCAAGCCACAAATCTGCTTCTATTATCCTCCCCCAAACAAATCTTTGCATGGTTTGTTTGACATACCAAGGCAGATATTGATATCCTTGCACCCTCGCATGGTGCATGCTGAGCCAAATCAGAGAGCTCCAAGTGGATTGGCCATCTCTCACCGCCTGCATGGCAGTCATCCAATGCTGTATGTGTTGAAACCAGCCCCACCACAGACAGCACTTGATTCAGTAGGGCTTGCTTTCACTTCAAAGCCGTGGCGTGACTAGCTTCAGGCCCAAAAGCAGCCTGCACCACCGGCACGCTTTTCAAGAGCACGTCCTTGCTTGATGTCCGAAGGATGCCCTAGCAGGAAAGGGTCCGCGCACGTGAAAAACGAGCGACCAAATTTACTTTCAGCTCGGCGTCCCTGACTTTCGCCTGGCGCATCTCCGCTCTCTCCATCTATACCACCGACCCCAGCCGTTGTCGCCTATAATGGAGGAGGGACCGTCGAACCGGCACCGGGTGAGCCTGGTTGATTTCGATGCACGGCTCGCACTGACCCTTCGTGCAGTTCCAGTCCCAAGCATCCGTGCTCAAACACACGCACGTCCCCGTCCTGCCGTCAGTGGAGGACACGACCGTCATACCCGATGCCTCGTCCTCTTTCTACGAGTCCCTCCTCTCATGGAGAGAGCTCAACCTCACCGTGTCGTTCACGGCGTTCGCGGACGAGGTCGACCAGCTCGCAAAGTCGATGAACCTCCTGCTGCACAACTGGCAACAGGTCGTGGAAGTGTGGGACCATGCGCTTCGCAAGGCGGAAGTCGATGCGCTCGAGCCAATGTTCGAGTACGTGTGCCCACATTCTGGACTATTCAGACCACTCATGGTCCTCTTAGTCTCTCTAGCAAGCTCATATACGACCTTCGTACGACTCTCGCCCCCGTTTACTCGCGCATCCTCGATTCCCTGCTCGCTCGTCTGAACAGCAAGCTACCCCAAAAGACGTTGCAAGCACTTCTCAACGCCCTATCATCGCTCTTCAAGTACCTCCTCGTGCCGTCCACGGCATCTCCCATTCTTCAAGAAACGTGGACGAAGATCGCTGCCGTACTTCGGGAAGGGGGCGAAATCGCGAGGGTGGTATCCGAGGTGTGGGGCAAGGTGATCCGGCGATTGAAGAGTGCGGAGCGGGAAGTACTCGTGGAAAGCATGTTGGGAGAGCAAGGAGTGGAGTTCTACGTTGCAATGGCGCTGGTGGAGGGGATGAAGGTGCGAAGTTTACGCCAACTCGTGCTCGCGCTCTGCTAATACGATCCCCTAGTCCCCAAACCACGGTCACCCACCATCCGCGCCTTCCCTCCTCCGCTTCATCCTCTCCTACCTCTCATCACACCCCGACTCTGAAACGCTCCTTCTCACGCTGAAGCGGGTTCTCACGGCTCTCCTCCACCACTCCACACCAACCCACTTCGCTCCGTTGATGGATGCACTGCTGGATTCGCGCGATCTCTTTACCGGAGACTCCGTAAAGGCTTGGATGACTGTCATTCGGGTGCCGCTTGCGGTGCGGAAAGGTGCGCGACTACAGGAGACGCACCTCAAGCGCGCAATTCCGCTTCTTCCCACCCTGCCGCACTCGCCAGAATTGGTGCATCTGTGCACTTCCTCCCTTGTCGCATCAACCCTACCAGTATGGGCCAGCGAAGGAAAGAAGATGCTCACAGCAGTCTGGGACACGGAAGACGAGGCCTTCGCCATCCTTGTCAGCCAGTCGTTATGCGAGGCAGAGTGGAAAGGCTGGAACACCTTCGGCCTGCCGTTGTTGCTGCAACATCATCGGACGATCCTGTCGACCCAGCCACGAACAACTCTGAGGCTGCTAGCCGAGATGGCCAATCGAGGATCTCTCCAGGATGTCTCTGGCATGACGGGTGGTCGAGGATTTCTGGACACCCTTGGGGCATGGACCACCGAGCGAATAGCGGGATATCACACGCTCACCGAGGACGACATTTGCGACCTCTCCAACATCTTACCCCTTCTACCATTCCTACCGTCACAGCCGGATGTCACGCACCTCATTGAACAACTTGTCATTACCGATGGGGTCAAGGAAGAATGGGAGCGGACGCCTGCCAATATCTCCTGGACGTTATCAGCGTGTCTCAAATACGCTCTCGCATCAGGGCGGACTGAGGGAGTCATCCTTCATCTTCCGACTCTTCTCGAAACGTGGAGCTGGAATGTGCAGGTCATGGACGCTCTGGCCGATGTTGTGACAGCTTTGAAAAAGCCGGTCTCACCCAAACTTCCCAGCGCAGCCTTGCATTCCTCGATCCTCTCCCAGAGCTCTCCAATGCGAGTCGCCACGCTGCGCATATTATGCTCGGGATCCGTAGACTCCACTCCCGATGACATCGCAACATTCAAGCACTGTCTGGTAGCTGAAGAAGTACCACTGTCTATGGAGAAAGTCCGCGAGCGCATATTGAACGCGGAACGAGTAACGGGCCTCGCTGGAATCGACTGGTTAATCGCGCAGCTGAAGATCAATCTGCGGCCTCTATGGCAGCCAGCATGCCAGGCGATCGCGAAAATCATCCAGCAGCATCCGGAAGAAGCGTGGTCGCGCGTGTATCAACAGCTGGAGGCTGCTTCACTACGACCGGATGAGCTGGTCGAACCCGAGCCGAGGTGGCCTGTATTCGCAGTTGACGACACATCCGAGGGTGAGGAGGAGCGTACCTTCCGGGATCCAACCCTTGCCAAAATGGACCGATTGATTGCCTGTACGACGAGATCGGGCTATGAACGAGAACTTGAAATTCTTTCAAAGCTGCAGCTTGAACCAAAACGTTTGGACACTTCCAATTTTGAGGGGCAACTGTTGAAAACCCTCACTTTGGTTTCAAACATCGCAGAAAAGAATAACCGCACACTCATATCTCTTCTCCTGCGCCTGGTCGGAGATGGAGCTGAAGATGCGGACGTTTCAAGCTCACGCGCCGCTCCGAGACGCGTACGGTCCCGACTCTCGCATTGGCTCGAGCTCTTTTCAAAGTTTTCGAATCCTCGCGCTCTCTATCGTGTGGCTACCCTGCAGAACATCTATCTGGCCTGCCTGTGCACACCAGAACGGAGTCTCCAACGCCTAGCCATCGATTGTCTACTCACCGATTCGTCTTCACCATTACAATCTCGTGCGGACAAGTTCAAATTGCTACTCGATGACACTAAATTCCGGGATGAGCTGGCTTCGCTGAGTCTGGGCGATCTTCCCGAGGATGTTCGGGCCAATGTCGTCCCCGTTCTCATACGTCTGCTGTATGGCATCATGATCAGCAGGACGTCGAAGGCAACGGCGCGGCGGCGAGCGATACTCTCGTCTCTAACCTCATGCACATCGCATGAGCTCGAGACCTTAGTAACACTCATGTTGGATCCTTTCCAGGGCATCTATCTCTCGTCGACCCCCGAGCAGTTTAAATTCTCCGGCACCGACATCACCGCAACTCGCACTCAGCGACTGGGATACCTGCGCCTACTAGGAGACGTCCTCACATACTTGGCTCCTGTTCTACGACCACACTGGCCCCTGCTTCTTACGACAACCCTGGAGCTCTTGCGGTCGGCCCAAACGACCATTCACACGTCACGTCAATCCGGAGACGCTGGAGAAGACGCTGGAGAGGCAGAGAGCGAAGCGGCATCGGAAGACCTATCTGCTAAAGGGGAGTCTGTACGCGCCGACTACTCGATACGGCAACTTGGATTGAAACGGTTGTCCAACTTTTGCAGAAGATGTCCTGATCTGGACCTGACTGCCTATCTTCCGCAACTCTTCGACGCCATCATCTCGCCGCGGATCCCTCTTTTGGTTTCCGAGAACAGCCAGGCACCGTCTGCTTTGATGGAGCTGTTCCATGCGTGGTCCGAACGGCAAGAGTCATGTCTTTACCTGACTCGATATGATGCATCGGTGATCCCTGCTATCGCTGATTTACTCACCGCCACCAACGTGAAGCCTGCGGTGCTTTCTCGGGTGTTGGAGATCTTCGATCATATCTTGACCTTATCCGCCAATGAATCGTCTGTGTCAACCGAGGTCCTGAAACCAAACGCAGAACATCTCCTCATGCGACTATCGACAGCAATATCGACATACGGGAACAAGCCTCCAAATGACATCGTGAAGCGGGAAATTGGACTTCTAACGAGATTGGCCCCGTACTTGACCGATGCCACTCACGCAGAGCAGCTGTTGGTTGCACTGAAACCCCTCTTCCGCCGAACCGGCAAAGTGATGCAGGAGCGGATCGTATCCGATGTCTTGCAAATCTACGCTTCTGCCTTCAGACTGGCTCCACAGGCGCAGAATGCCTTTTCCGCCTTCTTCGTCGAAATGTACGAATTACTCGGTGGTCTCTTCCAGACTTTACAAGAGCGTCAATCGCGCCTCAGCCTCGTTTCAGCATTCAATCAACTAGTTGATCGGCATCCTGAGTACGCTCTGATCGGGGAACTCTCCGAATCCCTGAATGCATTCCTCGTCAATCGTCCGGAAGAGCCCGATTTCGACCGTCGGCTTGCGGCGTTCAACATCATCAACGAGACGCAATACCTCATCATGGGCCACTTGCAATGGGAGCCTATCCTTTGGAATGCGCTTTTCTATATACAAGATCCCGATGAGCTTTCCATTCGCACCAATGCGGCTTTCATCATTCGCCGATTCATCCAGAGGTTGCATGAACAGCCTATTCCAGAGTTCAAGCTGGTCTTCACACGCGTCGTCTATGCTGGCCTCCGGAAGGCGCTCCGTTCGAAATCAGAACTCGTCAAGTCGGAAGTACTGGGACTGCTGGCAACTGCGACTGAGCAATGCGATTTCACCGTTGCTCTACAAGAAATGCGCCCTTTGCTTGCCGCCGGCGATGAGGAAGCTAGTGTGTTCACCAACTTCTACCATGTTCAAATCCATCGACGCACTCGGGCTCTACGAAGATTAGCTGAGCAGGTCAAGTCGGGAAGCCTCGGCAGTGGTGTTCTAACAGAAGTGTTCATACCGCTACTCAATTCCTACATCATGGAGGGATCGGTGGATCATCAGGTTGTGCATGAAGCTATTGTCACTTTGGGGGTCATATCAACCAAGTTGCCCTGGCGATCATACTATGGCTTGGTGCAACACTACCTCCGCATGAGTCGGCGCAAAACGGCTGCTGAGAAGTTGTTTGTGCGAACTGTGATTGTCATACTCGAACAGTTCAGTTTCTCATTGGATGCGCCTGCCGCCACAGAAGGCGAAACTGGTATCGAAGATATTGAGAATGAGCTTGAGGATGCAGCTGAAGATGGTCAAATCGATCTATCACTGGTCGGTCCCGCGACCACGGTTGGCGCCTCGCGGGAGCAAGAATTTATTGAACAACGACAGAAGATTGTCGACGTCGTCAAAATGCGACTCTTCCCAACTTTGCTCTCCTACATGGATGACAAGACCGCTACTGAAGATGAGGTCCGCATACCGATAGCTTACGGTATCGTTTGCGTAGCTCTGAAGCTTCCTGAAGAAGACAGGTTGGCCCAGATTGATCGACTATTGACTATTCTGTGTCAAGTATTGCGAAGCCGGTCGCACGACACACGGCAGCTGGCACGGGATACACTGTTCAAGATTGCAACTGTTTTGGGACCCGACTATCTCTCAAAAATCGTACAGTCGCTTCGCGAAGCACTCACTCGAGGACCCCAGCTTCACGTTCTGGCTGTTTCTGTCCACGGACTTCTCCTTCATGTCACGCAGTCATCCCACGCCTCTCAGTTTGCCTCGTTGGACACTTGCGCTGCGAACATTGCCCACATTGCATCTGAGGTCATTTTCGGCCAATCCGGACGAGACGTCAGGAACGAAGGCTTCAAGACAACGTTCAAAGAGATCCGCAGGTCCTCCTCCAAAGCGCTAGACACCATCCAGCTTGTATCGCGATTTGTCACTGTGTCACATGTTCGGGATCTGCTCTCACCACTTCGCCATATTCTGCAGTCGACAGATACGCAAAAGACCGTTCATCTCGTCAACACCGTTTTGACTCGGATCGCCAGCGGGCTGAATTCCAACCCTCATCTGTCACCTGAAGATGTTTTGAGTCTGTGTCACATTCTGATTACCCAACGAACCAAGCTCGGGGAAGAGTCCCTGCCAGCTGCAGCTGGAAGCGGTGCGGCAGCTCCAGACTTCGCAGTTCAGATGAAGCGCAAAGCAGCCGAACCTACCGTCACCCTGACAGGAAACTTGCAAAAGTTCGTTGCTTTCGGCTTGGACCTCTTTATCACGGCTTTTCGGCGGAATCGCTTCGACCTCAAGGATGCAAAGCTTTTAGCAAGGTTAGAGCCTCTTGTACCACTGGTGGGAGAGGCGCTGTACACGGACGACGCCCAAGTTGCGATGGCGAGCATAAAGGCATCTGCCGCCATTCTGAGATGTCCTCTTCAATCGGCAAGCAAAAGCCTCAGCGTCTTCATTAAGAGGCTCCTCAATCTCACTCGAAAGTCGGGCAGTCTGGATTCGGAAGTAGCGCAAGCAGCTCTAAAATCACTGGCCATCATTCTGAGAGATTGTGGGAAGGCCAAGATAGTCGACGCCGACTTGAAATATCTCCTCGAGCTAATTGGACCGGAGTTGGAGGAGCCCGAGCGACAATCCACGGCTTTCACTCTCCTGCGGTCTATCATTGCTCGGCAATTTGTAGCACCAGAAATTTATGACTTGATGGATCGGGTTTTCGACGTTCTTGTGACAAACCAGTCATCCCAGGTCCGAGAAGCCTGTCGAGGGATAGCTCTGCAATTTCTGCTCGATTACCCTCAAGGAAAGGGCCGATTGCAGAAGCACATGGCCTTCATGGCCACCAATCTTTCGTACGAGTTCGAAAGCGGACGCCTTTCCCTCATGGAGCTGCTTGGCGCTGTCTTGGAGAAATTCCAGCCCGAGCTTTTGCGAGATTACGTTGACATGATCTTCGCAGCGCTAGTTATGGGTTTGGCGAACGACGAGTCTACAAAATGCAAGGAGATGGGTGCTGCATTGATCAAGAAGTTATATGCTCGTCTCAACCAGGAGCAGCAGCAGACAGTGCTTACGCGGCTGCATCTTTGGATCAAACAGGTGGAACAGCCCGAATTGCCTAGTGTGGCTACCCAAGTCTACGGTCTCCTCATGGATGCATCAAGCCCTGTATTGGACAAGGAGTCTGCGAGCGTGCTGCAGGACCTCATCCAGGTGGTTGTTCGGAGTGACAAGGAGTTCCAGCTTGTCGAGGAGGACGAAACCAGGATGGAGGTGGAGTTGGACTGGAGACCACCTTATCACGCCATGACTTCGCTCTCCAAACTCTGCCGACTATACCCGTCTCTGATCCTAGCGTCAGAGATGCCTGTGCAGCACATTGTATCCCTGTTCCTTTTCCCACACGCCTGGGTCCGCTTGGCTGCTGCACGCCTTGCTTACATTGGACTCTCTGCTCAATCCACTCAGGACGGCAAGGAGTTGGGGACGTACACGAAGGAGCAGCTGCCGCTTCTGGTGGAAGTAGCGCGCCTCTCGACATTACAACTACGCGCCTCTGGCCTCGAGGCAGACATGAGCTTGCAGGTGGTCAAGAACCTGCTCTTTGTCGGGAAATGTTTTTCTACCGTCAGCGTTAAACCGAAGACGAACCCAGTTTCAGACGCAGAGGATGGCGCAAGCGAGGGCGGTGAAGATGACGACGATGATGAGCCGCGTGAGTCAGGCGACGACATCGCCGAGAACCCACTTGCGTGGCTCTTCTCTCGCCTCTCCTTCCAGCTCCGCCGTGCCCACGCAGACCGACGCAAGAGCTCGAGCATATCCGCCTCGCTCACCTCCTCCAACTGGGGCACACAGCCGCTCGCGATCCTCCGCTGGTTCGCGGCCATGTCCGCGCACCTCCCCGCCGAAGTACTCGAAAAGTTCCTCCCGCACATCCTCTCCCCCGTGTACCGCCTGATGGAAGATGACAGCACGCGGGACGGGACGATGGAGGAGCTGCGGGCGCTGTGCCGTGAGCTGCAGGACATGCTCCAGCAGAAAGTGGGTACCACCCCGTTTGCTGCTGTGTACAACGCCATCCGCCAGCGGGTGGGGACGGTCCGGCGCGAGAGGAGGGCACAGCGGGTCGTGCAGGTCGCGAATGACCCCGAGGGCGCGGCGAGGTACAGGATGAAGAGGAATGTGATGAAGGTGCAGGGGAGGAAGCGGAAGGCTACGATGCATGCGGAGGCGAGGGGACGGATTGGGGACGGGAAGAGGAGGAGGTTCGATTGAGAGCGGTGTTGGGTGCTTCCATTGATTTAGCACGTATGTATATCAGTGCATTAGATACCGCATATATGCATGCCGTAGACAGATTATGATAGCCGTTATTCTTTTCAATGGGTGCCAACTCACCCAACGCGCGAGTGCTAAGATCAACTGCAGCAGTGGTGTTCATTAATTGCAACAAAAGGGTATCCAAATGCAGGGGTATATATATGCCAAGCGCCTTCAATAGATCTAGTCCTCCCTGATTCACCATGTCAGCACCACTTCGTAACACAAGGCAGGCAATTACGCACTCTTTGGTCTCTCTCCTCATGTAGCTGTCTATTGCAGCAGAGAAGGCCGCGAACGCCAGTCCGCCGCCCAATGCCGCTCTCGGCCCTGAGCTCGCGGCGAGGATCGCCCCGGATACGAAGCCTGCCGCTACGGCGTTGGTTATGTCATTTTTTGCGCGGTACTGCATGCAATGCACCCCTGTTGTCAACGGATGCACCACCGGCAAGGAAAAGAGACGCACGCTCTCCAGCACACACTCCGTGCCCGCATACAGCGCCCCGACCTTGCCAAAGCCCTTTCCGCTTCGCCACATATTCCTGCCCATCTCCTTGAACACCTCGATCGTCTTCTGCCCGCTGCTCAACGCCTTCCCCACCGAACTGTTCGCGCGCATGATCGGGTCCTCGTACGCGAGCGTGGCGGACATGAGGGAGATGAATGCGCCGAGGCCGAACCCTGCCCAAGCGCCGCATCAGAATCGTGCACATACACCAACACATACCTGCACGAAAAGGGATATGGGAAGACGTACCGATCCCACCGCTCGCGGCGGTCTTGAACGCGCAGCTCTCCATGCCCATCTGGGTGTACTTTGTCCATCGGAGCTGGGTGAGCACCGCCGTCCTCTCCTCCTCTGTGAGATCCGGCGGGAGGGACGGCGTGGGCCCGCCTAAGGGCGCTAGGAGCGGGTGGATGATCCCACCTGTCGACATGAGCGCGGGCTGCAATGGGATGGGGTGGTGTAGGACGGCGGATGTCGCACGACGCGGTGAGGTGATAGGGCGCAGGGAAATTTTGGGCGCCGAGGCGGCCGAAGATGACGCGGAATTAAAGTCACGTGAACAGCACGCTCATAGTCCACATCGTGAGATTCTAATGAATCCCATCTTCTCCCTATACTCATAACTCCACCCCAAGCTCCCCCATCGTCTCTTCCAGCGCTCGTGCAAACCCCTCCGGGTCTGTGGCCATCACAAAATGATCTCCACCCCTCATGACACCCGCGACGAAGCCCGGTGACCCAGCGCGGCGCTCATTGATCCACTTGGCACCGTTCACGAGCACATCGATTGTCGTCCCCTCGCCTAGGTATCCGATGAGCACACGCAATGCTGAGGAGGAAGGAGAGCGAACAGTAGAGCGTGGCAATCCCTACACCAGCCTTGCCGTCCACGGCACTCTCGCACACCCTCACCATCTCCCCTCTCGAGCTCCCATTCCACGTCGTGATATCATCCATGAGCGCATCCAGCGTGTCCTCCGCATCCAGAACCACCGCTCTCTTCCCCTCCGGCACAGTCGCAAACAGCTCCGCCCCAAATGTAGCGTTCATCTCCTCCCTGAAGACGTCCTTGAGCCCTGGCCCCCCCAGCCCGGGGCCGGGGAGGCCAAAGATCGTCTGTGGGGGCTCGTGCAGGAGCGCAGCGCGCAGGTGGGTGCGCAGGTGGGGAAGGTAGGGGTCGATGGGCGCGGGAGGGGGGAGGGGAGGCCCGCCGGAGAGGAGGGAGAGCAGCCCCAGGACGAAAGCGCAGCCTTTGGACCTGCGTGTTTGTCAGCGCCCGTCCCGTAGCGAGCAGCAGGGGGAACGCACCATCCCAGAACGACGATCCCCCCCTTCTTCCCCTCCCCATCCGCGGGAGCAGGCGGTACGCCCAGCTGCTCCACCGCGAACTTTATGAACCCCAGCAGGTCTAGCACATGCCGTCCGAAGGACTCTATGTTCCCCGACAGCACCTCTGCACTCGCGTGTGGGGGGGAAGAGCCCGCGTACCCGCGTCTGTTGAACGCGAGCAGGCGCGTGCTGGGCGGCAGGAGGGGGAGGAGGGGGAGCCAGATTCCTGTCCATCTATGTTAGACGGAACGGGCGAGGGAGGGAAGGAAATGTACGCGAGTTGAACCCCGTGCCGTGGACCGCTATCAGTGTCGTGTACGGGACCGAGGGTGGGGTGGGATGCGAGTCCAGGTACTGCAGCTGGACGGGAGGGTCGCCGGGGACGAGCACGCCTAGAGTGACGGTGGACCAGCTTGGAGCCATATTGCGCAAGGCGAGGGGGTTATCTGCCTGTGACGAGCGCCAGGTGCTTTAACATCGGGGAGGATATGAAATATCCATCATGGATGTTGTCAGCAGCGAGGCAATGCATTAAAGTACATTGCATTGATGTATTACGTCAGACAGACGCAGTATGAGCCATGAGGGACGCCGGTTCCATGGCCGGGCTTACCAAAGCACTGGGTTCTTGATGATCACCTTGGATGAGAACCTGGGAACTAAGATGATACGCCGGGGAATACTGTTCTGGACATGGATACATTGCTGACAAGGCAGTCTGGGAGCTCTCGGGCGCCGAGCTGCAGTGAGCAGCCGTACTAGAAATTGAGTCAGATAATGGCGCTTGCATGGACACAGTACTGGAATTTTCAGGAGTACAACTCTCAGTTGTACGTTTTCAGAACGCCGTGCACTCACCCTCTGTTATCCTACTCCACCCCCAGCTGCACCAGAACTTCCCCTAGCGCCGTACCGAACGAGTCCGGGTCCGTCGCCATCACAAAATGATTTCCTCCCTCCACCATGCCCTTCACAAACTCCGCAGACACTCCCACGCCCAAGGCCGCGTAGCGGTTGTTGATCCACTTTACACCGTTCACAACCGGGGCGAGGGTGGTGCCTTCGCCTGACGGGGTTGATTAGAGCAGACAGGGAGGAAAGAAGAAACGGAAGACGAACAGTACAGTGTTCCCACTCTCACAAGGTTGGAAGGGAAGGCACGCTCGCACACATCCCTGCGCTCATCGCTCGTGGCCCCGTTCCACGTAACGATATCCGCTGCCCCACCCGCATCCTCCGCAGCAAGCACCGCCTGCCTCTTATCCTCAGGGATCGTCTCCAGCAGGACCTCCCCGAACGCCTGCGGCAGCCGCTCAGGAGGCACGCCCGCCAGCTGAGGGTACTCGGCCGGCCCGGGGAGACCGAATATCATCTGCGGGGGCTCGAAGAAAATGGTGGCGCGAAGGTGGGAGTGCAGGAGAGGGAGGTAGGAGTCCAGTGGGGCTGGGCGGGGGAGCGGATGGGGCGATAGGACGGGTGAGGGCGGGAGGTGGGAGAGCAGGGAGATCACACTGGCGCAGCCTTTGGACCTGTACAGTGTTAGCCAGTCCGCATGGAGAGAGCATTGAACACACACCATCCGACGAGGACGATGCCGCCCTTCTTTCCCTGTCCCTCTGAGGGCGCGGGATGAACGCCCAGCACCTCCACCGCGTACTTTAGGAACCCTAGGAGGTCCACCACGTACCGCCCGAAGGCCTCGACGTTCCCCGGAAGCTGCTGGGTGCTCGCGTGGGGGGGACTTGAGCCGGTGTAGCCGCGCCGGTTGAAAGCGAGCACACGTGTGTTCGGAGGAAGGTGCGGCAGGGAGGGGACCCAGATGTCTGCGTTGATTAGTGAAAACACTGAGGGAAAGGGAGGGAGGACGGACGAGAATTGAAGCCATTTCCGTGCACTAGGATGACGGTGGTGTACGGTGCAGACGGAGTTGAGGGTGAATTGTCAAAGTAGTGCAGGTGGATTGGCGCGTCACCCGGGACGAGAACGCCCAAGTGGGCGGTAGACCAGGTAGGAGACATGTGCTGGAGCAGACAGAGCGCAGGAGCAGAGCGGCACTTGGAGTCAAAGTAGAGCGCAATGAGCCAACTAGTTATACCGTATCCCCGTTGAAACAGCAGAACTGTCAGCAATCGATAATGTATAGCGATCGGCAAGGATAGCCTAGTCGGTCTAACGCATGCTCCCGCTGCCAGCGAATCAAGTATCACTCCATAGCAAAGAATTCAGAGAAGCCAACAGCCTGGAGACCGCCGAGATTGCACTCTCTCACTTCGCGCGTAAAGTGGCCGAACCTGACAAATCTTTGACATACAAGATCACAAGAAGACTGGTAAAATGCGGCGCAATGCAATCTTGGCTTGATATGGACCGAATGATGTGAGTCACGTCGTATAACGTAATTTTTGATGCCGGCCGCTTCCGTCCATGGGCATGAGCTGCACAACAACACTCATCCAGACATCTCATCATTCAACCGGCGAGTCTTTCGGCCTTTCTTCCCGAAAATAGCCTCTTGTCCCGTACACTACTGATGCTGTCAAACTACGCACTTTTGACCAACATCAAAAGCTCGACTTATCTTCGGGCAACTTGCCGCCTCAGTGCGAGCTTCGTCTCCCGGCGACCTGCTACGAGAGCCTCTCGCAACCTCGTTACACGGTTCAAACTGAAAACGAGCAGGCCTCACAATTGTACGCGGACGGTTGCCTCAAGCCGCGACCGGAATTGGCGGCAGGTGCTCCCGACCCGGTGGACTCCGCGCGTCTCTTGTTCCGCTCTCAACGGCACCGCGGCTTGGTCACTACTTCTTCGGAAACTTCTGATGAACTCTTGATGTGGGCTGTGAGAAGCTCTATCGCTAGCCCCGATGACGGAGAATGGCTTATCCCAAGCATTGCCTGGTTCTCTGAATATCGAGCTGTTGGTCCTTATCCCGCTGCGCTATCAGTATGGCGTGCTGGACACAGCATGGACTGTCAACTCGCAACCATTGCTTCCTCGACCCACGGGTAACTGACTACACTATAAACTATAAACACGTTTGAGGTCCCGTCTGTTCGTATTCGGTACAGCCAGTCGTTCTACGCACTCGCAATGTCCCTCTCTTGGTCCACTGCTCAGCTCGGCGTCTTGGTTCCTGGAGACGAACCCGTCAGCCTGCGCTATGGTGATACGCATCCGGGAAGATCCGACGCTGAGCCATATACCACCATTATTGCCTTTCATGGGACGGGCTTCAACTCCAGTATGGCTTCATTATGCATTTTGACCCTGTTTTCTAACAATATGCTCAGTTATTTGGAGTCCTTGGCTTGAGCATCTCCCCGCGAATGTTCGTCTCATTGCCGCCAATCGCCGCGGGTATTTCGGGTCGAGTCCAGTGCACGAGTCGCAGCAGTTGCTGCCGAACAACCCAGAAGCATTCGGCCGCTACGTTGTCGATACATTGGCATTCATCAAGTTTGCGGTAGACGTCCTCAAGGTTCCTTCGAGGCCGCATGGGACTGGTGCAGAGGGGATTGTCCTTCTGGGATGGTATATTATGCATGCCCTCCGAGTCGTTCGATTGTTTGACACATGCCCTAGGTCGAAGGGGTGCGCGTTCTTGACTGGGATTCTGGCGACTTTGTCGACTTCGGAACTTCCCGCCTCGTTCCATGTTCCTTCGTCGACCACTGAGCCTTACCTTCCGCTCATTCGAACCCATGTCAAGAGCGTAATATTATTTGAACCGCCTGGATTGTTCTTGGGTATACCGCTCAAAGCGCCATTCGGATACGAAGCCTTGCCTGCAGCCGAAAGAGGTCGAGCCTTTGTAAACGGAATACTACAAACTATTCCAGCAGGGAATCTCGCCTTGGTAGAGGCTTCCGTGGATGACATGACGGCTACCGCTCATGATCTTCAGTCGTGGAATGGAACCCCCGAGGAGTGCAAGGAGGTGGCAACCATGGCTTTCGAGATTGTCCATCCATGCATCGGAGTGGGCGTGATATACTGTGCGCGTTCATTAAGTCTTATGGTGCGTGAGCTGATCTGTGTCCCCTGAAGGTGCTGGGACTACAATCGAAACATGCATTGCAGGTTCTGAATGGATCATCACTCACTGCGCCGGCCAGGTTAACACGACATCGAGGATCATTCCAGGCGGAAACCACTTCGTAATGGTCACCGACCCAGAGCTTTTCAATGAGGCCGTTATTCACAGCATTCAAGAGCTTCAAGCTGTCGGCACCGTGTCCGAGCAGTAACGACTATCGTCCCAATCAGGACCTCCCCGAACGCCTGCGGCAGCCGCTCTGGAGGCACGCCGGCCAGCTCGGGGTGCTCGGCCGGCCCGGGGAGCTGAATATCATCTTCGGGTTTGAAGAGGATGGTGGCGCGAATGTGGGAGCGCAGGAGGGGGAGGTAGGGGTCGTGTGCGGCCGTGACGGGGAGCGGATGTGGAGATGCGGAGGGGGTGGGGGAAGGTAGGAGAGCACGGAAGATCACGGTGGCACAGTCTTTGGACCTGTATGGTGTTAGCCAATCCGCTTGAAGAGAGTATTGGACACGTACCATCCGACGAGGACGATGCTACCCTTCCTTCCCTGCCCCTCTGAGGACGCGGGAGGGACACCCAGCACCTCGACCGCGTACTTTAAGAACCCTAGGAGGTCTATCACGTATCGCCCGAAAGCCTCCACGTTCCCCGGCTGTTGCTGGGCGCTCGCGTGGGGGGGACTGGAGCCACGCCGGTTGAAAGCGAGCATGCGTGTGTTCCGAGGAAGGCGCGGCAGGGAGGGGACCCAGATGTCTGCGTTGCTTAGTGAAGACGCGGAGAAGGGGGATGGAGGGAGCACGGACGAGAGTTGAAGCCGGTTCCGTGTACAAGGATGACGGTGGTGTACGGTGCAGACGGAGGTGAGGGTGAAGTGTCAAAGTACTGCAGGTGGATTGGCGCGTCACCCGGGACGAGAACGCCCAAGTGGGCGGTAGACCAGGTAGGAGACATGTGCTGGAGCAGAGCAGAACTTCCAACCAAAAGTAGAGCGCAAGGATCCAACAAGGTAAACAGTCGCCCGGTTGGGACAGCAGAACTGTCAGCGTTCGATGATGTATACCGATCGGTAAGGATAGCCTAGTCGGTCTAACGCATGCTCCCACTGCCAGCGAATCAAGTATCACACCATAGCAAAGAATTCAGAAAATCTTGGAGAGCGGCGAGACCGCGCTCTACGACTTCGCGCATCTGCTAGCCGAACCTAACAAATCTTAGACATACAAGATCACAAGGAGATTGGTTAAGTGTGGCGCAGTGTGATGGTAGTCTTGAACCAGAAAGGTAGAATGATTTGAGTCACGTGATAGAACGCATTTTTTTTAATGCCGGCCGTCTCCGTGAGCAGCACAACAACCTTACCCAGACATCTCATCATTCAACCGGCGAGTCTTTGGGCCTTTCTTCCCAAACCTAGCTTATTATCTCGTACACCACCGGTCCCGTCGATTTACGCACTTTTGACCAACATCAGATGCTAGACTTCTCTTCGGGCAACTTGCCGCCTCAGGGCGATACTGGTTCCTCTCCACGAGCCCTGCTACAAGAGCTTCTCGCAATCACGTTACACCCTTCAAAACGAAACGAGCAGACCTCACACTTGTATGTGGGCGGTCGCTTCAAATTGCGATCGGAACCGGCGACAGGTGCTCCCAGGCCGGCAGACTCCACACGTGTCCTGTTCCGGCCGCTATCATCGGCACCAGCGGCTTGGTCGCTACTTCTTTAGAGACTTTCTGATGGAATATTGATCTAGGCTGTGAGGAGCTCTATCGCTGGCCCCGATGGCTGAGAATGGCTCATCTACGCCCAAGCATCACCTGGTTGTCTCAATGCCGAGTTGTTGGTACTGTACTTAGCCCGACGCGCAGTCAGTGTGGCGTGCTGGAGACAGCATGGTCTGTCAACTCGCAACCATTGCCTCCTCGGCCCACGGGGAACTGAATACACTATAAACACAGGCGAGGTCCGTGATGCGCAGAGGCACGTTAGGTATGGAAAGCCGTTAGTGCACGGTTCAAATGCACGCGCGCCGAAGGCATTTTTGCCCCCGCCGCGCCAGGGACCCCGCGTGTTTCTCGACGCGGCAAGCTGGGACCCTAGTTCCCTTATTATTTTTGAAGATGACATAATCAGTGGCTGTGCCCAATGAACCCTAAACACAACCCTAACCCTAACCTAGCTATTATTTGCGCAACTCAAACTACATAATTAACTGCAATAGTGCTAACATGTTGTTTCCTACTGTGGTGCCATCCCTTCCTCCTCACTATTCAATTTCATTTAGATGATATTGGGAATGCTACAGTAACATTCAGAAGCACTTGTACTCTGACTGCATGCATTGCACATCACATCTCCATACATTGTTGTACTTGTTGTTTGCATCTGTTTGCATCACTTGCTTTCCAAAGATGTCTCAAAAGTCATGGCCATGTTCCTCTTGCCAGTATGGGTCAGAAAGATATCATGATGTGCATGCCAACAAAGAGATCTGTCCTGGCTTATGGCCATGCAAATGGGGACTTGTATGCCCAAATTGCTTGACACACTTGCTGCAGCATTTCAGCGCTCAAGTACAATTCTGTCAGGGGACACCCAATCTTGGGTCTGCTTTGGTCCTGCATTGCATCCACTGACCGCAACTGGTCCCACAATGGCTGTCAGGGGATGGCACATCCCTTTTGGGACGTGCTGCATCCCCCAAGTCATGCTGCAACCGGCCCTAAACTAGGCCAGTGGCACAGTCAACAACCTTGTGACAGGGATACTACCTTGGGCTGAGGCAAGTGCACCACACACCATGTGCCCAGCAAGACAACCACAGGGACTGTATGCTCCAGCAGGACCCTGCTGACCACTGCGACTGTCAGGGTTCGATCCTATTCAACCCCTCTTCAGTTCTATTCAAGTCTATTTGATTCCATTTGGATTCATTCAGATATATTCGGACCCGAAGTTGGCACAACACCCGAACTGTCCCCAAGTTGAAGACCGAAGACCCGACACTCATCACAAACATGCCAACTCTGCAGTCGAAGGCACGAAGACAGGTATTCGGGAAAGGAATGATGTTCGGGCTCATTCGAGCCTGTTCAAAGGTAACTTGGACTGTACAGTTCCAAGCCACTTCCTTTTGCTTCCATTCCTTGGTTTATATACCCATTCAGATAGCACCTTCACTCCTTAGATCTGATCTCTAAGGATCCTCCAGAGTCTTGTAGGAGCATAGCCCAGTCATTAGTATCTCCTCGAAACTTTTCTGATTCCACCGACTAGCCACCTTTGGACTCCAAACAGACTGCTGAACAGGGCGAGTTAGTGAGAATCGACTGAACCTCTTTTGAATCCCTATTGCTGAACCCCTGATCCATACTCAAATCACATTTGACTTATTGAATCTCCCGACTGCCAAATACTCAATATTGATACTCAACACCGATCAGTACTACCGAACCACACCAAATATCACGAACAGACATTCAATTATTATTTGGGTTATATTCATGGCAGCCTTGCTTGATTGTGTGCCCTCACAGGATCATAGGGTTGCCCTCACAGCAGATGCTAGATCACGGTTGCCCTCACAAGTGCAAAGACATGTGACCATGTGCAGACAGATGAAACACTGGAACCACCTGCATATGTTCTCTACCATGGCCTTATGCATTATTTTAAGCAATTGGTCATGGCATTATGTCTTATGATTACTGCACTGGGACCATGTTATCCTGACAGATCATGGTTATTCTCACAAAACATAGGTAGAAGAAAGCAATTAGTAAGTGAACACAGATGCTTCATTATGCTCCAAAAAAGGATCCAGTAACTTGGCACTATTACTGCAATTAATTATGCAGTTTTGAGTTGCACAAATAAATAGCTAAGTTAGGGTTAGGGTTGTGTTTAGGGTTCAGGGCACAGCCACTTATTATGTCATCTCCCAAAGTAATAGAGGGACTAAGGTCCCAGAGTTTTGCCGCGTCCCTCTGGATGCAGGGTCCCTGGCAGGGCGGAGTCAAAAATGTTGTTTTTGCGCGTGAAATCGAACCGTGCACTAACGGCTTTCCATAGTTAGGGCCCATACATCCTGTGCGCCCTAGCCGAACCAAATGCGGCTTAACCGCGCGGACCCTAGAACTCCTGTACATCCTGTTGCTATCCATCCACCACGTGGACCCTATCTCCTGACATCTCAGATTCATACATCTGAGGTGTCACTCTAGACTCAGCCGTATTCCATGTCACCCCTCGTATTAGGAAAGGCCGCGGCATGGGACAGACCAATTTCCCACCGTAAAACCTGTCCATCTACATTGTCCAGGGATTCATACATCCGAGGTGTTACTCTAGATTCAACCGTGTTCCACGTCGCCCCTCGTATTACTCCACGTCAGTATTCCGCACCTCCGTCTATTGCCTTTCGGCATATATACTAGCTCGCCGATCGTCTACCCGACAATCATCTACGATACATTCATCAGTCCGTTGGGTCCATATTCGGTACAGCCAGTCGTTCTACACGTTTCCAATGTCCTTCTCTTGGTCTACTGCTCAGCTCGGCGTCTTGGTTCCTGGAGACGAACCCGTCAGCCTGCGCTATGGTGATACGCATCCGGGAAGATCCGACGCTGAGCCATATACCACCATTATTGCCTTTCATGGGTCGGGCTTCAATTCCAGTATGGCTGCATGATACTGTTTAACCCGTTTCCTGACCATAACTGCTCAGTTATTTGGAGTCCTTGGCTTGAGCATCTCCCCACGAATGTTCGTCTCATTGCCGTCAATCGCCGCGGGTTTTTGGGGTCCGGTCCAGTGCACGAGTCGCAGCAGTTGCTGCCTAATAACCCAGAAGCATTCGGCCGCTACGTTGTCGATACATTGGCATTCATCACGTTTGTCGTAGACGTCCTCAAAGTTCCGTCGAGGGCTCATGGGACTGGTGAAGAGGGAATTGTCCTTCTCGGATGGTAGACTATGCATTCTATCCGAGTCATCCGATTGTTTGACCCGTGCCTTAGGTCGAAGGGGTGCTCTTTCTTGACTGCGCTTCTGGCAACGTTGTCGACTTCTGCAGAACTTCCCGCCTCGTTCCATGTTCCTTGGTCGATCACTGAGCCTTACCTTCCGCTCATTCGAACCCATGTCAAGAGCGCCATCCTATTTGAACCGTCCGGGTTGATGGCGGGTATACCGCTCAGAACGCCATCCCGGAACGGCGCCTTGCCTCCAGCCGAACTGGGTCGAGTCTTTGTAAACGGTATACTACAAACTATTCCAGCAGGGAATCTCGCCTTGGTAGAGGCTTCCGTGGATGACATGATGGCTACGGGCCATGATCTTCGGTCTTGGAATGGGGCCACTCCGGAGGAGTGCAAGGAGGTGGCAACCATGGCTTTCGAGATTGTCCATCCATGTATCGGAGTAGGCGTGATATACTGTCCGTGTTCATTAAGTCTGATGGTGCGTGGGCTGACACCTGTCCACTGTAGGCACTGGGACTATGTTCGAAAATTGCATTGCAGGTTCTGAATGGATCATCAACCACTGCGTCGGCCAGGTTAACACGACATCGAGGATCATTCCGGGAGGAAACCACTTCGTAATGGTCACCGACCCAGAGCTCTTCAATGAGGCCGTTATTAGTAGTATTCGCAAACTTCAAGGAGTCGGCGGAGTGCTCGAGCAGTAACAACGGGCTACTCGGAGTCGTTTCGGAGTCGTTGGCGGAATAAGCTCGCTCCTCGTGCCATATGTGGATGTTTTGGCACGTCTCATACATAGAATCTTGATCCATCATTGATATAAATCGATTACAGAAACTTCATCAACAACAAGGAGGGTTGTACATCTACGCCATCGTGAGAAAGGGGAGCTTGGATCACGAGCTTGACGCGTCGCGACTGTGAAGACGCTGAGAGGCGTACTATGCAGGGGTCCTGAACTCGAAGCCCTTAGCGGTGTAAATACCCCGGAGGTCCCCGTGTGCGCGCCGCATGATCCAGTCATGGCTCGTGATTTCTTCCTTCTCGGGCTCGGTCGCGGGTTGTTGGTCGATGAGGCCGCCCTTGAGGCGCTTCATGATAACGACGTTTTCAGGGCGGGAAAAATAGACCAAGCTGTTGCGTGCCAAACCAAATTGTTGACCGGGAGGAGGAACAACACGATGGATGTTGGAGCGCAGAATGCCAGCGGTAAACTTGACCAGGGCGTCACCGAGGTTGACGACGGCGCAGCCCGGGACAGGCTTAACGTAGACCCACTCGTCTGTCACCGGAAGACGGATTTGGAGGCCACCGAGCCAGTTGAAGAGAATGGTGATGGTACCGAAGTCGGTGTGTTCGCCCGATGCAATACGCTTGTCGTCCCAAGGCGCAGGGGGGGCTTGGATGAATCGAGCGTGATCACCGGAGAGCGAAGTGAGGCGGTGAAGGTTTCCGAGCGTGCCAAGGGGGAGCTCCAGGTGAGTGTCGAGATCTTCCAACATGAGGTCAATCACAGTGCGGCAGTCGCGGACGTAACGTTCCAAGAGTTCCTGGTTATCGAGGACCAATTGGGGGGCAGGTAGACGCTCGCAATTACCAAGAATGTCGTCCTTGCGCATCTGAACGAGGACTCAGTGACATAACAGGAGCGTAGAATGGGGGCACATACGTTATAGTTTTCCCCACGCAGCGGCTCACCATTCGGGTCCCTGATGGTCAGGGGGAAGAAACGATAGGCATAGAACTTGTCCATGTTGGTTCCATACTTCTCCTTCAGCTCGTTCGGAAGTTTGAAGAATTCCTGCTGAACCTTGTGGAGCTTCTCAGCACCATCCACAATCCGCTCGCCAAGCGTCGACCCTGACATATCGAGGTAGAAGAAACCAAGATTCTTGCACGCCTCGTAGAACGCATCCGACTCGGCCTTGTCACCAGCCTCGAGCTTGGCTAGAGAGATCGAGACGAGCGGAGCGGTGGTGATATCGCTCGGGAAGGGGGGATACTTGTTGTGGGAGGTTTGGATTGCCATGATTCAACGAGACGACAGGAACACTGCTAGCATCATAGCTGGCCGCGGGGAAGCCTTTATAAAGAGTCTTACGTACCCTGTGGAGGCTCTCTAGACCACGTGCACAGTACTGGCAATGGCAATCCCGCCGTGCGCCTCCACCTCTGCGGGGCGGTGAGCACCGGCCCTTTTGCGGTAGAGCGGATCACGGCGTCGCTGGAAGGCCGATACCGGATGGTGGAGTCGCCTCTGGCTGCAAAAAGAGACTTTGGCGGACGGGCGGCAAGCCCTCTTTGGACCTTGCGCCGTCCCCGCAAATGGTGCCTCACTTGAAACGCGTCATTTGTTTCCGGTGTTTACATAAGCAGCTCCTCGGCCGCACATGTCCTTCACCGCAGCGCGCCTGCTTTTCCTCCTGCGTCCACTGCCTTCTTATCTTTTGACTTCCGGCGAACTAATGACAGTTCTAATGGAAAGCCCGGCCCAAGCAGACGGCGAAGTCAACCATCCAAGTATATTCTCCAGATATTCTTCCCCCTACTTTTGACTGCTTGAAAAGGCTACCGCTTCCGGCCCGACTACAGCGATGCGGCAACTGGAGGTGTTCAGATTGGTACAATTCGCGCCAAAAGGGGCCTCGCATCACCCACGGTCGGACCTTCTCTCCGCAGCTTTGGATCACTTCCTCCCTTTCAGGTCAGAGTGATGTGTTATCGGTTTATAGTGGGTGCTGCTCCAGTTTCACACCGACGTTTACAGCACTGTCGCCGCCTTCTTCTCCTCCGTCTGCTGTCATGGACTTCTCACAGACTCTACACTTGGGCTGCTTTCGGCTGCGTTCCACTACTACGGATACTCCCAACCCTCTACTGGAGTGTAAAATATCTCCCTGCCCGCTATTGGGGACAGCTCATGACTGAACAGAATCTCACCATTCATATGGCGTGATTCCAGCCTGGCGCACTGCCGGCCGCTCAGCTGGTGCAGGACTAGCCTTTCAGCGAGCTATAAGGGACGACCGCTGGCTGCGCCAGCCTTTCCACCAACTCTTCTCACTATTCCATGTCTTTCATATGGTCCACCGCCGAACTCGGTACATTGGTGCCTGGCAACGAGCCGATCAGGCTGCGTTATGGGGACACGCACCCAGGTCGACCGCCTTCAGAGCGCTACACAACAATTGTTGCCTTGCACGGCGCGGGCTTCAACGACAGTAAGATTCACCGCTGCCTACTTTCTCAAATTTTATTAACCTGCCTTCATTAAGATATATGGCTCCCTTGGATTTCCCATCTTCCCAGTGATGTTCGCTTGATCGCCATCAACCGTCGTGGCTTCTCAGGCTCTAGTGCAACCCACCAATCATGCGAGATATTGCCAAATGACACCGAAGCCTTTGGGCGATACACCGTTGACCTATTCGCCTTCATCAAGTTCGTTGTGGAAACGCTGAAGGTCCCTGACCACAAAACCGATGGATCAGGAGGGATTGTGCTGCTGGGATGGTACGTGGCGTCCCTATCCGCCTTTTGCATGGTTGACCTGTGATAGGTCGAAGGGGTGTACATACCTTACTGCTTTTCTCGCCGTGCTATCCTCTGATGATGGACTTCCCGCTTCATTTGGCCTCCCCCCCTCAGTCCTCGAGCCATATCTGACGTTGGCTCGAACATATGTCAGGAACGTCATTCTATTCGAGCCTGCGGGATTCATGGTCGGGATACCGTTTGACAGGCCCCTCTGGGACGACTCTCTTCCGCCAGAACCACTCGGACGCGGTTTCGTAGATGGACTTCTGCAGCCTCTTCCAGCGGAGAAGCTGCCGCTAGTGCAGGCATCGGTCGATGACATGCTTGTTCTCGCACACGATCTCCATTCGTGGAATGGCGCGGATCTCAAAGAGCGAGAAGGCCTGGCAAGGACAGCGTTCACGCAAATCCCTCCCTTCATCGGGCTCGGAATTCTCTGTTGTACGTCTCATCACCTCTTAAGTGAAGCTCTTTAACATTACTGGCTCGCAGGTACCACGACCCTGACCGCATGTCACCAGTGCTGCGAGTGGCTCACTGACATATGTGCCGGTCAGGCCAACACCACATCGAGGGTCATACAAGGAGGAAATCATTTCGTGATGGCGACGAATCCAAAAGAATTCAACGATGCGGTTATTGGTAGCCTCCAAGATCTTGGCGTCCAGGTGGGCGTCTGAAGTACTCCTGCTCACTATCTTATCAAAGCCTTTCTATGCCTGCGTGACACATGTCCAATGAACATTGTACCCTGAATGAATATACTCCAAAAACTCCAACTAACCCCTTGCACCCATGCCGGTTCCCGGAAGGTATCTCAAGACTGATTGGACACATTGGTCAGTGCAGAAGACGACATCAACTGGGCCGACTGAGTGTGCGAGCGTATCACCGGTTAGCCGAACGCCATTGTCAGATCCCTTTCGGATGGGAACTATCTCCTGATGCCCGGCAGAATTCACCGGGAAAGGCATGCAGACTCTGACCGTTCGCTTCATTCGTCGGGCTAAGTTTCGCTCGCAGCGTCTATTCAGTTCCCTGGTTAACACACGCTTTCGAGCTTGCGCCAGGGTAATGTAAGGGCGTTCAGTGGAGGTGTTCGTGGACGGGCTCCTAAGGTAACGGGTCCCTAGTGTCGCAATGTCATGGTATGAAGCTGCAAGAACGCCGTGCCACAATGCTATGCTTCGAACACTAATACAGTATATACCCCATGCGCATCCACGTAGATCATGGAGGACTTCGTGGAACCCGAGCATGCTTTTGATTTGACTATCTTACTCTATAGTACACAGGACCACGCGCCACCCCATGCGGGGTTCAGACAATCATGGCGCCCGTAACCCGGAGGGTAGTCCCGCTGACCCACTTGGCCCCAGGGCTCGCCAGGAACGCGACAGCCTCTGCGATGTCCTCCGGCTCGCCGAGGCGGTTGAACGGCCCGCTGCTCTTGATGCCGTTGATGAGCTGTTCCGGCTTGCCCTGGAGGAAGAGCTCCGTCGCCGTCGGTCCGGGCGCGACGGTGTTCACTGTGATACCCTTTGCGCCTAGCTCCTTGGAGAGTACGCGTGCGAGCTGCTCGACTGCGCCCTTCGTGGCTGCGTAGACGAGGTAGTTGGGGGTGATGCCCGACTGAGCGAGCAGGCCGGTGGAAAAGAAGATGATGCGCCCGCCGGCGGGCATGTGCGGTACCGCGGCTTGCGCGAGGAACAGCGGGCCCTTGACGTTGGTCGAGAAGTGGGAATCGTAGAAAGACTCGGTGAGCTTTTCGAGCGTGGAAGAGCCCATGATGCCAGCGTTGAGCACTGTGGGCTGGTGTCAGTTGGTGCCACTCGTCCTTGGGTATGACCGTGCTCACCAAGGATATCAATCGACCCGAACAGCTTCACCGTCTCCTCAACAAGTTGCTTGCCGCCCTCAACACCGCTCACGTCCGCTTGCACGGGGACGGCCTTGCCTCCCTTGAGGCCCGAGATGGACTTTACGGTCGCGTCCGCCTTGCCCTTGTTGTGGACGTAGTTGACGATGACGTTCGCGCCTTCGGAGGCGAGCTTGTGAGCGATGGCCGCGCCGATGCCCTGCGACGAGCCGGTGACGAGGGCGGTCTTGCCTTTCAGGGGAAGCGATGAGGACGACATGTCTTTGGTTTGGCGCTGGTCAGGCTTGGTACTTGAAAGAGTCGGGAATGGAATGTTTGTCCACTGAGTGCGTTGGATCTCAAGTTGTCTGGTCCTTCCTTAGGGTGTCATGGGGCCCTTATATACCCGGACGGACATTGTCTCCAACCATGACATATTTCCCGTGACGAGATGGCTTTGGAGCCCTTGGGCGCCAAGGCGGGGCTGGACTAACAGCGTGTCGGAGCGGGTGACGCAAATCGGACATTAGATGCTTATCGTAGGACAGGACCCTATCTCGCGCGGTGAATTCATTGTCGGCGTTTGGTAAGCAATGGTAGGGTTTGCTAAGCACTGCCGGCCCGGAACAGGATCGTCGCAGCATATTGACGTCCTTCACTTTTCCCGAGTAGGCCGGATTCCCGTCGTTGTCGACCTCCGAGGCGTTCGGGTCGTCTTCACCGCCAAGCATGTCGGCGATCTGCCGCGGCTTAAGTGGGGATGAGTGGACGCAATCGACCATAATGATCCTGTCTGCTTTGAGGTTTCTCAGGATTTCCGCTATCAGACAACTTAGCAGCGACAGAGTCCTCGGCTTGGGCAATGACGTTTGGTCGCGCGAGGACATCTGCTTGTGCGGGTGGTCGGGAAACAGGTGCGGAACGCAGATGAGTAAGCACTCCCTTCCTTACATAATGGGGAACGGTCAGCACCTCGCAAAGGGTCAACAGGCAAATCAAATCCGTATGTTTACGGGACAAGTTGAGCACATGTGTCAAGTAGACATGATAGAGTATGATGGTTGGGCAAATGGAAGATGGAATCCCTTCACACAAAGTTGTCCACCTTGACCGCAAGCTCTTGGACGCAACCAATGACCGCATCGTTGAATTCCTTCGGGTCTGTCGCCATCACAAAATGGTTTCCTCCTTGTATGGCCCTTGACGTCGTGTTCCTCTGGCCATCCAGACGATCGATCATCCACAGAGAACCCTCGAGGCCGATGCCAGTAGTGCCTGTCAATACATGTCAGTACTTCGCTCGTGCAATGCTAGTCGCTGCGAGCGCTTACAATACACAATTCCCATACCGAGAAAAGAGGGAACTTTGCAGAGCGCCTTGGTCGCCACATCCTCTCGCTCCTTGAAGTCCGTTCCATTCCAAGATCGAAGGTCATGAGCCAGGATTGTCATATCATCTACCGAAGCCTCCAGCAGGATCGAACTCTGGGCGGGGATGCTTTGCAGACACGCATCAAAAAAAGCACGTCCGCGTACCGACGTATCAAGTGTACCGTCCGACACCGGGATATTCAGCGGGATACCGACAATCCATTCGGGAGGCTCGAAGAGGATTACGCTCCGGACATGATCACGCACTACCGTGATGTACGGCTCGACGGTCGACCAAGGCAAGCCAAATGACGTGGGGAGGCTGTCGCTTGTTGACAGAGTCGCAAGAAGTGCGATCCAGTAGGCACACCCTTTTGACCTGACTATCCATCAACGACGACGCGCGGGACGTGGTGTGCGACATACCATCCCAACAAGACTATCTTTGGAGGCTCTTCGCAGCTCTCACTAGAACCCCTGACCAAGTCCACAACAAACTTGATGAAGGCCAATTTATCCAGAAAGTGTCGTCCGAATGCCTCAGTATCACTTGGCATCCTATTCTGGGACTTGTGTACTGAGCTCGAGCCCGCGTAACCTCGGCGGTTGACAGCAATGACGCGATACTCGGACGGGAGATAAGGAATCCATGGGGTCCATATGTCTAGAGCATGTTTAGAACCTTTCAAGTCTCCCTACTGCCACACATCTTAACGCACTGGAGTTAAACCCAGCTCCGTGCAGAGCGATGATGGTCGTGTAGGGCTGAGTGTCGGTCCTGCCTGGTGCAGTGTCACCATAACACAGGCTGACTGGCTCGTCTTCAGACATCAAGACACCGAGGTCGGCGATGGCCCATGAGAAGGCCATGTCGCGGTCAAGAAGAAAGATAAGAGCATGACGGCAAAGGATAGTCCGCAACAGAGACGCTGAGTCGGAGCCATAAAGAAGTCACGGTCACGTCGCGAGCCTGTGCCTGATGTGGGCTTAGGCAGGGTCCATACCCCAGGTTGCACTTGACGAGTTGCTAGAGCTCATCTCGTGTCATGACTGTTGCTGCCTAGCCTGAGCCCAACGTTTTACATGTCAGCAGTAGATGCAGGGAGGTGAGAGGGTGTGATTCCTCCTGGATGAAAGATGGGTGGTCGAGGGGAAAGCTGATGTAAGCATCGGAAACAAATGGCATGGATCTCCAGATCCTTCAGAAACCACATGAGGCACATGGCACAGATCACCAAGGTTGGTTGAAAGGGCTGGCGCAAGAGCAGGATCTCCAGAATCAGGAGGAGCAAGAATGGTGGCGTGCAGGGGCGAGGACCGAGGAAGATGTGCTTGATCGGGCGAGAGAGACACCCGCGCAACAGCCCAGGAGTTTAGAGAGAATCAAAGCTAGCGCATACATCCGATGGGCCAAAACCACTCAGCGTGACCACAATTCCTTTCGACCAAAAAAAGTGTTGACAGAAAGACGTGATGGTCGAGGACAGAAACTGCAGACAATCAGCTCGGAGTCACGGCTCGGAGTAAGGTACCGCCGGTCGAGTCCCTTATCATCATGAGGGCCAGGGCCCCATCGCCACAGGCTCATCGCGCCTTCTGGAGATGCTGGCGCGCCCACTATGGAGCACCGGGCAAGGCGATCCGGTCATTCATACTTAACGCTTACGCTCTCTCGTCAGCGCCAGCTCTGGCACATCATAGAGTACGATGACCGTTGTCAATTCGCCCGCAAAAGTCCTTGTCACCGGTGCGCTTACTTCTTGCCCCCGGCCCGCGCGGTCCGCTGATGGAGAGCAGGCGCGAACGGCTACATCGCCGTGTGGATTGTGCGTATCCTGCTTGAGCAGGGATATGCGGTGCGCGGCACGGTGCGCTCCGCATCCAAGGGCGCCTACCTCAAGAAGCTGTTTGAGAAGGAGGGCGAGAAGTTCGAGTATGTCGTCGTGGAGGATATCACCAAGGTGAGCCATGCCGTTTTGCTTTGGGGCGGGTGGTCTTACTCAAAGGTGGATTAGGACGGCGCGTTCGACGAGGCCGTGAAGGGCGTCCAAGCCGTGCTGCATACGGCCAGCCCTGTCGTGTTCGACGTGAAGCACCCGGATGGTGTGCTGCTCTCCTACCACGCGTGAGCCATACTGACCCCGATTTACAGAGCTCATCATACCTGCCCTGCACGGCACGCTGTCTGTCCTGAACAGCGTCGAGAAGTTCGGGTATGCACCAGCCTGTGATCGTCTAGCACGTTGCTGATGGAGGGCTTGACAGGACTGAGGTCAAGCGCGTTGTCGTTACCTCCTCCTGCGCGGCCATCCTAGAGCCACACGAAGAAGGGTACATCTTCAGCGAGGTCAGCCCTCCTCTTCCTCTCCCTCGTTGCCACTCTACTGACTGTTATCCCTTTGCAGAAAGACTGGAACGAGTTCTCCATCAAGGAGACGGCGGAGAAGCAGGAGAAGGCGTTGCCCATCCACCAGTACCGAACGAGCAAGACGCTCGCGGAGCGCAGCGCGTGGGAATTCATCAAGGACAAGTCACTCAAGTGGGATTTGGTGACCATTCTGCCACCGTTCGTTTTTGGGGTGGGTGCGCTTCGTATCTACATACCCTCGCATGCTGACGCGATCTCTAGCCTTTACTGCAGGAGGTACGCAGCTGTCCAGCACAGCACAGAGCAGATTCTGACCCCCCCCCTCCCGCAGACAGCAACGAAAGAGTCTCTGAACTTCTCCTCCGATCTCATCTACCAAGGCGTCGTGAACCCCAAGACGGGGGATGACCTGTATGCCTACGCCGGCAACTGGGTCGACGTGCGGGACGTAGCGCTCTCGCACGTGCTTGCCCTTCAGAAAGCCGCCGCGGGTGGGGAGAGGATCATCGTCTCCGCTGGTGCGCCCCCATCTCTTTCCCATGGGTGCCATGTCAGGCTGACCAGGGGCCAGGCTACTTCGCGTGGCAGGACCTATACGACGCGCTCTCGGCGCTGCCCACGCCCCTGCCAGATGTGCCCAAAGGCGTCCCCAGCACCACACGCGCGCCTCCGCTCGTGTACAGCAGCGCGGTCGCGGAGAAGCTGCTCGGGGTCACCTTCCGCACGCTGGGAGAGTCGGCGCACGATACGATTGTTAGCGCTAGGGAGAGGCTGTTCGCGGCGCCTGTGGTGACGGGAGACGGGCCGGCGATGATGGAGCTGAAGGATGTGGAGCCTGCGGATTGAGTGCTGTGCTTCTGGGACTTGAGTATCTTGTGAACGGATGGATTGTAGAGATAGAAAGTGAAGAAAATGAAGGACGGATTGTATGCCGATATTGCCGTTGCAGCTGGTCGTGTGGCTCGGCCGTCGTCCGGCACGCTCCGTGCTTTCGTCATCAGGGTCCAGCAATGTCCTACATTTCACCCTGCTACACCGACCAACGCGGGCACCGGCACTCTCCTCCTCCCACCCCCCATGTTCTCCCCGCCAGACACAGACAGCGCGACGCGCTCCACAGACCAAGACGCCTTACACGCGCGCCTCTCCGCCTCCCGCCTTGGGTACATCCCCGACCCCTGGGCAGCTCTCTTCCTCTCCCGGCCGCAGGGAGTCCAGAATCGGCCAGGGCTGATCAATGTCGGCACGTGGCTGAGGACCAGGAGCGTGGATCTGCTTGTTGAGGAGTTTATTGCAAGAGTGGAGGGAGGGGGGAAGGTGCAGGTGCTGAGTGTGGGCGCGGGGAGCGATACGCGTTTTTGGAGGCTGGCGGTACGCCCTTGCCCCTCCGTACTCACCTTCTGGCCTTGGAGCGGAGCTGACAACCCCCGCAGACAGGCCCGCTCAAAGACCGCCTAGCAAAATACATCGAAGTTGACTTTCCCGAGATCACATCCTCCAAAGCGCGGTCGATCTGGAAGCATGCGCGGCTGAAAGTTGTCCTAGGGGCTTGCAAGCTCGGTGCGCCCTTCCTCCCCTCACGCTGGCTGCACGGTGCTGACGGGTAATGTGAAGATGCGGGGGGGACAGCACTGCACTCAGAAGTATATCATCTGCTCCCTTTTGACCTGCGCCAGCCGCCCGCCGCGCTCGGTGCACTGCTAAACCTGGACGCGGCGCTGCCCACGCTCCTCCTGGCAGAGTGCGTCCTGCCGTACATGCCTCCCGAGGCCGGGGGGGCGCTGCTTCATTGGGCCACGGCTGGGCTTGGGCTGGGGGGAGAGAGAGTGCCAGTGGGCGTGGTGCTGTATGAGATGTTTGGCTTGGGGGACGCCTTTGGGGGGGTCATGAGGGAGAACTTGGCGGTCAGTCCACCACCCCGCCGGCTCTGAGGACGGGCAAGTTCTGATGGGATTGACAGGCCAGGGGAGTCAGTATCCCAGGGACGCTGCCCAGCCTGCATGCCCTGCAAGAACGGTTCGAAGCCGCGGGGTACACGCAGTCCTCTGCGCTGACGCTACAGGATATCAGGACGCACTACGTCCCCCGCTCGGAGACGGAACGGTGCGCCCTCTCTGGTAGTGGGAGAGGATGTGGCTGATGGCTGACATGAGTGGGCAGGGTAGCCACGCTCGAGCTGATCGACGAGTACGAAGAGCTGGACTTGGTCCTAAGGCATTATGCGGTCGCTTGGGCCAGCAAGGGGCTGGCGGGGGAGGGGGAGGGGGAGTGGGGGTTGAGGAAGGCGGGGGAGGGGGAGGAGAGCTAGAGCCATATCTGTTGTGCTTGTAGGAATAATGAAAGGATTGGAAATGGTGATGTAAGGTTGAGTGCAGTAAGAAATGCCGTTGCAGGAGGATGTGGGGGGAACGCTTGGCAGGGTACCTGTGCTGGAAGAGCCAATAGGACACGCTGCCGGCCCCGTACATCTCATCTAACGCAGCATGTCACTACCCGAGGAAAGTGCTTTCAAGCGCAGGGAGAACCAGCTCGAACAAAAAAAGTCCAAGCTGAAAACACCGGAGGACGTGGCAGCTCAGGGTTCAGGCACCCTGTGCTCACGTGCAGCGATGCGTGGAGCCCCGGGGATAGTCCGCCCCGCCCGCTCGGCATCACGCGCATCCGCATCCGGGTCCGTTACCCCACGCCGGACGAGAGAAAGGGAAACTGTACATCTCCTTCAGCCGCTCTCAGGCTCTCCCTTGTTGAACACGCACGCTGCCCTGCTGCCCTGCTCGTCGTTCGCCGCTCTCTGCTCTGCAACCAGAGTAACTCCTAAGAAGGGATCCCATGGCCCGCCCCGCAACCCGCGGCACGCCCTCAAAGCGCAAGCCATCAACTCCAAAATCATCCCGCACACCCACAACACCCACACCCACCGGTGCAACCACCACAACGGATGGCACCCTCGCCAGCTTCCCCCCCGGCGTCGGCCCCGGCTCCACCCCCTCCCTCGCCCAGGGCAAGAAGCCGCTCTCGTACCACCTCATCTCCGGCGGGCTGGTGCTCGGCGTCCTCCTCTCCTCCTCCCTCGCCCTATACTCAATCCGCCAGCTCCTCCGTCCCACATTCGGCGCAACCGCCGCGAACCAATACAGCCAGATCGTGCTGATCGCACTCTGTGCCCCGGGGACGCTTATCCCCATGCTTGATCCCCGCATCGTGCTGAGTATAATGGGCAGCGCAGTTGCTCTGGCACCGGTGGTGGTTTACCAGGCTGGACGGGCTCTGGCGCGGGTGGAGCAGGTGCAGGAATTAGGCCCGGCAGTCGCGGCAGTCCTTGCTCAGCTCCTCGTCGTCGTACCGCTCGTGCTGTGCACTGTCAACCTAATGAAACGGTGGATGGTGCGTCCCTCCCTCCTTCTCTCCTGCCTCCCGCCTCCTGCCTCCTGCATGGCTAACACCCCCACAGCCAGACCAAGACTACCAACTGAACGGCTCCATCCGGGCAGGCTTCACCACCTACGCAGGCCTGCACTCCCTCGGCCCCATCTACGCCGCAATACTCCCGCATAACGACCTCATCAACCCCTGCAACGTCCTCTCCGCCGCAGCGGTGGGGATCACTTTCCTGAGCATTCTGGCGCCGGACGAGGACCCGACTTCTCCCGCTGACGGCGCTGAGGGAGCTGCGGGCGGGGAGAAGGACGTGAAGGTGGAGAAGAAGGAGGAAGGATGGAAGTCCAGCACGCTCAAGATGATCCTCCTCGGACTCCCAGTCCTGCTCATGTCCGTCCCCCGGCTCGCCGTGTCCAACCCCTTCGCCCCCTCTGGCTCAGGGTCGGACACCCAGCTCAGGCTAAGCAGCTGCGCCCCGATTAACTACTCCGGCGGGCCCGTGCGGGTGCTCGCTCGCGCGGACAGCGTGACCGGCACTCTGGTAGTGGCGGACAACCTGCTACAGGGGTTCAGGTTCCTCCGGTGTGATAACTCCCTTCTCGGGGGCCAGTGGCTTGAGGGGCACGAGCACGAGGATGGCCATGGAGAGGAGACAGAGAGCATCTTCGCTGCGTTCGATTTGCAGCAGGCGGTGCTCCTTGCGGACCGGAAGAAGGAGGTGGGAGATAAGGCGCTTGTCATGTGCGTCTCCCCCAACACTCTCTCCTAGCAGGAGCTGACATCCCACAGCGGACTCGGCGTCGGCACCCTTCCCTCTGCGCTGCACGCGCACGGGATCCCCTCGACCATCCTGGAAGTCGACCCGCTCATCCCTCCTTTCGCCAGGGAGTTCTTCTCTTTCCCCGAACTCCCCACGCAGATCGCCGAAGCCCGTTTCTGGCTCGCCCAGCGCACCGCGCAGCTCGCGAACGGCACTCTCTCCCCCTCCGAGTCCAACTACGCATATGTGGTACACGACGTCTTCACCGGCGGCTCCGTCCCTGGGCACATGTTCGCCGTAGAGGTCTTTAGGGAGATTAGGCAGCTGATGAAGCCCGATGGGATCCTGGCTGTCAACATCGTTGGCGAGCTGGGGGGCAACGCGGGGCGGGCGGTGTGGCTCACATTGCTGGCGGCGTTCGACCAGGGAACGTGTAGGACGTTCCATGACCTGCCCTCCGCACCCGCAAAAGGGCAGATGGCAAACCTGGTCGTCTTCTGCACCCCTGCCCCCACGCTCAGCTTCACCGCCCTCCCAAAAGGCTTCAGCAAGAGTCGGACCACCCTCCAAGTGCTAGACAGCCTCCCGGAGCGGGAGGTGACGGGCGAGCAGATGGTGGGCACGATCAGCCAGCATCTCGAGAAGGAGGATTGGGTCGTCAAGGAGGCTAGGAATTATATGGAGAAGTGGACGAGCGGCGACGTCCTGCAGCATTGGAAAGGTGAGTTCTTTGCACCTTTTTTGAAAGTTGGGGAGAGACTGATGGGTGGACAGCAATGCGCAGGGCGATGCCTGCTGAGGTTTGGGACGAGTACTGAGTGCGGGCTCCGGGCTCCGGGATTGGGGAAAACGTGCGCCGGTTGGAAGGAGGAAAGCACGACATGCACCCTGCGCCCTCTTGCGCAGCTTATCTCTTATACATAACTATGTATCATAGTTCGGTTCCTGCGTGGAAGGACAATGACAATATGGACTCTGCACGCGTTGCCCGGAAAGTGCTCAGTGGGATTCGCAATAGCAATTGCATGGGCGTGATGGGCGTCGTGAGCCCACGGGCGCAATGGAGATTGTTGATGTCCCTTATACGGGGAGGGTCCATTCGTGTTTCTTTCTCGATCTACATCTTGGCTCGTCTTCTAATGCTCTCTCCACTGTTGGAATTGTGGTTCTTTCGCAGATTCATCTGCTTTATTTTCCGCGCGTGGTAGAAAGGTATTCTTATTCGAGGACGGGACAAACGAGCCTGGAATGGCTCTGCGCACAGCTCCTTCTCGCCCTCTGTCCAGCTCTGCAACCGCACTGTGTTCTCTCTCTGGGAAAAGCCCGCGCATAACTAAGCAGAAAGTACGTGGATCGTGCGCCGGCATCTATCGCAGCGCGAAAGTCGGAGCCGGCCGTAATCAATACGGCATTTGCCTCCGTTCGTACACCTCGATCGTTCAACTTCGGGCCTCGGTTCCCTTCTGACGCAGGCAACAACCCCGCGACGAGCGCGACTGTATTCAGACTTGCTTTGTCATGTCCAGCAGCGGAATCTCGTGGTTCCGCATTGTTGGTAAAGACTGTCCAGCGGAATTCCTTGCTGATGGACTACAGTATGAAGAAAGGATTGATGACATATACGCCCAGACTAAAGTGATTCTTTCGCCTTCCTGCAACGCAGCACTTTCTTCCTCAAAGTTCATCTCCGTGGATGCCAGCATCGATGGTCGTGAATCCACGCTGGAATTCTGCTGAATCATCTGGGCGGGCTGGTACCGTCGGTCTCTTCCTACCTGCTAGTCCGGCTAGGACCACTGGAATGCTACATACCACGGGCTATATGCAGGAACCGTATCAGACTTTGGGCATGCGGCTATCATTAGCAAGGAATGTCCTGATGCTGGCTACGCCGCCGCAGAGCCCGGACGTCACTCATGCGTGGAACTTCAGTTGGCTTCGACATGGAACTTCAGTGGGCTTCGTCCCCTTCGACCGCTTCAGAGGCGGTGCCCTTGGAAGTATATATTGCCTGCGTTGGCGTCTCAACATCGGCCACCATCGACTAGCCATTTGAACTTCACTTATGGGCGACAAACCTTTTCAGTACCCGCCGGGCTATGCCAGGACGCAAGCCGCGCGCCATCTGACCTGGACCCCTCCTCCTTTGGACGGCTCAATCACCTTCCCCGAGATACTCCATTGGCACGGTGAACATAGCACGTCTCATCCTTTCGCCATTATTGCGCCAGAACACGAGGGTGAGGAGGAGGTCCTGATCACCTGGCAAGAAGTGAGCCGGGCCATATTTCGGCTGGCTGCGACGCTGCGGCAAGAGGTGGGAAACGAACTCATCGACGGCAAACCCCCCGTGATCGCCATCCAAGCATACCCCGAAACGCTCACTTATGCAACATGGCTCTGCGCTATAACTGCTGCTGGATACACGGCTTTTCCTCTCAGCCCGCGCAATTCTCCGCCAGCCGTTGAGCATCTCGTGAAGACAACGAACTGTCGTTATCTTATTGGCTCGATCCCAAAGCAGGGCGAACCTGGCACTGCGCTCCAGCAGATGGCTGCTCAACTTCTTCAAGATCTACCCGGGCTGAAGCTGATCGAGCTCCCCCAATACGATACGCTCTATCCGCGCTTTGCTCAGTGGCCGCCGCTCCCGTACAATCCAGTCACCGATTCTGTCCCCACCATCCAACCTTCACCAGCCAGAAAGGATGCACCCACGCTCATCATACATTCATCTGGATCCACCGCGTTCCCCAAGCCAATACCATTGAATGATGATGCATGGAACACCTGGGGACAAACACAGCTGTATCAGGATGCCGATGTTTGCGAGACAAGGGGTGCATCCTTGACACTGCCAATGTTTCACATTGCTGGTCTAGCGATGACTCTATCGTCTGCTGTTTGGGGTACGTCGACGAGGTGTCGAAGCACGCGTTTTGACTGACCTGATCACAATAGCTGGGACAATCGCCATATTTTTCAAGCCTGCGCCCTTCCCGACCATCCCGACTCCCCAAAACGTGTTGCACGCAGCACAGCTAGGCAAGGCAGACTTCCTATTCGCGGTGCCCAGTGCATACGTTGAATGGGCCCAAGACCCGAAGGCCGTTGCGGCGCTAGCCAAGTTCAGTACGGCGGTACGTCATTCTGCTATTCCCGTGATGGTCTCGTGAACTTACTCCAATACAAAGAAATACGGTGGTGGACCAATTCCTGAGGAATTCGGTCACCGTCTCGTTGAGGGAGGCGTCAAACTCCAGTCGGCCTACGGTATGACCGAGGTGGGCCCAGTTTTTCGAGGAGATTCTGTCAGTTGGCTGGGTGGGAGGGACTGGATGGTGAGTTTTCGGCCGCATCACATTGTAGACGAACTGACATCACTTGGCACAGTATGCGCCATTCATGCCTAATGTCAAGGTCAAGCTGATCGACGAGGGCGATAATTTGTTCCGGGCGGTCATCATGGCGTGTACATGAGATCATAGTTCCGGGTCACTGCTGACGGATATGCCAGGAGACCGACACGTACAAGGGAGTCGCGGTCTCGAATTACGAGGCGGAAGTTCGTGCATTTGATACAAACGACCTACTGGAAGAGCATCCCACTCGCAAAGGCTATTGGAAGGTCGTTGGCCGGTGCATATGAATTTCTTGCACTGAGGAATCGCAGCTGCTTATGTGATATCTATAGCGCCGATGATCAAATCATGATGTCCAACGGAGAGAAGACAAACCCAGGTCCTTTGGAATCCATCATCAATTCCAGCCATCACGTACAAAGCGCCAGCATGTTCGGCCGGGCTCGTACTCAAGTCGGTGTTTTGATCGAGCCCCGCCAGCCTATCAACATTAAGGATGATGCCGAGGTGGCCCGTTTCAGAAACCTTGTTTGGCCTGAGATCGAGAAGGCGAATGCTTTCGCGCCACAGCATTCTCGAATCTTCAAAGAGTTCATTTTGGTTGCGGACCCGGTGAATAAACCGGTGCCTAGGACGCCGAAAGGCACCGTGTCGAGGAATGCGCTTCTGAAGCTCTATGCGGAAGAAATCGAGGCGATCTACACTGCGGCAGAGCATCCCACCCGAGCAGACTGGGCTGTCCCGCCGGGTGCGTGGGACGCAACCGCACTTCATGAATTCGTTTTGCGAGTCGTCAATGGTGTCATGCGCTCCGAGAAAGAAAATGCCCACTCCGTCGATGAAAAGCGAGATCTTTTCGAGCAGGGCTGTGACAGGTACGTGGACTCGACTGTTGGTTTTGGACGAACTGACACGAGATGCAGTCTTCAAGCAACGTACATTAGGGCAGCGATTGCAAATGCGTTGCGGGAGGCACCTATTGCACAGGGCAAGAACAAAGCTGCCCTGTCATCCGTCCCGCAGAATATGGTCTTCCTCTACCCGACGGTGGAGCGGCTCGTGTCTTTTGTCCTGAGTGTAATCCAAGGGCAATCGGTGGAAGGGGCCAACAACCAAGACACCATCGTCCAGCAGATGGTCAAAATGGCAAACGACTACTCCCAGAGCTTGCCTCCCTCTCCGATTGGACCGAAGAGTGACAAAGGCGAGGTGGTTCTCCTGACTGGATCGACGGGCACGCTCGGCAGCTACATCTTGGAACAGTTGCTAGATGATGCACGTGTGACGCACATCTATGCGCTGAATCGGGCCAGTGCGGGAAAGGATCTGCGATGCAGGCAAATCGAGTCTTTGGTCGACAGGGCCGTGAATGCACAAGTACTGGATACTCCCAAACTGTCCTTGATTGAAGGAGACACCACGAAACCAGACCTTGGGCTACCGGAGGAGCTCCTCAACGAGGCAAGCATGCCATTTTAATCCTTGCGTAACCAGCTAACCCGCACACAGATCAGGAGCTCTCTAACAGCTGTAATCCACAACGCCTGGCGACTGGACTTCAATCTCGCCCTGTCTTCGTTCGAATCACATGTGAAGGGCACCCGGACTCTAGTCGATCTCGCACTCTCGGCGTCAGTCTCAGTTCCTGCGAAATTCATCTTCACATCTACCGTCGGAACGGTCAGCAACTGGCGAGAGTCACGTGCCGTTCCGGAGGAAGTTATACCCGATCCCACCGTCGCACTCGGAAACGGTTACGGTGAGAGCAAGTGGGTCACTGAGCGCGTGCTGCTAGCCGCCGCTGAACAACGTGGGTTGCGGACCACTATCTGGCGAGTCGGCCAACTCTCTGGCTCCTCGGTGAATGGCGCGTGGAACACGACCGACTGGGTGCCTATCATTGCGAAGAGTAGTGCGACATTGGGGGTGCTCCCCAGTTCTTCCCACGGCTTCGTCGACTGGTTGCCGACAGACGACGCGGCGCGTGTCATTGTGGACAGTCTACACACGCCTCTGGAGCCTCACGCGAAATTCCGGTATCTCAACCTCGTACACCCGAACCCGACAAGCTGGGATGACATCTTCGCAGCGATGTCGAAGGAGCTTGGTGTCCCGCTGATCCCTTTCCAAGACTGGGTCGCCCAGGTCGAACAGGAGTCGGCAGCCGGCGGCCGAAGTGCCGCAGAGCGCATACCGGCGATTAAGTTGCTAGACTTCTTCCGCCGAATTGTTTCAGGAGGATCTCCTGAATTGGGAGGTAGTGGCTCGCCGGCTAGAGCGGGCCAGACCCAATTCGAGACGACAAATGCCGTCCAAGTGAGCGAGACGCTCAGGACGCTTCAGCGCCTGAACGAGGACGATGTGGAGCGATGGTTGCAGTACTGGCGGAAACACAGCTTATTCGATTGACCTTAAGCATACACAGACACCGCGCGTTGTCGAATATGTATTTGTGGCGCAGAAATGAATCTGTTTACTTTATTCGATTCTGCGCCAACCTCATCACGTGATGGAGGTAGCCGATGATGTCCACTTGTATGGGGCAACTTCCGATCCCTGACCGGTACCGTCAGGGCGGGGTGGGGGAAAACCTGCGGCAGAAGGAGGGGACACGACATGCGTCCTGCGCCCTCTTGGGCAGCTTATCTCACTTGTACATAGCTATGTAACTTATCATAGTTCGATTCCCTTGCGGAAGGAGACAATGACAATATGGACTTGCACTCGTTGCCCGGAAAGTGCTCTATGAGATTCGCAATAAGATTAATTGCAGTGTGCCTGACGGGCGTCGTGAGCCTACGACTCAAGGCGATGCACGTGAACGGCCAGATAGATATACCAAGGTCGGCGCTCAGAGCTTTGACAAAGGCCCGTTCCGCAGCTCGCTCCGCTGCATCGACTCGTCTGGAGAACATGAGCGAAGTGTCCATCAGGAGGTAAGGGAAACTCACAGTTGGCATGATACAGCCTGTCCTCCGGCACGTTCGACACGTGTATTCCGATACTGCTCGCGTCCACCATAGACGGGACCACATCCTTGATCGTCGGCGCGCCAATCAGACGCATGTTCATCTCAAACTCGTCGTTGAGGATCCTGATCGCGCGCTCGACGCCGTCCTGGCCATACGCAGAGTACGAGTAGATGAACGGCCTGCCGATGCCTACTGCGGTCGCGCCGAGCGCAACGGCTTTGAGCACGTCGGTCGCGCGGCGCACACCGCCGTCGACGAAGAGCTGGAAATTCGGGTTTGGGAAGAGGTTGCGCTCGCGCAGCGCAGAGACCACCTCGACGAGGATCTCGATTCCTGAGCGGGCAAAGTCGAGCTGCCGCCCACCGTGGTTGGAGAGCACGACGCCCTGCAGGCCGGCTTCGGCGGCCATCACTGCGTCCTCCCAGCACTGCACACCCTTGAGTATGATGGGCACTGGTGAGCGTTAGCACAACTGTCAATATTTGGGGAGGAAGACGCACTCTTGGTGATGCTCTGGAACCAGGGGATATCCTTCCAGCACAGCCCGGGGTCGATGAAGGACGAGATTGCGCGGGCGGCACCCTCGTTCTTGTTCACCTCCTCGCCAGCCTCGCGCTGCACAGCAGACCCAGCATCCTCAAACTTCATGCGCATGTCCTTCTCCCTCCTTCCGAGTTGAGGTGCGTCCACAGTAATGAACAGACCCTTGATCCCGCGCTTCTCCGCATGCTGCACGATACGTTTCGTGATAGCCCTATCCTTATTCACATACAGCTGCATGAACTGCGTCTGGCCCTCCAGCGCCGCGTCCACCAGCTCATCAAAGCTGCAGCTCGCGAGCGTCGGGATCATCTGTATGACGCCAGCCTTGCCCGCCGCGCGCGTGAGGTTCAGCTCTCCGTCCGGGTGGCCCAGCTTGCCCAGCGCAGTGGCGGTGATGTACACTGGCATGCTGCTCTTCTGGCCTAGGATCGTCGTGCTCCAATCGACCGCCGTGACGTCCCGTAGTATGCGGGGCCGGAACCAGATCCGGTGGTACGCTAAGTGGTTCTCTCGGTGAGTGATCTCGTCGTCCGCAGCGGAGGAGTAGTACGCCCAGCCTTTCTCGGGCATGACGGCGCGGGCGATGGCCTGGGGTCAGCACATCCAGTGAGCAACGAAAGGTTCGGCCACAGAAAGCGGAGGAGCGCACCTCGAAATCATGCAGGTTGAGAATCTCGTCCAGCGGCGGCTTGCGCTCATGCCGCTCTTGCCGCTCCACCTCGGCAGACGTGATCTCCCTCACGACCTGTGTGACGGTGCCTGGGTCGATGGCGCCGAGGCTGTAGCCATTAGTACCTCGCAATGTGGATAGAGGGAGGCGACGCACTGTTTCTCCGGGGGAAGGTTGGCGGTGATGGCATCTGGCGGGTGGATGGGGTCGTATTCCTCCCTACACAGCGGGTGAGCACAAGCAAGCAGGAGACGGGCCGAGGCGTACGTAGCGTCCTTCCCCGCATACTTGAGGATAATCTTCATCCCCCCTGCATCGCGTCAGTCCCCTCTCTCGCCAACTGTGTGCAATCATGACATGGGCGCACCAGGATGCTCGGGCAGGAACTCTGTGACATCGTACACCTTTCCGTGTACTATGATCCAGCACGACTCGCGCGTGTTGTGCTTTGCGACCTCCTCGCCCGAGATGAGCACTTGGTCGCCTGACATCGTGTGTGTGCTGCTATTGCGGTGGGGTTGGGGTGGGGCGGGGTGTGCTGAGTGGGAGAGGCGGCGGGGTGATGAGCCAGCAAAGATACCCAAGAAAGATAGATGACCCGACGAAGGAAAAGTGAAGGAGGAATGACAACAGGACAGCCCACTGAGAAGGAGAGAGGCAGCCTGGTTATTACCCAGGTTGGGAGTGGATGCTCCTCCACCTCCTTGGACCTCACCCGGCCAATCTCGGCTCGTCTCCAGCCGCACAGGGTAAAGACTATACAGCCCGGAGCCGAGTGCGGGGAACTCACTAATTGTCCGGTCCCGCCTGCCCCCGATGAGTGGAAAGGTCAGGGCCCAATCCGGTGCAGGATATATCGGGGAGATGTTCCGCCGATAATCGATCGGTTGGCCGCGAGAGGGCCTCCACTCGCTGCTCTGCATGCCAGCGCTTTGGTGGGACGTACCTCCACCGATTTGGTGGGCTGTGGCGACGGCTTGCATGCTTACTGCGGGTTTATCAGTGGAGTTCGCAGGTAGAAGGGTGCCCGGAGCCGAGTGCCTTGCTCGGCGCATCGCTCGACGATCAAACGATCTCCACCCCTATTCCTCCTGAACAGAAACGCGATCGAAATTTACAAGGCAGAAGTTGTGGGCAGTATGAGATTATACAGTGACTCGTACATGCATCGCATCCTCCAGAGAGCACACTCCGCTCCCTTAGGCTTCAAACTTCGACTCCCCCGCGCCAACCTTTTCCTTCCTCGGACTCCCCTTCATCGGCGATCCAAAATACCCCTCCAGCGTATTCTTCTGCCCCGCATCGATCGTCTTAGTTTTCCCCTTCCTCGGAGTCGCGTTCGGGTCCGGATCAGGCTTGACGCCGATCTGCATCGCCTCTGCGAGCAGCTCGAAGTCGTCCTGTCGTCCTGTCAGCGCATGTCTTCAATGGGATAGATAAGCAGGGCACTATGAGCAGCATGCCGCCCGTGGCCTCCTTATGCCCCTTCGCAAAGCTCTCCCCGTTCCTCTCCAGAAACCCAAGATCCGGAATCCTCCCCGCGTACTCCCTCAGCAGCGCGATCAAGCTCGGCCTCTCCCCCTCCGGCAGCTTGCGCAGCGGCGCCGAGATTCGGCAGGAGAAGTGCGCGTGCTTCCCCGAGGGGTTGTAGGAGGTGTTCACTACCATGACCATTTGCAGCTTTTTGGCTAGCAGGTAGCCCGCCCAGCGCGTCGCGATCACGGGGTGCACTGGGCAGCGTCAGTATTGTACGCTGGGGGATATAGGGCAGTGGGAGGGGGCGGACCTTGGTACCCGCTCTGGATTCGGAAGAGGGCGACGCGCCCGTCCTTTGAGAACTTTGGCGCGGCGTGCGTGCATCGCTCTACTTCGACGTTCACCCGCTGGCGGGCGGCGATGAGCTCCCGGTTGGGCGCAATATCTGCCGGCCCCTTCGCGTTCAGTAGCGCGGTCCAAGCGTCTCGCACTAGCGCCTATCAGTTTGAGGCTCAGTCGAACCGGGAATTAGCGGACCATTATACTCCACCGTCCTCCTCGGGGCATTGAGCATGCTCACCGCGTCCCCCAGTGCCTTCTTCGTCCACCTCCTCTCCGTCTCCCTCAAATGCCTCGGCCAAGGTCCCGTCCCCCACTTGACCTCCCCACCCAGGTCCCCAATCACCCCAAGCACAGCAACCCAGTCGCACTCCCCGCGCACGCTCTCGTGCAGCGGCAGGCAAGTGAGGTACGTCAGCAGGCTCGTCGTCGCAATCGGTTCGGACTTGCAGGCGCTGACCACCTTGGAAGCTTGGGGAAAGTCGTCCGACTGATGATGGTCTAGGATTAGGGTTTGTACGATGCCCCCAAGCGGGTCGAGGATTGGAGGACCGGCGCGTGAGCCCTGATCAAGTACGATCGCGCGCGTTGCGCCGTATGCGTCTAGCGCCGCGCGCTCCGTGTCTTCAAACAGCGGTGTCGCTTTCGCAAGTAGGTGTACCGATATAAGTTCTGGAGGATGTCCCAGTGCCGTGAGAGTGTTATAGATGATCCTTCCGGAAGATAGACCGTCTGCTGCACGGTGGTTCAAGCCCGTGACTCATACAGGAAATGAGTATCGCTTACCATCTTTATCCGGAACGATAACCACCTTGTGCTTATCCCGCACGCACTCGCGGATAAAGACGCGCGCCATGTCGATTTGTTCCTGGGGAGCGGGCCAGTTCGGGAACACCTGCTCCGGCTCATCATCGCTCGTGTCAGGCTCTGGCTCTCGCTTCACCCTCTTCGAGGGCGATGAAGAGGCAGATTCGGATTTCCTCTTAGCCATAGCTCTCGCCGGTCTGAGTCTGAGATCGAGGCAGATGTGAGGTAGAGCAAATGTGAGTAGGCGAGCGGGCAGAGAGCAATTCAGGAACGGCGATGACTGTTTTCGCTTAAGTGAAAATCCGCGGAAGACGAGCAGATCGTGCGGGCGATCGCAGTCTAATAATGATATATCTCTCCCATAACTCCCAAGAAAGCTGAAGTGACAAGAAAGAAATCAGTCAAGCATGCAAATCAAAGAACAGGACAGGCGAGGTGAGTGAGACGAGGTCGCTACCCTGACGCTCAGGGACCGGAAGTTGCCCGATATAGATATCGACGTCATCGGGTACCTCCATCACGTGATTAGGTTCGCGTAGAATCGAATAAAGTAAACAGATCCATTGCTGCGCCACAAATACATATTCGTCGACGTGCAGGGTGTATTTGTGATTACCAATCGACTAAGCCTTGTTTCCGTCAGTACTGCAACCATCGCCCCACATCCTCCTCGTTCAGGCGCGGAAGCGTCCGGAGCGTCTGGCTCACTTGGACAGCCTTCGTCGTCTCGAATTGGGTTTGACCCGTGCTAGCTGGCGATGCACTACCTCCCACTTCAGGAGATCCTCCTGAAACAAGACGGCGGAAGAAATCTTGCAACTTAATCGCCGGTATGCGCTTGGCACCACGTGGACCGCGAGCTGCCGACTGCTTCTCGACCTTGGCGACCCAGTCTTGGAAAGGGATCAGCGGGACACCAAGCTCCGTGGACAGCTGCGAAGATGTCATCCCAGATTCTCGGGTTCGGGTGTACGAGGTTGAGATAACGGAACTTCGTGTCACGCTCCAGAGGCGTGTGCAAACTATCCAAAATGACGCGTGCCGCGTCGTCCGTAAGCAACCAGTCGATAAAGCCGTGGAAAGAACTGGGTAGAACTCCCAACGTCACGCTACTCTTCGCAATGATAGGTACCCAGTCGGTCGTGTTCCAGGCCCCATTGACCGAGGAGCCGGAAAGCTGGCCAACTCGACAGATAGTGGTCCACAACCCACGTTCAATTGTTCAGCGGCGGCCAGCAGCACGCGGTTTGTGACCCACTTGCTCTCACCGTAGCCGTTTCCGAGCGCGACATTGGGATCGGTTATAACTTCCTCCGGAACGGCACGCGACTCTCGCCAGTTGCTGACCGTCCCGATGGTAGACGTGAAGATGAATTTCGCAGGAACTGAGCCTGACTGTGACGAAGGACTACAATCCATTATGTACGCCTCCAGTCCCTGACGGGCCGGCCCTGATGTTTCCCCGCGTCGAGACGCGAACGCGGCCCCTAAGAGAAATGATCATCGCTCTCTCACTGTTACACTCCCGTGCACCTTTTGCCCTTCGTATCCGGAGGGCCCGACAACGATCGTTACTGCTCCTAGCGGATTCCTCTCTTACACTTGCGTGAGCTGTCGTCAACGACAGTCGTCACGCTGATGCCGACAGCGCAAGAGCAACTGGATTCCGGATGCCCTTCACATGTGATTCGAACGCAGGTTGAAGTCCAGTCGCCAGGCATTGTGGATTACAGCTGTTACAGAGCTCCTGATCTGTATGCGGCTTAGCTGGCTACGCCAAGATTTAAAATGGCGTGCTTGCCTCGTTGTGGAGCTCCTCCGGCAGCCCGAGGTCTCGTTTCGTGCTTTCTCCTTCTATCAAGGACAGCTTGGGCGCATCCAGTACTTGTGTATTCACGGCCCTGCGACCAAGGATTCGATTTACCTGCTTCGGAGATTCTTTCCTGCGCTGGCGCAATTGAGCGCATAGATGCCCGGCTTGAGACGAGCCGAGATTGGCCGGGCGAGGGTGCAAGAGGTGGGAGGTGGAGGAGCATCCACTCCCAACCTGGGCAATAACCAGGCTTCTTCTTTCCTTGGCAACTGGGCTGTCGTATTGTCACTCCTCCTCCAGTTTGCTTCGTCGGGTTATTTATTTTTCTTGGGTACAGTTCTCTCCTTCCAAGTGGGCTGTCGTGTTGTCCTTCCTCCTCCAGTCTGCTTTGTCGGGTTATCTATTTTTCTTGGGTACAGTATATTTGCCCAGCTCATCACCCCGCCGCCTCTCTCACGTAGCACCACCCCACCACCCCACGGCACCCACACCCCACAGTATCACACAGCAGCACACAAGATGGCAGGCGACCAAGTGCTCATCTCGGGCCAGGAGGTCGAAAAGCACAATACGCGCGAATCGTGCTGGATCATAGTACACGGAAAGGTGTACGACGTCACAGAGTTCCTGCCTGAGCATCCTGGTCCGCATGCCATGCTTGCACACAGTTGGCGAGAGAGGGGACTGACGCGATGCAGGCGGGATGAAGATTATCCTCAAGTACGCCGGGAAGGACGCTACGTACGCCTCGCTCCGTCTCCTGCTCGCCTGTGCTCACCCGCTGTGTAGGGAGGAATACGACCCCATCCACCCGCCGGATGCTATTACCGCCAACCTTCCCCCAGAGAAACAGTGCGCCCCCTCCCCCCATTCCCATTGCAAGATACTAATGGCTACCTGGACTACAGCCTCGGCACAATCGACCCAGGCACCCTCACACAGGTCGTGAGGGAGGTCACGTCGGCCGAGGTGGAGCGGCAAGAGCGGCACGAGCGCAAGCCGCCGCTGGACGAGATCCTCAACCTGCACGATTTCGAGGTGCGTCCCGTTTCCTTCTACGGCCGAACCTTACTTACCGCCTATGCTGCCCCCAGGCCATTGCCCGCGCCGTCATGCCCAAGAAAGGCTGGGCGTACTATTCCTCCGCGGCGGACGACGAGATCACGCATCGCGAGAACCATTTGGCGTACCACCGGATCTGGTTCCGGCCCCGCATCCTACGCGACGTCACGAAGGTCGATTGGAGCACGACGATCCTTGGACAGAAGAGCAGCATGCCAGTGTACATCACTGCCGCCGCGCTGGGCAAGCTTGGCCATCCAGACGGCGAGCTGAACCTCACGCGCGCGGCGGGCAAAGCTGGCGTCATACAGATGATACCGACGCTCGCGAGCTGCAGCTTTGATGAGCTGGTGGACGCGGCCCTGGAGGGTCAGACGCAGTTCCTGCAGCTGTATGTGAATCGGGATAGGGCCATCACGAAGCGTTACGTGCAGCACGCGGAGAAGCGCGGAATTAAGGGTCTGTTCATCACCGTGGACGCACCCCAGCTTGGCAGGAGGGAGAAGGACATGCGCATGAAGTCTGCGGACGCTGGGTCGGCTGTGCAACGCCAGACTGGCCAGGAGGTGAACAAGGATGAGGGCGTTGCCCGAGCAATCTCGTCCGTCATCGACCCCGGGCTGTGCTGGAAGGATATCCCCTGGTTCCAGAGCATTACCAAGAGTGCGTCTTGCCCCAGAATCCCAGAATATTGACAGTTGTGCTGACGCGCAGCAGTGCCCATCATACTCAAGGGCGTGCAGTGCTGGGAGGACGCAGTGATGGCCGCCGAGGCCGGCCTGCAGGGCGTCGTGCTCTCCAACCACGGCGGGCGGCAGCTCGACTTTGCCCGTTCGGGTATTGAGATCCTCGTCGAGGTGGTCTCAGCGCTGCGCGAGCGGAACCTCTTCCCAAACCCGAATTTCCAGCTCTTCGTCGACGGTGGCGTGCGCCGCGCGACCGACGTGCTCAAGGCCATTGCGCTCGGCGCAACGGCTGTAGGCATCGGCAGACCGTTCATCTACTCGTACTCTGCATATGGACAGGACGGCGTCGAGCGCGTGATTAAGATCCTCAACGAAGAGTTTGAGATGAACATGCGTCTGATCGGCGCACCGACGATCAAGGATGTGGTGCCGTCTATGGTGGACGCGAGCAGCATCGGAATACACGTGTCGAACGTACCGGAGGACAGGCTGTATGATGCCAACTGTGAGTTTCCCGCCTTCTGTATGGACACCTCGCTCATGTTCTCCAGACGAGTCGATGCAGCGGAGCGAGCTGCGCAGCGAGCGTTTGGCAAAGCTCTGATCGCCGACCTCGGCGTCGCTATCTGCCTGTTCACGTGCATTGCCCTAAATCATAGGCTCCCGACGCCCTTCAGACACCTACAATCAATGTAAACGAAGTGCAAATCCATATTGTCATTGTCCTTCCACGCAGCAATCGAACTGGGATACATAGTGCGTATACGTCAGATAGGCTGCCCGAGCACGGCGCAGGACGCATGTCGTGCTTCCCTCCTTCCAACCGATGCACGTTCTCACCAATCCCGGACGCTCTGTACCCGTCCCAAAACCTCGGCAGACATCGCCCTGCGCATCGCTGCCCAAGATCTGTCCCATGACTCCCGAGAAAGCTCAGGGAAACGAGAAAGAAGTCTCTCAAGCATGCAAATCAAAGAACAAGAGAGAGCCAGGTGAGTGAGACGAGTTTCGTCACCCTACCCTCAGGGATCGGAAGTTGCCCAATATAGATATTGACATCATCTGCTGACTCAATCACGTGATTAGGTACGCATATAGCAAACAGATTCATTGTTGCACCACAAATACCCATTCGACAACGTACAGTGTCTATGGATAGGTAAGGTCAATCGAATAAGCCGTGTTTCCTCCAATACTGCAACCATCGCCCCACATCGTCGTCATTCAGGCGCGGAAGCGTCCGAAGCGTCTGACTCACTTGGACAGCCTTCGTCGTCTCGAATTGGGTCTGACCCGTGCTAGTCGTCGATGCACTACCTCCTAGTTCAGGAGAGCCTCCTGAAACGAGACTGCGGAAGAAATCTTGCAGCTTGATCGCCGGTATGCGCTCTGCCGCACTTGGGCCGCCGGCTGCCGACTCCTTTTCGACCCTGGCGACCCAGTCTTGGAACGGGATCAGCGGGACACTAAGCTCCTTGGACATCGCTTCAAGTATCGCGTCCCAGCTCGTCGGGTTCGGGTGCACGAGGTTGAGATAGCGGAATTTCGCATCAGGCTCCAGAGGCGCATGCAGGCTATCCACAATGGCACATGCCGCATCGTCCGTAGGCAACCAGTCGATAAAGCCGTGGGAAGAGCCGGGTAAAACTCCCAACGTCGCGCTACTCTTCGCAATGATAGGCACCCAGTCGGTCGTGTTCCAGGCCCCATTGACTGAGGAGCCAGACAGTTGGCCGATTCGCCAGATAGTGGTTGTCAACCCACGTTGTTCAGCAGCAGCCACCAGCACGCGCTCAGTGACCCACTTGCTCTCGCCGTAGCCGTTTCCGAGTGCGACAGTGGGATCAGGTATAACTTCCTCCGGAACTGCACGCGCCTCTCGCCAGTTGCTGAGCGTCGCAATGGTAGATGTGAAGATGAATTTCGCAGGAGCTGAGCCTGTCGCCGACAGTGCAAGGTCGACTAAATTGCGGGTGCCCTTCACATGTGATTCGAAGGAAGATAGGCCGAGGTTGAAGTCCAGTCGCCAGGCATTGTGTATTACAGCTGTTAAAGAGCTCCTGATCTGTGTGCCGGTTAGCTGGCTACACAAAGATTAAGAATGGGATGCTTGCCTCGTTGAGGAGCTCCTCCTTTAGCCCAAGGTCTGGTTTCGTGGTGTCTCCTTCTATCAAGGACAGTTTGGGAGTATCCAGTACTTGTGCATTCACGGCCCTGTCGACCAAAGACTCGATTTGCCTGCTTCGGAGATCCTCTCCTGCGATGGCGCGATTGAGCGCATAGATGTGCGTCACACGTGGATCATCTAGCAACTGCTGCAAGATGTAGCTCCCGAGCGTGCCCGTCGATCCAGTAAGGAGGACCACCTCGCCCTTGTCGCTCTTCGGTCCAATGAAAGAGTGAGGGAGGTTCTGGGAGTAGTCGTTTGCCATTTTGAGCATCTGTTGAACGATGGTGTCTTGGTTGTTGGCCACTTCCACCGATTGCCCTTCGATTACACTCAGGACAAAAGACACGAGCTGCTCCACCGTCGGGTGGAGAACGACCATATTCTGTGGGACGGATGACAGGGCAGCTTTGTTCTTGCCTTGTGGAATAGGTGCCTCCCGCAACGCATTTGCAATGACTGCCCTAATGTATGTTGCTTGAAGACTGCATCTCGTGTCAGTTTCGTCCAACATCAACAGCCGAGTCCACGTACCTGTCACAGCCCTGCTCGAAAAGATCGCGCGTTTCATCGACGGAGTGGCCATTTTCTTTCTCGGAGCGCATGACACCATTGACGACTCGCAAAACGAATTCGTGAAGTGCGGTTGCGTCCCACGCACCCGGCGGGACAGCCCAGTCTGCTCGGGTAGGATGTTCTGCAGCGGCGTAGATCCCATCGATTTCTTCCGCATACAGCTTCAGAAGCGCATTCCTCGACACGGTCCCTTTCGGCGTCCTAGGCACCGGTTTATTCACCGGGTCCGCAACCAAAATGAACTCTTTGAAGATTCGAGAATGCTGTGGCGCGAAAGCATTCGCCTTCTCGATCTCAGGCCAAATAAGGTTTCTGAAACGGGCCACCTCCGCATCATCCTTAATGTTGATAGGCTGGCGGGGCTCGATCAAAACACCGACTTGAGTACGAGCCCGGCCGAACATGCTGGCGCTTTGTACGTGATGGCTGGAATTGATGATGGATTCCAAAGGACCTGGGTTTGTCTTCTCTCCGTTGGACATCATGATTTGATCATCGGCGCTATAGATATCACATAAGCAGCTGCGATTCCTCAATGTAAGAAATCTATATGCACCGGCCGACGACCTTCCAATAGCCTTTGTGAGTGGGATGCTCTTCGAGGAGGTCGTTTGTATCAAATGCACGAACTTCCGCCTCGTAATTCGAGACCGCGACTCCCTTATGCGTGGCGGTTTCCTGACATATCCGTCAGCAGTGACCCGGAACTATGATCTCATGTACACACCATGATGACAGCCCGGAACAAATTTTCGCCCTCATCGATCAGCTTGACCTTGATATTAGGCATGAATTTCGCATACTATGCCAAGTCATGTCAGTTGGTCCACCATTTGATGGGGCCGAGAACTCACCATCCAGTCCCTCCCGCCCAACCAACTAGCAGAATCTCCTAGAAACACTGTGCCCGCTTCGGTCATACCGTAGGTCACCTGGAGTTGGACGCCTGCCTCAACCAGACGGTTACCGTATTCCTCAGGAATTGGTCCACCACCATATTTCTGTCTTTGAGTAAGTTCTCGAGGCCATCAAGGACATAGCGGAATGACGTACCACCGTCTTGAACTTGGCTAGCGTCGCAACTGCCGTCGGGTCTTGGGCCCATTCAACGTATGCACTGGGCACCGCGTATAGAAAGTCTACCTTGCCTAGCTGTGCTGCGTGCAATATGTTTTGGGGACTCGGGAAAGTCGGCAAGGGCGCAGGCTTGAAAAGTATGGCGATTGTCCCAGCTATTGTCATCAGGTCAGTCAAAAGACGTGCTTCGACACCTCGTCGACGTACCCCAAGCAGCATTCGCTAGAGTTATGGTTAGGCCAACAATATGAAACATTGGCAGTCCCATGGATGCACCCCTCTTCCCGCAAAGGTCGTCATCCAGATACAGCTGTGCTTTTCCCCAGTCGTTCCATGCATCATCATTCAATGGTATTGGCTTGGGGAACGCGGTGGATCCAGATGAATGTATAATAAGCGTGGGCGCGTCCTTGCTGGTTGGTGCAGGTTGGAAGGTGGGGACAGAATCGGTGGCTGGATTGTACGGGATCGGCGGCCACTGAGCAAGCCGCGGATACAGGGTATCGTATTTGGGGAGCTCGATCAGCTTCAGCCCAGGTAGATCTCGAAGCAGTAGACCAGCCATCTGCTGGAGCGCAGTGCCAGGTTCGCCCTGCTTTGGGATCGAGCCAATAAGATAACGACAGTTCGTTGTCTTCACGAGATGCTGAATTGCCGGCGGAGAATTGCGCGGGCTGAGAGGAAAAGCCGTGTATCCAGCAGCGGTTATAGCGCAGAGCCAGGTTACATAAGTGAGCGTTTCGGGGTATGCTTGGATGGCGATCACAGGAGGTTTGCCGTCGATGAGTTCGTTTCCCACCTCTTGCCGGAGCGTCGCAGCCAGCCGAAATATGGCCCGGCTCAATTCTTGCCAAGTGATCACAACCTCATCCTCGCCCTCGTGTTCTGGCGCAATGATGGCGAAAGGATGAGACGGACTATGTTCACCGTGCCATTGGAGTATCTCCGGGAAGGTGAGTGAGCCGTCCAAAGGAGGAGGGGTCCAGGTCGGATGGTGTGCGGCTTGCGTCCTGGCATAGCCCGGCGGGTGCTGAGAAAGTTTGTCGCCCATAGGTGAAGATTAAGATTGCTTCAACTGGCTGTCGATGATGGCCCATGTTGAGACGCCAGCACCGGCAATATATACACTCGTAGGTCTGCGGGAAAATACCGAGGTAAGGAGCGCAAACACCGAGGTAAGAAGCGAAAACACCGAGGTAAGGGGCGAGACCCTTGCAGACAGACCTAACGGCGCCTCATCTAAAGCGGTCAAAAGGCGACAAAGCCAACTGAGTCATCCACGGCAGAGCTGCAACGCGTCGATCCGGCATGCATCATTCGAAGGGCGAAGCAAGAACCCGGCTGTTGGACCCTGTGCGCGGAGATTAGATTCGAATCTGATACGGCTGTGCCGGCTGTGGACGCGTCCATCGGCCGACCTTCAGTCTCGGCCCCAAATCGGCCCCAAGCCTCAATGTGGCGCGCAGAGGTCGGCAGAGGTCGGCTTAAGAGGCTGCTGAAGAGACCACAAAAGAAAGCCTAAGAGTAGCCATAGCAATGCAGCTATCATGTTCCATGTCGATGAGACATTCCTCGTGACTCACTTGAGACCGGCATGCATGCTTGGATCCGATAATATACATGAGGCTGATTTGGCCAAGTCAGCCTCATGTATCTTGCCGGATGGGAGGGGGATTATCAGATTAGACTTGAGGAAGAAACTGTTGTGGTGCAGGAAGGCTAATGGTGGCCGCATCTGATTCTGTTCTTGCATTTAGCTGGTGGGAGGATAGCCGGTGGGAGGATTCCAGTGGGAGAGCAGGGTTGAGCAGGGTTGGAGCATGGTCGAGCCGGGGAAGGGGTGCGGAGGTGACGGTGCGGAGGAGAGAGGGGAGCGTGTTGGAAGCGCCAGTGTGGTGACGATGTGAAGATAGGCCGAGAGCGACAGTACCGGCTTGCCCAGCTGGAGCGCGATATTCACGATCACCGAAGCTGGCATACCCGGAGATTAATTAAAACTGGTGCGTTGCAGGAAGGGGAAGGAAGGAATGATTTGAGCCTGGGCGCATATGTTATCAATCTCTTCTTCGGGGCCCGACGGAATTCCACGTCTTTACCAACAATAATGCGGGACCACGAGGTTCCGCTGCTGAACATCGTGGCAGAGGTGTTGCTGGCTTCGGAAAGGAAGCGTCGGACAGAAAGCCGGAGGGGTTCATCAGAATCGCTTGAACGATCGAGGTGGATGAACGGAGGCAAACACGTTATTGATTACGGCCGGCTCCGAGTCCGGCTGCGCCAGATGCGGGCGCATGACCCATGTACTTGGTGCTTTGCTTATGCACGACTGGACAAAGGGCCAGAGGTAGCTGTGCCCAGAGCCATTCCAGGCTCGTTTGTCCCGTCCTCGCGACAATCGAGAACAAGATGGTATCGACTCAACTAAGGCACAAATGACAGCACCCTTCTACCACGCTCGGAAAGAACACAGATGAATCTACGAAAGAACCACAATTACAACAGGTGCAGAGAGCATTAGAAGTCGAGCCAAGATTTAGAACACGAGACGCCCCTTCCGGCTAAGCGACACCAACGACCTCCATCGCGCCCATGCCCACGCCCCCACCGACGACCTCCTGCCCTCCGACCCACATACCCCCAACGTCCTCCCCCGCCCACTCCCAGAGCAAGCCCTCCTTCCCCAGGCGCGCCGCGAGGCTCGTCCGTTCCCTCCTGTCCTCCGGCCGCCTGGGGTCGTACAGCGCAGGGAGGGAGAGACGCGTTACATGTACCGGCTGCTTACGGATCTCTGCTTCGATATAGGCCGGGGAGGTGCTGGGGTTGGCAGGGTCTGGAATGGGCGTGAACGTGTCGGCCTCGTAGTCCGCTCTCATCACGGGCGATGGCGCGCGCGTGCCCGCTACGCTCCTGAGCTCCAGCGCCTCCGAGCGTCCGACAGTGCTCATCGCCTCGAGTATCCTGTCCAGGTCCGTGTATGCCGTGCGCACGCTTGGTGTTTGCTCCGTCGGGGGAAGGCTGACGTTGAACAACCTCAATTCGCGCAGGTTGGGCGAGGTGGTGACTGCCTGGCTGAGCAGGGCGAGCGAGGGGAACGGGTGAAGCGCGCAGAAGCACTCGAGCGCGGGGAGGATCGGAGGCGCGTCGTGTGCGTTGTAGCTGAGAGTGCCGTACACTGCGAGTCGCTCGAGCTTCTCCCACCTGCGCTGGCCGCCGCTCCGCCCCAGACCGAGGTAGTCGCCGACCTCCATGTTCTGCCTCACGCAGATGAGCTCCCGGAGACCTGGCAGCGTGCTGGCGATGGCGTAGTTCGCTTGGGAGGCAAAGTGCTCCACTGCGCGCTCCTCGATCGGGTCCATGCTCACCCATGGCGGCTGGGGCCGACCACGGGAGCCGAATGCCAGGCGCTGGAGGGAGGATCGGCACGCGGAGATGAGGAATGAGAGGTGCTCCGCCGCTTCGTAGTATAGTGCTGCGCGTGGGGAGAAGCCGCAGAAGGTGCGATAGGATCCGCCGAGGATGTCGGCATCGCTCGGTGGGATGGGCGCGCGCACCTCCTCCTCCAGGTGCTCAAAGTCGAGGAAGAGCGCGTTGAGCTTTGCGAGATGGGCGGGACGCGCGCGTCGGAGTCTGCGCAGGCGGCGTGCGGACTCGATACACAAGCGTTGGTAGAGGAGCGGCATGCAGAAGTCGTATAGGGCATGGCAGGACAGGGAGAGGGCGATGAGCGCGTGCTGTGAGGCTGGCGGGACGGAGTATGACAAAGGATGGGGTGGGCGGGCGAGCTCCTCGCCGATGTGGTAGAGGAGCTCGAGCGGGAGGCGAGGCGAGCGACCGGGGGCGGCCATCGTGTGCTTGCGGTATTGTCGTGCGTGTGCGTTGGTGCAGGCGGCGCGTGTGTAGTTGATACAGTCCAGTGTAGCAGTATTAGTAGTGAAGTTGAAGTCTAGCGTCTAGCAATCAAGAACACGACCGTCTATGTCATCAAAGCCAATGAATAGGAGAGAGATGGAGGTCGCCCGCGCCAATTATCCCGCGTTCGCCCACACTCGCCCCGCACGCGTCCGATAAGACCCGTCGCCGGAGGCGGATAACGTCATAATATTCGGGGCTGGGCCATCCCGGCCGCAAAGGTTCAAGTCGGACCGATGCCCGACCGAACGAAGTCTGCGCCGATGGTGTGCATCTTCAGTGTGGAACGGCTTTGCTTTGCCAATGACTTGGATATGCTCCTGGTATGGAGTGTCAGAGGTCGAGCGCTGAATTGCTGGATTGCCCAGTCACCGCTGTCATGGCAAGGATCAGGTTGTTAAATGCACTGACTATCACTTCCACGGAGCAAGAAATTAAGAGGAGCTCTCTTACTGTAACGCCTGTTGTCAGTGAAACAGCAGGGGATTGTCGAATCTCACTATCCTGCTGAAGGCAAGTCCAAGTGTACAAGCCTGGAGAAGTGGGGCAGCATATTTCTGGCACTCTCCACTTTATTCCACGAGATGCATCCTACCACCTTGAAGGCCGCTTGTTGCCAGGCGGCACCTCACGTGTACGAACTAACGAAGCCATAACATCATAACAGCGAACAGACCACAAAAAGCGCCCACATGCAGCCCCGCGCCCACATCAAACGATATATTTACCACGCAGTCCTTATCTAAGCGCTCAGAGCTTATTCGCCATTCGCCATTCCTGGCACGTTCTCACGCCCGACGTGAGAAGAGCTGCAGAAGGGGTCGAGTCATCCCCGTGTTTGTCAGCCAAACAGATCCGGAGCCGCCCCCTGTGGTGTTCCTTCTAACAAGCGTTGGATGAGGCTGAGGGGTATCGGCGTCTCGCCCAGCCCTGGATTGGCCAGGGCGAGCGAGCTCCGCCGGACCCTCGGGCCGTATATCCACACGGTAGTGTTCAGATTCAGAGGCGGATCATCTCCTTCTCCGACTCTCGCCCGGCCGCGCTTGTTTGTAGATGGAAGAGGACGAGCGCCTGTCCGCAGCAGCCCGAGCTCGTACGTTCCAGGGCCGTGAGGGAAGACCCCCGAGCGAGTGTGCGAAAATACTCCTCCCTTATGAAATGCACCCGCTCATCCGTCATGTGCTGATGGCCGACCTCCATACGGTTGATGATGATCGGCAGTGGAAGAATATCTAAAATTAAAGTCACCGCCTTTGCCCCTGCGTGTCCCAAGCTGCAGGGCAAACCTGAGGACGGGAATGGAAAAGCTGCCCCCCTGCAATCTGGCCGGTCGGTGCCTGTCGCACCCGGGGTCCGGGAGAGGGCGTCATGGTGGCGGGCGCACCCGCTGCCCATACAGTAAGCGCCCTTGGGAGGCTCCGGCTGGGCGGGGCTCAGCCAAAGGGGAAGATTAGCCACAGGCGGCGCTACCCTTGTTGCCCTCCTCTTGCACCTGTTACCTCGTTACTTTGCTACTTTTGCTACACTAGACACTACACCGGACCAGATTATACCTACACCTCCTGCTATCACCCCCGCCCACGCACGGGCATGCCCACCCAGCGCCGGTCAACAGACAGCATAGAGCACGAGTCATGACCTCAAAGTCCTCCCTCACGCTCCGGCTCACAGAGCCCGTCGTCTTCCTCCGCGGTACCCAGGGGCCAAATGCAGTCGCCTCACAGCCAGCGATGGTCCGCGGTCTGCTCACGCTCAACCTCCGCCGTGCGAGCCGCGTAAAGTCAATAGAGGTCAAGCTTGAGACACGCACAAGCGTCATATGGCCTGAAGGTGCGCAGCGTAACATCATTATGCGGCCCGATAAGGCTAATCCGGGGCGTGCACAGGCATAGGCGTGAGGAGGATGGAGATTGTCGAGGAACACATCATCCGCTCACAGCGCATCGTATTCTTCGACGCATCCGCCACGCTCCCAGAGGGGGATGCCACGGTGCTCCCGGCGCGGCGCGCCATCTCTGTCGGCCCGGGCGTGCACCTCGACGGCCTGCACGACGATGTCTCTGACAACTCGCAGGAGGAAGCGCGCCTGCGGGCGAACGGCTACCCCGCCACGGGCCCTGCACCGGGGGACGACTACGCGCTCCCGCGAGCGATGAGCACTGCGCGCGGCGTAGGGCGGGGATACGCGAGCATGATCGGTGCAGAGCACGAGCCGGCGCAGGAGCACGCGTACCCCTCCGGCCCGCCGCCGTACGAGCGGACGTCAAGCAGGAGCAGGGACAGGGAGCAGGGGGAGGCGGATGGCCTGAGCCCTATCGCCAGCTCGAGGGAGAGCAGGAGCAGGAGCAGGAGCCGTGGGCGTGCGGGAAGCAGGAGCACGGGCACGGGGCGCAGCAATAGTAGGGGCGATGAGGTCAGCGTCGTACGCGGAGCGTCGTCACTCTCTCCCGTTAGGGGGATCCTCAACCGCCAGAGCTCCCCCGCGGCGTCCACCATCGCTTCCGGCTCGTCGGCACTGCTCCTATCCCCCGTCCTCTCTGCCAACTCGGGCACCCCCAGCTCCGGCACTGCAGGGTCAGCGACGACCGTGCTGCTCCCACCTGTGCGCCCCCCGCTCGGCTCCCCCCGGTCCAGCAACACCTCCCTCCCCTCGCAGCACAGCGCGCCCTCCATCCGCTCCCCCATCGTGCCCTCGACCAACCCCTCCGGCGCGCCCTCATCCCTCGTCGACGGTCCAGACGCCTCGGGGCACAACAGCGACGCCTCTGACGAGGAGTACGAGCCCGAGTCGATGCACCCCCGTGGCGCGCGACAACCCTCCAGCAGCACGCTCAGCGCCCTCCCCCCAGGCCCTGGCCCCGGCCCAGGCACACCAAGGCACCGCGTCACCTTCGCCCGCCGCGTGTCCGCCGGCGCGCTGCAGAACCTCATCCGCCGGAACTCGAGGGATGATGCGCGGCCTGGGCAGCTGACAGAGTCGCCCCCCGGGTCGGCGGGCCTTTCTGGACCCACAAGCTCCCCCCTCGGCAGCCTCAGCCCGCATCAGCACGTCTCCCCCACCCCCAGCCCGCACCATAGCGCGCACTTCCCCTCACCCCCGCCGAGCGCCCACAACCTCAGCCTCATCCCCGAAACCCCGAACGGGACCGCGAACCTGGCAGGCGGCTCGCCCTCCCCCAGCCTGCGCAACTTTCCCGAACCGGACGCCGACGCGCGCAGCAGGAGCCACAGTCGCGTGCGCGACGTCGTCGAGGGTGTCAAGAACATCTTTCGCAGCTCGAGCAGGCCCCGCGAGCCCGTGCACAGCGCGACGATGCCCGCGCCGAATGGGCATGGCGAGCAGTTCGGTACGCCGGGCATGTCACGAACCAATTCCCGTGACTCGCCGGGGCCGAGCAGGCCACCTCCTACCGCCCGCCGCGGGAGCACGGACACCCAGCGCCCGTTTCTGCGGCGCGGGAGCGCGGGCGAGCAGACGGCGGAGCCGTTTGTGGAACCTGGGCCGATTCGAGGCCATCGCTCGCGCAGCGGAGAGAGGAGGGGGAGCGATGCGGGCCAGGTGCGCCCCTACGGGCGGGGTGGGGTTGGTGCGCGCACGCTCACACCGCACGAGGAGGGGAGCGAGGAGCGCCGTGGGCGTGAGCGGGAGCGGGGCCGCGAGCGCAGCAGAGAGAAGAGCGCGGAGGCGTGGCGCGAGTTCCGCAAGGGCACGTACACTTACCCGATCGTCTTCCCCCTCCCGCCGCCGGCGCCGACGACCGTGCACACCGAGTTTGGCACGGTGAGGTACTACCTCGTCGGCGTCGTGCACCGCTCGGGCCCGTTTTCGCTCAGGTTGCAGGGGGAGAAGGAGGTCGAGGTCATCGATGTGCCTCCCGATGAGGAGCCGGAGACGGTCTCGATCGAGCGCCAGTGGGAGGAGAGCTTGCGCTATGTTATCGGCTTGGATAACAAGATCAACCTGGTTGGTGGGGAGCTCGCGTTCGACCTGACGCTTATGCCGCTGGAGAAGGTCAAGATCTACCGGCTGTCTGTGGCTGTAGAAGGTGCGTAACTTGCGGGTTGACTTTGTGAGGCAAGTCTAATGCGTTATGCAGAGAAAGTCGACTACTTCTCGCGCGGCCAGCGGTTGACACGGTACGATGTTCCGCGCAAGTGGGACCTGCTGAACATCAAGTCTGCCGGGAAGAACATACCACTCTTCCCGCTGTCCAGCCTGACACCGCAGGCCGGTCCGATTCAGCAGCTCCTCGCGCTCTGTCCGCCCCATCAGGATGTGTCCGAGTACGCGGGCTCGCTTCTGCAGCTGTCGGGCCCGTGGATCATCCACGAGGTACTCAAGCTGCCTACGTGCAAGATGGGCCTGCATCGGACTGTCAGGCTTCCTAGAGGAGGTGCGGCTGTCAAGATTGCTCATACACTCAAGGTTGTGATTCGAGTGGAAAGGAGCGACGGGACGGGGAACAAGAAGTGGGACATCATGGTGGATACACCCATTACTCTCTTTGATGTGAGTCCATACTACCCATTACCTTCATCTCACGTTTTCTGATGCCTGATGCAGTGCCGCTGCTCCCCCGAGTACACCTCCCTCCCGACGTACAACGCACTCTTGCAGCCTGTTCCTGCCTCCTCCGCTTCTTGTGCCTGCCCTCCGCGGACCGGAAGCACCACTCCCCTCACTGTGCCCGACAGCGTCCTGCGCCTCGTTCAGGGGCACACTCCTGGACCCATCGCCTCCTTTGCCCACTTCAACGCCGACTCCCCCACATCCTCCGGTCCATCACTGGTCGAGAGCTTGGCGGAGCGGAACCGACAGTTTGCACGACTGGTGGAAGGTAGAGAAGACATCGAGGGCGAGAGGCCGCCCAGCTATGACGAGGTCGCTGCTGCCCGTGCGGTCGCCGGGCCGAGCACGGCCGCAGCCGCCGTTCAGTAAATGGAATATTGTGAAGAATCGACATCGGACTGGAGGGGCATGGGCATGGAATTTAGAATATGGAATCTGTTAGATGCGGCGTTGCCGCCACCCATGATATCTGTAGCTCTATGTACTACCGGAAGAGGTCTACCTCTGGTACCATAATGATGATCAACGTCGAGTTAACGCTGCTCGCCCGTGGCGTCCTCGTCAAGGTCGCTGGCTGATTGCTGCCTAAAGCAAGTTTCGTATTCCCATAACAATGATACAATACATGAAGATACATGTAACAGGAATTCAACACCTTGTCATCTAGCGCCATCAACGGTCAGGGACGAGTCCCGTAGGTCCATGGTGACGTAAAGTCTTCTCAGGGATGATTTGCAGTTTGCCCGTAACAACCGGAGGCGTGAGAACCCTCCGGCATATCGATATGCCGGCATGCGAAGTTCAAGGATGACATTGATGCGACATTGAATTGTTGCCATTAGACTGGTGTCCATTGTTACGATGCGTTGAGCAATGCCATGCGATATTGCTCCTGAAGACCGTGGAAGACAATACAGAAGCAGGCAACCGTAGAGATCGGCGCCGCCCTGGCTGATGCAGTCTGCTCGGAAGCCGGCAATGTCCCCGGGTGGCTGTCCTTATCCGGCAGGGTCTGGACCATTTCCCGTTTTTGACAATGAAGAAGCCCCCGCCTTTGTTCTCCGTGCCCTGTCCTTCTCTGCCCTGTTCCATCCCTAGCTACCGCGAGTTGTTCAACGAGACAATGGCCGGCCCGCTTCGGCTACCACCTTGTTTACAATACGAAGCATGCGACAGCCCAAGGAGTTGTAACCCTCGATTCGGTTGCAGCTTAGTACAGGCCGAGCAAATTGGGGTGGAGCGCGTGGCCTGACAGCAACAATCCTTCACACTGGTCAATGTCGATCAATTGCTCATAACTTCAGACAAATTACCCGGTTCTCTCCACTATCCGCTAGCAGCAGGCCCTGCGTGGATGTCACTCTATTCGCTTTCCCACACCACGGCCGCTCTTCCGAGTGCACCACACTAGCAATAACTTACGTCAATCAGCGGTACTGTATAGCCCATCTTTGGGTCTTGCGGTCCCACCGCAATTGGGCATCTTGATGGATATGTTCTTATCTGCGGGAAACGGATATAACCCGCGCGGCACCCAGCGCGACGACCTCGAACGGCTGTATCAACTCCTACCTTCCCTGTTCACAATCTCCTGACCGCCGCACGATGGGAGACTGCAGCATCTTTGATATTCCGGAGGACGACGTGCCGACGTTCACCCCAGTTCCTCCAGATGACAACCTGCTGTTTCCCGAGTGGCTCGACTGGCATCTCGAGAAAAGCGCTGACCATTCGTTCCTGGTCCTGGTCGGCGATGATACAGAGGAGAACATCACCTTGACGTGGGGAGAAGGTGCGTCCAACCATTTCCCCCACCTCGAATACTCACCAATGACGTTACTTGCGGTGCGGTATAGTTCTGCGAGCATCGTTCAGATTGAGCGCCAAGCTCAGAGGGGATATCGAAGTGGACGACGAGGACAGGAAGAAGGGCGTCAAGATCGGGATCCTGTGCAATACGGACGGCCTCACGTACTGTACGATAGTGCTTGCGATCATCCGCGCCGGTTTCTTGGTACGCGCTTTGCTCGATTCAAGCATCTCATCTCTCATCGAGTGCAGCCCTGTCCTTTGAGTATTCGAAACTCCGTTCCAGCTCTCGAGCACCTAATACAGAAGACGGGTTGCCGATATCTGTTTGGTAATGTCGCCGAATTTGGGACATCGCCGAACTCGCTGCATGAGACCACTGCGGAAGTAATGGGTCTCATACCTGGTCTCCGCCTGCTGGAAGTTCCAACCTACACACAGCTGTACCCGCGCTTGATGAACCCAGTCGAGCCTTACAACTCTAAAGACGACGCGACGCGCACCCCTTTCCTGGATCCCGTACGTTCGTATCCCGAGTACACCAACGTCACAAGAGACAGCGAACTGCTTTATCTGCACTCGTCCGGAAGCACGTCGTTCCCCAAGCCTATCCCTTTCAGTCACAAGTATTGGAACTCGGTATGCAGGAGTATGAGCATCGGCGCATCCCAAACTGTCGGGTCGAGATGGGGACTGATGGGCTTACCCGTCTTCCATGGTCTCGGCGTCGTCGTGACTCTCGGTGCTCCAGCGGCCGGTGTGTGCTACGTTTTCTTTCTGCAAAGGTTGCAGAGTTTCTGATGTAATTCAAGGGGGAGCGATATCGCTGATGTTCAAGCCGTCCGGTTCCGGCTCACCCGTCATCCCCACCTCCAATACAGTCCTCGCAGCCTGCCAACGTGGCAAAGCAGACTTGCTCATGGCAGTGCCGACTTTCTTCGTCGTGAGTTTTGCTCCATGTGCACGCTGGCGATAGCCGCTCACATGCCCCAGGATTGGTCACAGGATGAGGAAGCGGTTGAGTATCTGGCCACTCTAAAAGCGTCCGTAAGTAGTGTTTGCTGCTTCCGTCTACAGAGTTCACCTCATGGGGTCATGGATCTAGATGTATTGCGGTGGCCCACTACCTGTCGAGACCGGCGATCAGCTTGTAGAAGCTGGTGTGAAAGTTATTAACCTATATGGCTCGTGCGTGAACCATTTGCGGAGTGCCTGCGTCGTCTCATAATACCCCCTTCAGGACGGAAGTTGGTTTGATCTTCAAGCTTGGAGTGGAAGGTTTCAACCCCGACTCTTGGAATGCAAGTCGTTCCCATTGAGCCTTGTTCTGTGGGATTTGTCTAATGATCTCATAGTACGGAGAACTGTATCCCACGATGCAGGCGGATCTAATCCCCGAGGGGAATGGTTTGTATCGCTTAGTTGTGGTGGTGAGATGTCTCGGTATTACCGACGAAAACTCCTCTCTGACACCGCTGATCAACAGGACTGCGAGGAGCATCCAATTGCGGTGTCCAACCAATCTCAGACAAAGGCTTTCGACACAAACGACCTCCTCGAGCAGCATCCAACAAGAAAGAATTACTGGAGAGTGATTGGCAGGTGGGTGAATTGCAGGCCGTTTTCTCTAATATGGCTGAGACTGAATATTAGAGGTGATGATCAACTCATGATGTCGAATGGTGAAAAGACGAATCCTGGACCGATGGGTTAGTTTTACGTTGCTCGGAAGTCAGCAGATAGACTAACGCCGCAACAGAGAGCATCATCAACGGAAACCCGCATGTGCAGGCAGCGATAATGTTTGGACGTGGCCGAGCTCAAGTCGGCATCGCCGTCGAACCTGCTGAGCATGTTCATGTCACCACAGATATGGAACTGGCCGATTTCCGGAATCTCATTTGGTCGGATGTCGAGAAGGCGAATGCATTTGCACCACAGCATTCTAGGATTTTCAAAGAGTTCATTTTGGTCATTGATCAGGAGAAGAAACCCTTTGCTCGCACGCCCAAGCAAACTGTATCTAGGAGTCTCGTCCTCAAACAGTGAGTAACCCCGAGTAGGTCATCCTTGTCAAACTAATTCTTTGGCAGATACACCGAGGAGATTGATGCTTTGTATTCTGCTGCGGAGGTGCCGACCAGGGCAGCGTGGGCTGAACCGCCGTCCAGCTGGAGCGACGTCGATCTGCAGGCATTCGTCGGCCGCGTCGTCACCGGTGTGATGCGAGGGTCCAGGAAGAAAGGGCCGCTCATTGATGAAGCACGGGATCTGTTTGAGCAAGGTTGTGACAGGTACGCAAGATGGGATAACTTGCGAAGCAATTTCGCAGGCTGACCTCCGCCCCCCAGCTTACAAGCTACCTACATCCGTGCGGCGATAATGAACGCGTTACGGCAGGCACCGCAGCCCGAGGGCAAGTCCGATATTGCTGCGACTTCCGTGCCTCAGAATTTAGTGTTCAGCTATCCGACTGTGAAGAGGCTCACTGCATACATGACCAAGTCTGTTCTTGCTGCTGCCACTCGAACACTCGGTGAAGCGGACGATGCTTCTCTCGTTATCAAACAGATGCAAACCATGGCCGCCAAATACACTCAAGACTTTCCGGGCCGTATGCCGCTCGACGGCGTTGCTTGTGGAGAGGTTGTGCTCCTAACTGGTTCTACCGGTACTCTTGGAAGCTACCTTCTTCAACAACTTCTGCTGGACGAGCGGGTTGACAGAGTCTATGCTGTGAACCGTTGCAGCTTGACGGATGTTCTTCTCGATCGACAGCGAGCGGCTTTCCTGGACCGAGGAGTAGACGTGAGGCTCTTAGGCTCGCCCAAACTTCACCTGGTCGAGGCAGACCTTACTGCACGAAATCTCGGCTTAGACGACGCATTGTCGCAGGAGGTACTGCATGATTTTCCGTGTCTTCGAGAGCTGCATCACTGATACTGCGCAGATTTGCCAGCACCTGACGACTATCATTCACACAGCGTGGCGCCTCGACTTCAACCTCGCCCTTTCGTCTTTCGAGTCAAACGTTCGATCGTCTCGTGCTCTTGTGGATCTCGCGCTGCGGTCCCAAAAGGCGAGGCCGGCTCAGCTTATATTCACATCTTCCATTGGCACCGTTATGAAGTGGACAAAACCGCGGCCTGTGCCGGAAAAGCCGCTCGCAGACCCTATGATAGCGACGGCAAACGGATACGCAGAGAGCAAGTGGGTGACGGAGCAGGTTTTGATCGCCGCTGCCCAGGAATGTGGTTTGAGAGCTACCATTTGGCGAGTTGGTCAGCTGGCGGGCTCAAGACAAAACGGCGCTTGGAATACGACAAATTGGCTTCCCCTTCTAGTCAAGAGCGGTGAAAGTCTCAAGATATTGCCGAAACTTTCCGGTTGTATCAGCTGGCTACCCACAGACGAGGCAGCTCAATCGGTAGGTGTCGCAAAATGACGCAATTCGACGGGTGTAACTAACGCAGATATTCTTAGATCATTGACGTAATGCACTACACTGCGACCAAGCCGGGCAACGAGTGTCAGTATTTGAATCTTGTTCATCCCGATCCTATCGCCTGGGATCAGGTTCTCGGGATCGTGGCGCAAAAGATGGACTGCAAATTGGTGCCTTTCTCTAAGTGGGTGAACAGGCTGGAGGAAGCGGCAGAAGATCCGACGGAGGTGGAGGGCAACCCGGCTATCAAGCTGCTCGACTTTTATCGGAGCGCGGCCGTTGCCTCTGCAACACGCGAAAGGCAGGACAGCGCATCGTATAAACCGAAAGAGGCTATGGGGCTTCCGGACCTCGAGACAGGCAAAGCGGAAGAGTGCAGCTTAGTTCTCAAGGATATGAAGTGTCTGGGCGCGGAAGACGTTGAGAAATGGATGGAGTACTGGACCAAGCAGGGCCTGTTCGCCGGCAAAGCACTAGTAGACAATAGCGGACTCTGATGGAATAGCATGAGGATCACCTATAGTATGGACCTAAAGCGGGTTGTCTTGGGCATTCGTGCTATACTCGCAATTTGAATGGGCTTTCAACCGCTTACCGAGCCAATCCGGCGTACATGCCCGCCTGTGCATGCATGGCGGGGCGCAGCGGTAGGCAGAGCCTCAATCCGCCGATTTCCGGTGCTGCGCGAGCGGTTCCAATAAGAGGACCTGTTGAGTCGGAGCGCTACAGTCAGAGCAGAAAAACTGTCGAGAAGATCGGTATTTCCCCCAACGAATTCCAAGAAGTTCTTGTCGGGAAGGAACATGAGCGGGAGGGCAATGACTATTCAGACGGTTTGACAAGCAAACCGGATAGCGATGCCGAAGATGGAGTTACCGGCTTGCAGAATGACAGCAGTGAGGTGTGTTGCAAGAGGAGCGAACACCCGCCTTAGTTGGATTTCACAGAATCTCGCATAATGCGATGGTGCATATCTTCAGGAATATGGAGGATATAGGGCGAATATCTAACGAATAAGGGAGGAGGGACGGGCAAGTAGGCGCGACGAACGGTCAGCCCTCATTTGTTAGCAGCCTTTTATAAGTGATGAGTCAAGCAGCTGTAGCAAGGATGGCGTTGATTGTGGGTTGGCAGATCCAAAGAAGACCTTGTCGTGACGCAGGGACAGAAGTAAAGAAGCTTGAATCACGCGGAAGCCTGTTCCACAGCCGGTACCCAAATCGTAGGACCCTGACGACTGAATGGAGAAGAGGGACCCTGTCGGCTATGTGGACCGGCAACGTATGTCAACTGGGGATTTTTCTGTTGACAGCTCCGTCTGCCGCCACACTCACTCTGGACTGCACACCTATGTCTTCGTTGTATTTCTCGGAGTCTTTTCCCCAGTTGGATGCTGGAATACTCGCCCTTGGACAATAAGGTGCTGCCATCCGACTCTAATTGTGGGCAGCCGGCGCCAAAGTTTTGCCTGGGCTCATTACGCGGACCATAGGAGGGATGGAATTTCCGATGGACATCATCGTCGGGTCTCGGATCTCAATGAAGAAGAACCACTTCAGGCTAAATTGGATCGGCAAGCCGCCATGTTAGCGAAATCTTCAATGTTAGCAAGCGGTCCGCTGTCATCGGTTGTCGGCCTGGACGAGGGAGCTTCTCCGATCTTAATATGGCAAGTATGAGGTACAGCGAGACTACTAATGGATACCGGCGCTGGTGATATAAGTGCTGCGTGGCGGGAGTTGTTACGATCGACCAACAGCTCTGAACTCGCCCCATTTCTGCATAATCGCTAACACTGCTCTCTGAACACGACATACTGTCACCATGCCTGCCGGCGATGCTCCCGATGACTCTCTCACTACGACTGCGAGGCGGTCGGCTTCCTTTACTATGCCGCCTATGGAAAATCCTCTTGGCTTCGCACAATGGCTGGACTGGCACCTGGAGAAGAGCCATGACCAACCTTGGGCAGTCCTGGTCGGCTCCGACAGCGATGAAGACGTAATCATTACGTGGGGTGAATGTATGTTGTCCCACCCCAGAATGGTCGAAGACTGACAATACCTTGCGCTCAGTGGCCCGTGCGTCCTTCAGACTGGCAGCGAGGCTCAGGGAGGAAGTTGAAGTGTCAGAAGAGCAGAGGAAGGAGGGGGTCAGAATCGCAATTCTTGCCAATACGGACGCGCTCACATACTCCACCCTGATTTTCGGAATTCTCAGAGCTGGTTTCGTCGTATGTGTTCTTCCAGCTGAATTCATTTATCGTATTCCTGATCCTGATGTCTGTGATCTTGCAGGCCTTCCCTATCAGCACACGGAACTCGGTCCCGGCACTCGAACACCTGATCAAGAAGACCTCGAGCCCCTACATCTTTGGCTCTATCCCTACTGCAGGAGTCCCATCGAGCGCGCTGCAGGAAACGACTGCGGAGTTGCTCGATCTCCTCCCATCCATCCGACTGCTTGAAGTACCGCATTACACGGAGCTGTATCCCCGCCTCAATGCAGTACCCGTTCAGCCCTACAATCCCCAGGAAGACGCGGCACGCACACCGATGCTGCCGCCAGTGTTTTCTTTCCCTGAGTACGAGTATGTTACCAAAGATAGCCCGATCATTTTCCTCCACTCCTCCGGCAGTACGAGCTTCCCGAAGCCAATCCCGATGAGCCACAGATTCTGGCTCTCTCTCTGTCGTCATGTCCTTCAAGACGATCATGAGACCGCCAGCACACGGTGGGGTCTCCTAGGACTGCCGTTATTCCACGCCATGTCGGTATTCTTAATTATCGGAGTTTCACCGGCTAGTAAGTCCTTTCTTTCCTGACAATTCGGTGGTCGTTGAGAATGTGTGCAGCGGGAACAACCACTCTCATGTTCAAGCCCTCCAAAGTGCCAACGGTACCCTCCCCTGAGGTGATCCTGAATGCGTCGAAACGCGGTAAAGCGGACTATATCTGCGCTGTCCCGAGCTTCTGTGTTGTGGGTGCTCAAAGTGATTGACCAGGCAAGATTACTAACTGAGTATAAGGAATGGTCCCAGGATGAAAACGTCGTGAAGTATTTGGCCACATTGAAGGGATTGGTGAGAGCTTTGCAGCCTGAGTGCCCTATCTGTGAGATGTCTCTGACCTGAAATCGAACCAGATGTATGGAGGCGGTCCTTTGCCAAAGGAATCTGGAGATCAGTTGGCCAAGTCAGGCGTCAAAATGGCGGTTGGCTATGGCACGTGAGTCCGCTGTTGAACAGTGACTCAACGAACCTCTCAATGCATTACAAAGGACTGAGGTTGGGATGCTCTTCACCATTGATGTCAAGAAGGACAACCCCATGGACTGGAATGTGAGCCGTTCTCATAAGAAATGCAGTGAGAACAGGACTTAGTGAACAACCCAGTACGGCCAGCTGCATGCTGACATGCAAGTCAAACTTATCCCAGAGGCCAACGGCCTCTATCGGATAATCGTCTTGGTGTGCCTTGCATATATTCTATTGATGCGTATGTTCTGATTAGGATTTAACTAGGATTCCGACGCGCATCCTATCGCTGTGTACAATCAGCCCGATATCAAAGCATTCGACACTAACGATTTGCTGGAACAACACCCAACCAAGAAGGATCTCTGGAAAGTCGTTGGGCGGTGCGTTTCTGCTCTTGACGTACGATCATCTGGGTGACGATCCAATCCAGTGCCGATGACCAGATCATGATGTCGAATGGGGAAAAGACGAACCCTGGTCCAATGGGTGAGCTCACTGTATTGAGGATCAAGGACGAGTTGTGACTTTTATCAGAAAACATAATCGGTGGCAACCGGAATGTGCAGGCGTGCCTGATGTTCGGGCGAGCTAGGACCCAGGTCGGGATTGCGATTGAACCGGCTAATCATGTCAGAGTGACCAGCGAGGAAGAGCTTGCCGCGTTCCGCAACCTCGTTTGGCCAGATATAGAGAAGGCAAACGCGTTCGCGCCCCAGCATTCAAGGATTTTCAAGGAGTTCATCCTCGTCACTGACCCGAAGAAGAAGGGGATTCTGAGGACTCCGAAAGGATCTCTTGCACGGAATGCTTCTCTGCAACAGTATGACGCCTGCCTTGTGCTACAACTGCTCCGCTGATGCTACTGTAGATTGTCTGACGAGATAGATGCACTGTACGCAGCGGCTGAGCAACCAACAAAGGCAGAATATGCTCAACCTCCAACTTCGTGGAACGACGCCGCACTGCACTCCTTTGTTGTGCGTCTCGTCAATGGAGTTCTGCGGGAGAACGAGGGCTACCAGAGAGCATCGATTGATGAATCCCTTGATCTCTTCCAGCAAGGATGCGATAGGCATGCTCTCAGTTGGCTCTGCCAAATATTCAATGCTGATCTTCTCGCGCAGCTTGCAAGCCACTTACATCCGTTCTGCTATTGTTAACGCGCTTCGTCAAGCACCGAAGCCTGAGGGAAAGTCCGACATTGCGGCAACCTCCGTCCCTCATAATCTTGTATTTGGCTATCCAACCGTCAAGCGTTTGGTTGGCTACATGGCAAAGACAGTGGCTGCTGTAATGGGTCATCAAATCAGTGATGATGAAGATACGCCGACTGCGATTGAAGGCATGTACGCGATGATCGAGAAATACGCTGGTGACTTCCCGATGCACAACTCGGTGGCTTCTGGCGAAATCGTTTTGCTGACCGGCTCAACCGGTACGCTTGGAACTTACCTGCTACAGCGACTTCTGCAGGACGAGCGCGTCGAGCGCGTCTATGCTGTCAACCGTGGCAACACGAAGCATGATCTTCTCGCCCGTCAAAGGCATGCGTTTGCCGACAGGGGCCTGGATACGAGTCTATTAGAGTCGACCAAGCTCCGACTGATCGAGTCAGATGTGGCGAGCGACAATCTGGGATTCAGCCCCGAGTTATTCCAAGAGGTATGTATGTTGAGACGTCCCAGTGACTCTTCTCAAATATTTCTGAAGGTCCGCGAATCTGTTTCAGCCATTATCCATAATGCCTGGCGCCTTGACTTCAACTTGTCGCTTGCGTCTTTCGAACCCAATGTTCGGGCGTCTCGTGGGCTCGTAGATCTCGCGCTGAGAGCAGCCGGCCCATCGCCTGCTCAGCTCATATTCACCTCCTCTATCGGCACGCTCATGAAATGGTCTGAACCAGGCCCGGTGCCGGAAGCACCCATCCCCGATCCGGTCATCGCTTCAGGCACGGGCTACTCGGAGAGCAAGTGGATCACCGAACGGATCATGCTCGCTGCAGCGGAACAGCAAGGGCTGAGGCCGACGATCTGGCGTGTCGGTCAGTTGGCTGGCTCTGTGCAGAATGGAGCGTGGAACACGACCGACTGGCTGCCGCTCATTGTGAAGAGCGGGGAGAGACTGAAGATCCTCCCCAGTCTTCCTGGGCGCGTTAGCTGGATTCCGATCGACATGGCCGCGCAGTCGGTATGCATCCTCCGCCCTGTGGGTGATGCTTCACTGATGAAAGCTTTGCCAGATCATCGATGTTATGCACGGCTCTGTAAACTCGCCCAGCGGCACATCCACATACCTACACCTCGTCCATCCACACCCCGTGTCGTGGGACTCCGTTCTCGCTCCTATCGCTCGGCAGATGGACTGCAGACTCGTGCCGTTCTCCGAATGGCTGAACGCGTTGTCCGAAGCCGCAAAGGACGACACCGAGGTGACGCGTAATCCCGCGATCAAGCTTCTTGACTTCTACCGCGGTATTGGGGAGCACGATATGAAGACGGAGCAGGACAAGACAAAGGAGGCGATGGGGATGCCTGAGCTGGAGACGAAGGAGGCGGAGGCGCGCAGTGAGACTCTGAGGAACGTGAGGTGCCTGGGGGAGGAAGACGCACTGAAATGGATGGGGTACTGGAAGAAGCGCGACTTGTTTTCGTAGATCATTCATTGATTTACCGAGTATGAACGTGGTACAAGTCTAGACACGTTATTCGAGGTTAGGAAACGACTTGATTACTGAACCACTCACGGCGGAAGCCTTCCGTAATCCGTGCTCAAAGCAGCACCTGAGCTCCTCACAGTGGTGGCATCTGCCCATTGTTTCAAGAACAAAGTGTAGTCTGCCATTGCACACCTCTATCGTACATTGATAAGTTGGTGTATGTGTCATATATATGCAACGCCATGGAACAGAAAGTCGAAGAATGAGATGGAAGGATGGCCCAGGGAGAAATGAGAGTGTTCGATGTACAGAGAAAGCAATACGGGCCGAGAGGCTCTAGTTCCGCTGAGCAGCAGACTTGGCGACCGCGGCTTGCCTTGACAACTCTTCCTGCCGCTGCCATATCATTTCGGCCCAGAGTGGATGGTCGGGTACGCGGCCAATTCGTGCCATTAGCACTTCCATCCTGTAGATGCAATGAGATCATGCGTAGAATTACAGAGGGAATCGACTTGCCACTTTACCTTCTCCTCGTCCGTGTCGGCGAAGAAGGCAATCTCATCACCTTCTTCGAAGAGGACCCTGAAGCTTCTTTGAACTCCGGTGTAGGAGTACAAGTCATCATCCGAGCTCATGCTCCGAGTCATGCCGCCGGTGCCCGGTGCAGGCTTGAGGGCAGGATCCTGATCATCCTCAAGGGAAGTGGCTCTAGTGAGATCGATTGTAGCAGTGATCTTCTTCGTCACATCGTTGGACGCTATCATCTCGGCTCCGACAACGCGGAAACGGCGCCTGCGCCAAGTCTGTGCAGAAAGTGAGCAGAATTCAGCGGCGGGACGAACAGATCTTACCGAGCAATCGCCGCCATTCTGCGTCAAGACTCCTTCATGATGCAAAGCCTTGTGCCAAGCCACGTGCCTGAGACCGCGATGGCACTCCTCCAGACTCTGTGGCAGCGCGTCCTGCTCTATCCCCGGCAAAGGCGGCAATCTGAACAGCTGCAGGACGAGCTCGCCTACTGCCCTCGGGGAGGTAACAGCCATTGAAGAACCAGTTACCGTGTCGGGTGCCGAAGACGATGAGCGCTCCATGAGCGGGTAAGCCGTCTCGAACAGTCTCATATCACAGCGCCTCGCAATATCCTTGAACGAGATGCTGGCCTGAGCCAGTGTGCCATCCGGTCCCAGATGTTTAGCAAGGCAGTCTTCCTGTGTCACTGGGGGCATCTCCGATTGAGCGCGGGGCATAGGCGGGGTAGGAGAGATCCTTGTCGGTGGCTGCTTTGACTTCTTCGGACTACCAAAGAATGCGCGGAAGCCAGACCGTTGCGTGGGTGTGGTCGACTTTGTGGTAGTGATCGATTCGCACGACGGTAGGGAGACGGGCATAGCAGGCCGAAGCTGGTCCAGAATGTGCTGATCCTTTCGGACCTTGAGCGTGAGGGTGAACTCGAGCTTGGGGTGTTCGATCCTGAAATCGCGTGAATATAGGCACTGAATCCCGAAGACAGGATACGTACAGCTCGAACTCCTGCTCGATGACGGCATTTTTCTCGAGTTGCGCCTCTGGCGTGGTCACCGCGTGGATACCATTATTGAGGGTGACCGCGAAGAATGCCGGTTGCCTTGGCAGTGGAACGTTGAGGCCCTTGACGGAGACCACTGTAACAAGATGAGCAACCTTCCCGCATGAACGAGGCAGGAATCTTACCCCGCACAAACACTTTTCCTAATGCCTTGCCCTGCTTCTCCGACTTCCTCAGCTCCCTGATCTCCCTTGCGTACTCATTCTAGACAGCCATGAGCCCCAATCCTATCACCACCGGATAAAGACCTACCATATCCGAGCTCCGCCTAATGACCTTCCATGCCTTTCCCCTGTCCACGTCGCCCGCACCATGGATATGGCTCACCTTCTCCCTGTCCGCAGGGCTGGAGAAGACCTTGACTTCGTGCTCGCGAATATGGTAGGAGCGCTAGCCAAAAGGTCAGCCCTTTCCTGGTCCGGCTTGAAGGGGACAGCTTACCGGTCCATCAAGATACTTCCTCACCTCCCGCTCGACGCTAACCGCAAACGGGTCACTGGCGATCTCTGGCGTAGGGAGGAGGGTATTCTGCTTCTTCTCCTGCTCCTGCTCCACATCCTCCTTACTCTCCTCCTCCACATCGCCCATGGACAAGCTCCGCCGTCTCCCCGTCCTCCTCTGGGGCACCTCCAGCCTCCTCGGGCTCTCCTCCTCATCCTCGCCAAGACCAAACCCGCGCTCCCTCTCCCTCCTCTCCCTCCGCTTGGCGATAATCTCCTTCTCCCTTTGCTCCATACTGTTCGTCCCCTCCACCTCCCCCTCCTCCTGGTCATCCCCAGACCGCTTCGTCGGGCTCCCCGGGTCAACCGCGAATGGGGGGACAGGCACCCTCCGAGCCTTTCCGGGCCCGGGGCTTGGGCTGCCCTTCGGGCTCCCGCCCGCGCGCGCAGGGGACGCATGCTGCCTCACGCCCTCCACAAGCCTCTCCAGCCCGCTCCTAACGCCCACAACGCTCCCGCTCCCGTTTTCGGAGCTCTTCAGCTCCGGCCTCTCCACAGCGGCCTCCCTCGGGCCAGAGCCAGGCGGTGCAGGGAGCGCCTTGTCCGTCCTCACCGTCGTCCCCTCGCGATGCACGACCTCGACCTCCCTCGCCCCGGGCGGGCCGGCGTGCTCGACAGGGACGGGCGACTCTGGCCCGCCGCGAGAGAACATATTCGGCACGGGCGTGCTTTGCGTGCTGTGCGTGTGCGCAGTCGTGGCTGTCAGAGCGGGGGAGGCCACGTCGGGCATCGGCTTGCCGGGGGAGGTGGGCGTCCCCTGCCTCGCACGCGTGCGCGGAGTCCCAAAGCGGGACAGAGCGAGCCTGGCGCGCACCTCCTCCTTCGTAAGCCGGGGGGAGTAGGCGTTCCCAGGCGCCGCCGAAGCGTCCTGCGGCATCGCGGGTGAGAAGACGAACGGCGAAGTGGGGGCCATGTCGGGCAGGATGGGGGTGGGCAGCAGCCCGCCTCCTATCGTTGCAGGCTGCTGAGGTTCCTGCTGGTGCTGGTGCTGGTGGGCCTCGGCAGCGCGCGCCGCATGGTGCGTCCGCCCGAGGGGCACGCCGTCCTCCGCGTCCTGTGCGAGGTCTCTGGGTAGGGGCGAGCGGTTAGGCGGTGTGCTGGGCGTCACGGGGTTGGGGGTATGGCGGTTCTTCCGCGGCGGGGTGCTGGGCGTCCCTGCCGGAGCATGCAATGCTTGAGGAAGCTGCGAGGCCTGGGAGACGAAAGACGCCTCGGGGGAGAAGGGCACCCCGGGAGTGTCGGGTGTGATAGTGCTCAGATCCGGGGGTTGGGCCATACTCTGCGAATGGATGAACGAGTGCTCCTCCCACCGCTCATGCTCGCGGATCTCCACCGTCCCAGTCGACAGGCCCGAGACGGCGCTCATATCCCCCTCCCCCTCCCACTGCTCTTTCCCTTGGTCCACCCTGCTCACTTCGGACGCAGTGATAAAACTGTGCACGTCCGCTCGGGGCGTGCTAGCGGGCATGAGGAGCGATGCGTCCCGTAGGATACTCTCGACGTCCCGCTCGATCCGGTCAATGCTCGTTTCCCTCGCCAATCCCCCAGAGGCAGGCGCGAGCCGGTCCGGGTCCGGGTCGGAGAACTCGGGCGGGGGCATGTGTGCTGGCCTGGGAGCACGGGCATGCAGGGCGTCAGGCGCAGGGGAGGCGACGAGTTGTGAGACGAGTCCGTGCAGGCCATCCTGTTCCTGCTCGTGGTCGTCCGCATCGCCATTGACGACCCTCAAGCGTCCCTCTTCCCACTCAGCCCTCTCCATCTCCCTCAGCTCCCCGTCCACCTCAGCCTCACTATTGCCCCCCTCGCTCCACTGCTCCCCCTCGCTTCCCTCCGTCCACTCGCCCTCCCCCTCGTCCCCATCCTCGCTCCCCTCATCCCGCTCAAACTCCACCACATCGCACCTCGGGTCAAACGTGACCCGCTGGTTCTTCCGTCGCCGCCGGCGGGAAGCGCTGCTGCTGACCCTCCGCTGCCCGGGCGCTTGCCCATGTGCAGTCGCGGAGGAGTTGGTCCGCGGGCCGTGCAGTCTGTAGCTGGTCAGCGCCGGCCGGCGGGGGGAGGCGTTCAGCGATGGATGATGTTTCGCGGGTGACTTGTCCACATGGTGCACATGCACGACCTCCACCGTCGTAGTAGTCGTCGTCGGCGGCGGCGTCTTCTCCGCATGCAGCTGCAAGTCCACCTCATCCGCCGGCGTGGGGAGCACCGATTGCACCTTGTTCGGCAACGGCGGGGGAAGCTCCATGCTCACGCTCCTCGGCATCCCCCCACTCTGGGGGCTCGCAGGGTCGCCATCGGGCAGGAAAGGCGAGCGGGAGACATACTGTGCTTGAGTGAGCTCCTGCAGCCCCCGGCTCTTGCGAGGCTTGAACGCTGCTGCCTTTGTGCCCCCGCCGGGTGTGCCGCTGGGCGAGCGAACGTGCGCAGCGAGCGGGAGTTGGTGCTGCTGTTGCTGGAGGAAGGGGTCTTCATTCTCCACCTCATCAACACCCTGCAGCCTCCTCCCACCCGAGGTCTTCCTAACCCCAGGAGCGGCATCCTCACTGAGCACAGGGGACAGCCCCGCGCCGGAGATGCCCAACCCCGAAGGGGGCCTGCCCTCCGCCGAGTCCGAGGAAGTGGACTTGAGCACATACCCAAACGTGCTCTGCGGGCGGGGCTTGTACTTCGCCCCCTCTGGAGCGGCGTCGGGGGATTTGAAGGGGGAGTTGGAGACGAGGGAGTGCTGCCGGAGGTGGGAGAAGGTGGCGGAGCTCCGACGGGAGCCCGTGCGCTTCGCAGAGGGGTCGGCGTGCTTGACTGGAGGGGAAGAGGGGATCGGAGAGAGCTTGGTGGGTGATGGAGAGCGTTTTTGGATTCGGAGAGGGGACCAGCCGGACTGGGAGGAATGCAGGATCTGCGCTTTGGTTGGCGAGAGATCGGTCGCCATCTTCGTTTCCTTTGGCCGCGCTTGGTGTTGGTTGTTCACGGTGTTGTTGTTGATGATGATGATGATAAGGAAGTAGGAGAAGTGTAATGTACTGATTGCGCTGCTGATCGCCGTCGACCGCTGAGGGGAGAACACAGAAGGCTGAACGGTTGAGAGAAGAGCGGTCAAACAACGCTGCCCCTCGCAGGTTGAGAAGAGAAGCACGGGAGCAGACGTGACGCGGGTGTGGGTCGCGGGTCGCGGATCACAGCCCCCCGCGCGAGAGAAAATCAAAACACGGGACCGTCCCCCAGGGTCACGTGATGAGACAGGGGACAAAGGACGCGCACCGCGTCTTCCATGTGGCTACTTGGGTTGGGTCGACAATACAAATCCCCGCGAGCTTGTCTGGGAGATTGTGGTTTATTATGGCTGCCGCTGGACCAGGGTGGATATGTTGAATCGAGTACCTGTACCCCTCTTCCTCCTCATTCCAGGCGGCCAGTCTGCACAGACCGAATGCACGTCTGTTCACTGCCATCATCGCATTACTTTCCGTTCTCGTTCGCTCAATGGTCCAACACATGCTGCAACGTTTGCGGGCCAGCCGCCCACATCCAGACGCACAACGCTGAGGTATACCATGATCCCGCGCTGCGGAATCCAACAACAAAATCATCGACTCTGCAAACGTCCCGCGTTCACGGGCTCTTCAGTGTCCTGTCCTCCTCCTTTTCCAGGGCCTACCTCCTCAGCGTCCCGCAAATCTCTGCATCACATATCCAGCCAGACGATCGATAGACGGATACCTATAAACCAGATTCAGGGGGACAGAGGTCGAGCTCGACGCGCCGTCCGGCCTCTCCTTCGCTGTCGCTGACGGACGGCATGAGATCGCCCCCTCGACAGCAGCACGGATGTACGTCGCTTGCAAGCTACATCATTCGGCCGATCAGTCCTGCCAGACCTGACGATATGAAAGCCCTCGTTGCTCACCTATCACAACCCTGCTCAAATAGGTCGCGCGACGGCTCGATTCGCCCCGGTCCTGGAACGCCATTCCGGAGCTGCGGGCGCATGATACCGTTCACGACGCGGGCCACGAATGAGTGCACGGCTGGTTCGTCCCACACCTCGGGCGGGTCAGCCCAGCGGATAGTGCCAGTGCTGGGCTGCTCAGCGGCGGTGTACAGCGCGTCTATTTCTGCAGCATATCTGCATCTAGTCAGCTACCGAGCAGGATGGAGTGGGAAAGGAAGCACTGTTGCAGAGCACGGGTTCGGAAGACAGTCCCCTTCGCTGTTCTCGCCAGCGGCTTGCGTTCCGGATCCACAACAAGGACGAGCTCCTTGAAGATTCTCGAATGCTGCGGGGCCATAGCGTTCGCCTTCTCGATATCTTGCCAGATGAGGCTGAGGAAGTCGGCTCGCCCAGCCTCGTTCGTCACCTGAATATGCTCGGCGGGTTCGACGGCAATACCAGCCTGTGTTCTCGCACGGCCAAACATCATGCAAGCTTGTACATTCGGGTTGCCGCTGATGATGTGCTCTGGAGCATGTCGATCAGCTCCGCAGGCTGGATCCATTAAAGCCAAAGCGCACCCATGGGTCCAGGGTTCGTTTTCTCCCCATTGGACATCATGATCTGGTCATCGGCCCTGAAACATCCCGTATAAGCGTGCACCAACCTTTCTTGCTAAACGACAGCTTGCCGCCCGATGATCTTCCACAGACCGTTCCCGCTCGGGTGCGGCTCTAGCAGATCGTTCGTGTCGAAGGCTCTGACTTCGGGGTCAGTGAATACCGCCACTGGGTGAGCCTCGCAGTCCTAGCAGTACCAGTCGGTCGGACGCATGGACGGATTGTCAGCTGATCTGCTCACCATGACGACTAGCCTATAGAGATCGTTGCCTTCCGGTACGAGCTCCACTTTGAGGGAGGGGCACAGTTCTCCATACTGTGCGGCCCGTCAACCTTAACGGGCGACTACCGCAATAGGAAATGCTCACATTCCAGTCTTCCGAGTTTTCTCTGCCAAGTCGGAACTTGAAGACTATTCCGAGTTCAGTCCTAGACGGGCAGGTTGGAGTCGAGATGGTTCGAGCGGTTTGAGAGGACTTACAACCCGTAACCCGTTAACAGGTTGACGCCGGCTTTGACCAGCCGATCTCCAGCTTCCTGCGGCAAAGGAGCTCCCCCATAACGCTGTAATCCGTGCCCATCAGATGTGTGCAATACCCGGGACTGCGGAACGTCATACCACCGCCTTCACACTCGCCAGATACTTTAACGCGTCATCATCCTGGGACCAGGCCTACTGCTGTTTCACCATCCTGCGTCGAAAGGGAAGATAGATTGTACTTACAACGCAGAAACTGGGAACCGTGATTAGACAGTCCGGATGACTGCGCTTGCATGCCTCGAGGACCCGATCAGACGAGGGAGCGATCGGTACTTCCGAGGGTCGGAGCATGAGAGAAATCGTGCCCCCTACTCATGCATTCAGCGGCCGCATCTGGATTCACTGCTTGCCAGACTCACAAGCCGATGCTGCGCCAAGCATGAAGTATAGCCCCATACCGTGGAAGGACGGCAAGCCCATCATGCCCAATCTCGTGCTAACCGTCGGCCCGAGCCACCCTTCCACAGCATTCCGGCACACTCCTACCCAGAATCTGTGGCTCATCGGGATCGGCTTGGGGAAGGTCGTGCTCCCCGAGGAGTGGATGAACATGATAGCACTGTCCGTCGTTATGCTCGCATACTCGGGGAAGGACTGGATTGTCGGGAGAACCGGCGTTTGTGCTGCATCTTCCACGGCATCGTATGGCTTGACGAGTCCGGAACCGAGGCGCGGATACAAGTCGGTGTACCTCGGAGCTTCGAGCAGTTGGATAGAGGGCAGCAAAGACAAGACCGATGATGTGGCCTCCTGTAACGCAGTCGCCGATCTTCCAGGAGTGAGAGTAGAACCACAGATGTAGACGGAGGACGTCTTTTTGATAAGGTGTTCCAGCGCTGGGACCGAGTTCCGCGTACTTAGAGGAAACGGCTGGCAACGAAGTTGACGGTATCAGATATGAACTGGGCATAAACTGGAATATCAACAAACCACGAATCCCGCTCTCATGATCGCCAGAATAATGGTGCAATATGTGAGCTGATCCGCATTTGTGAGGATCGCAATGCAAACCCCCTCCTTCCGCTGGTCCTCTGACACCGTAACCTCATCACGGAGCCGTGCCGCCAATCTGATCGCTGCGCGGGACGACTGTCGCGCATGAGTAATGAACCGCCAGGATACTCGAGAGTCACGATCAGCTCGCACCTTCTTGCCATGTAACCGTCACATTCTCCTCATTCTCCGATCCAACAAGCACGCAGTATGGATGCTCGGCGTTCTTTTGCAGGTGCCAGTCCAGCCATTGTGGGAACAGCAGGGAACCGTCTACAGGTGGAAAGGCAAAGGACTTTGTTGCGGTCGCAGCCTGCAAGGCGTTGGGGGGAGAATAGACAGTCATCATAAAGGTTTCGTGTTGGACAGACAGAAGACAGTGCGTCTCTGTTGTGACAAGCACCAGGCAGACAAGCTGGCAGACACGAGGCGCGGATACGGTTCATTGCCAGCCGACCTCCTCCCGTACGTTGGCTCGAGAATACCATGCTGAGGCATTTAGAAACCCTTTAGTCTGATATACGATCGCAGCCTGCAGTCAACTCAATAAACGGTACGTGCTGCAGTGGATGGAGTGCGCAATGCGCACCTGGCCCTAGGCAAAATTCGGAATATGATCTATCGTCGCCTTGGAAACCGCGACCGTAATGCTTTGCGGAGGCTGGAAAGCGCGATTGGAGACAACTCTCGAGAATCGACAGTCCATGTAAAGATAACTTATCGCAAGATTTCAAAATAACATACTGGTCGAACGGCTTGTGAGAGTCGCGACTTGTTATTGATGGGCGGCCAGAAGCGTCCTCGGTCAAACTGATTCCGCCGTCTTCATCCTCTTCGTCTCCCTCATTCGCAATCATAAGACATCGTAATCTTGAATGACGGCTCTGGACTCATACTGGGTCAAACATTGGAAAGCAAGAAAGAATCTACGAAAACAGGCCGCGCTTCCTCCAGTAACCCATCCATTTCAGTGCGTCTTCCTCCCCCAGGCACCTCACGTTCCTCAGAGTCTCACTGCGCGCCTCCGCCTCCTTCGTCTCCAGCTCCGGCATCCCCATCGCCTCCTTCGTCTTGTCCTGCTCCGTCTTCATATCGTGCTCCCCAATACCGCGGTAGAAGTCAAGAAGCTTGATCGCGGGATTACGAGTCACCTCGGACTCGTCCTCTGCGGATTGCGACAACGCGTTCAGCCATTCGGAGAACGGCACGAGTCTGCATTCCAGCTGGCGAGCGATCGGAGCGAGAACGGAGTCCCACGACACGGGGTGTGGATGGACGAGGTGCAGGTATGTGGATGTTCCGCTGGGCGAATTTACAGAGCCGTGCATGACATCAATGATCTGGCAAAGATTCATCAGTTCGACATCAACCAGAGGGCGGAGGGTCCATACCGACTGCGCGGCCATGTCGGTCGGAATCCAGCTAACGCGCCCAGGAAGACTGGGGAGGATCTTCAGCCTCTCCCCGCTCTTCACAATAAGCGGCAGCCAGTCCGTCGTGTTCCACGCTCCATTCTGCACAGAGCCCGCCAACTGACCGACACGCCAGATCGTCGTCCTCAGCCCTTGCTGTTCCGCTGCAGCGAGCATGATCCGTTCGGTGATCCACTTGCTCTCCGAGTAGCCCGTGCCTGAAGCGATGACCGGGTCGGGGATGGGTGCTTCGGGCACCGGGCTTGGTTTAGACCATTTCATGAGCGTGCCGATAGAGGAGGTGAAAATGAGCTGAGCGGGCGACGGTCCCGCTGCCTTCAGCGCGAGGTCGACGAGCTTGCGAGAGGCCCGTACGTTCGACTCGAAAGCGCCAAGTGACAAATTGAAGTCGAGGCGCCATGCGTTGTGGATGATGGTCGAAACAGATTGGCGGACCTACCAAGAAAATAAGGTACTGTACTTGACCGTCTCAATATGCATACCTCCTGGAATAGCTCGGGGCTGAGTCCTAGATTGTGGCTGGATACGTCTGACTCAATCAATCGGAGCTTAGTCGATTCTAATAGTGCCACGTCCATGCCCCTGTCGGAAAATGCATCCCGTTGACGACCGAGTAAGTCATCCTTCGTACTACCACGGTTGACCGCATAGACACGCTCGACGCGCTCGTCCTCCAGAAGTCGCTGCAGCAGGTAGGTCCCAAGTGTACCCGTTGAGCCGGTCAACAACACGACTTCGCCAGGAACGGCTGATTTTGTCGACTGGTGAACTGGCAAGTCTCCAGTGTACTTCCCAATCATGGCGTACATGTCGTCGATGACGGTCGGCATCTCCTCTTCGTCGCTGATCTCATGACCCATCACAGCAGCGACGGTCTTTGCCATGTATCCCACCAATCGCTTGATGGTCGGATAGCCGAATACAAGATTGTGAGGGACGGAAGTTGCCGCAATGTCAGACTTTCCCTCAGGCTTTGGTGCTTGACGAAGCGCGTTCATAAGAGCGGAACGAATGTACGTTGCTTGCAAACTGAACGACAGGGTCAGCGTCATTGCATGCTTGGTGAATACACCTGAGGGCAAACCTATCGCATCCCTGCTCGAAGAGGTCACGGGATTCATCAATGGGTTCTCTGTGATGATCTCGGCCCTCGCACATGACGCCGTTGACGAGACGGACAACAAAGGAGTGCAGTGCCGCGTCGTTCCACGAAGTTGGAGGCTGAGCGTATTCTGCTTTGGTTGGTTGCTCAGCCGCTGCGTACAGCGCATCTATCTCGTCAGATAATCTACAGAAGCATCAGCGGGGCAGATGTAGCACAAGGCACGCGTCATACTGTTGCAGAGAAGCATTCCGTGCAAGAGATCCTTTCGGAGTCCTCACAAATGCCTTCTTCTTCGGGTCAGTGACGAGGATGAACTCCTTGAAAATCCTTGAATGTTGAGGCGCGAACGCATTTGCCTTCTCTATATCTGACCAGATGAGGTTGCGGAACGCGGCAAGCTCTTCCTCACTGGTCACTCTGACATGATTAGCCGGTTCAATCGCAATCCCGACCTGGTCCCTAGCTCGTCCGAACATCAGGCACGCTTGCACATTCCGGTTGCCACCAATTATGTTTTCTGATACAGGTCACAACTCGTCCTTGACCCTCAATACAGTGAGCTCACCCATTGGACCAGGGTTCGTCTTTTCCCCATTCGACATCATGATCTGGTCATCGGCACTGGATTGGAACGTCACCGAGATGTTTGTACGTCAAGAGCAGAAACGCACCGCCCAATGATTCTCCAGAGATTCTGCTTGGTTGGATGCTGCTCCAGCAAATCGTTGGTATCAAATGCTTTGATATCGGGCTGATTTGATGCCGCGATGGGATGCGCGTGGGAATCCTAGTTGATAGCTGGTTAGGACGTACACGTCGACAGATTATGTACAAAGCACACCAAGACGACTAGCCGATAGAGGCTGTCCCCCTCTGGGATAAGTTTGACTTGCATGTCAGGATGTAGTCGGCCGTACTGGGTTGTTCACTCAGTCATGTTCTCACTGTATTCTCGATGGAAATGACTTACATTCCAGTCCATAGGGTCGTCCTTATTGACTTCAAGTGTGAAGAGCAGCCCACCCTCGGTTCTATGCGAGGCGATGAGCGCAACGTTAATGAGCGTCTCATGATCAGACCCACGTGCCATACGCCACCACCACGTTAACGCCGGACTTGGCCAGGTGGTCTCCTGTCTCTTTCGGCAAAGGCCCGCCTCCATACATCTGGCCGGCTCATCAGCGGTCAAGTCATGCACACGGCGCTGGAGGGCGCTCACCACTGCTTTCAATGTGGCCATATACTTCACAGTCGTTTCGTCTTGGGACCAGTCCTGGCGTTCAGTTGAGCAAGCTAGCCGGCCATTCTCATGAAGTACTCACGACGCAGAAACTGGGCACGGCGACAATGTAATCTGCCTTACCGCGTTTCGATCCTTCTATAATCGTCTCCGGCGAGGGCACAGCTGGTAGCTTGGACGGCTTGAACATGAGGGGAGTTATTCCGGCTGCATACAGTGTCAATGGCCACCGCATTAACTAAAGAAGGAGGTGTCTTACAAGCCGCCGAAACTCCAACCATGACGAATACCGCAATGCCGTGGAAAACAGGTAGCCCCAAGAGACCCCATCGTGACCCAGCTTTATCATCATCGCCATAAAGGACAGCAGAACTCATTGCGAGCCAGAATCTGTGACTTATTGGGATTGGCTTTGGGAAGCTTGTGCTACCAGACGAGTGCAAAAACAGCATCGGGCTGTCCGGGGTGAAGTGTTCGTACTCGAGGAAGGACTGCACCGGCGGAAACGCGGTTGTGCAGGCCGCATCCTCCTCGGCGTTGTAGGGCTTGGCAGGAGTTGAGTCGAGCCGAGGATACAATGCGGCGTAGTGGGGCACATCAAGCAGTTGGACGGAGGGAAGAAGACCGAGCACCTCCACGGTCGTTGCCTGCAGTGCGGTTGCCGAAGCATCGGTAGTCGGTATAGAGCCGTAGAGGTAAGGGCACGATGTTGACTTGAGGAGGTGCTCGACAGCGGGCACAGAGTTCCGCGTGCTGATAGGGAACGCCTGTACGATCACAACCATCAGGTGTTCACACACAAAATGCTCGCTAGAAAGCACATACCACGAAACCGGCTCTGATGATGGCGAAAATCATGGTGCAATAAGTGAGCGTGTCCGTATTGGCAAGAATCGCTATCTTAATCCCCTTCTTCCGCTGCTCGTCCGACACTCTGATTTCTTTCCTCAGCTTGGACGCAAGCCTGAGGGATGCGCGGGCCACTGATTCCCCCGTATTGTCAACGTGCATTCATTCCGGGATGGGACGACGTACCTTCGCCCCATGTAACAGAAATCTCATCGGCGCTTGAACCCACAAGGACGGCCCAAACATGGTCGGGGTTTTTCTCTAGGTGCCAGTCCAGGTATTGCGGGAAAAGAAGGGAGTTGTCGATAGGCGGTACCGCAAAACCAGTCGGTGTCGTGGCGCCCGGAGCGCACGAGGCGTTAGGAACGTCGCCGGGAGGCATGGTGAGTATATCGTGTGCCGAGAGCAGTTCAAGCGTCTACGCAGGAGTGGGGCCAGTTCAGAGTAGTTGGTCGACAGAATTCAACAGCCTCATGCGGCACTTATATCTCCTGCGCTTAGCCATTACTAGCACCACTTCCGTTCGACCAGCCGGATAACCGATGACCGCAGGCCACACACTAATGTTGAAGATTGCGCACGTGTCCCCGCTTGTGGGGTCCATTTACAACCTGAAGTGGCTTCCTCTCCATGGCAATGCGAAGCCGGAACGACGGCATCGGTCGGCAATCCCATGCCTCCTATGGTCTGCGTGAACAGTCTCGGCAAAATTGGGGGACGGCCGCTGATCATCGCATCTGTAGTCGGACGGCATCGCCTTGTTGTCCACGTGTGAATATTCCATCATCCAACTGGGGGAACACCTCGAGAAGTACATCAGAGATACTGTAGGTCTGCAGTGCGGGGTAAGCGTGGCTGCAGATGGAGGTGTGAAGACACAACTCCATATACGCGACAGGGTCCCGAGTTTGACAACCGGGAATGGATCAGATTCCGCAGATGGGGCTTCTTTTCCACGTTGCGACAACGTCTTCTTTTCTTCTCCTTGCGGCAATCCACCCCTTTATTTCTACAACAGCTTGACTCATCACTCGTTAAAGGCTGCTAACAAATGTCTGCTGACCGTTCGTCGCCCCGACTTTCCCGTGCCGCCTCCCTGATTCGTTAAGGATTTTCGGCGTATGTCCCGATATCCCTTACCTTTCGGAGGATCTGGATGGCATGCTCTTTCTTCAAGATTCTGTGACGTCCACCGAACTGCTTTCCCCGTAACTCTACCTTCGGCATCGCTATCCGGTGTGCTTGTCAGACGATCTGAGTAGTCGTTGCCCCCCTCCTCGCGCTCCTTTCCTACGAGAACTTCTGTGGATTTCGTTGGGGACAAAGGCCGGTCTTCTCGACAATTTTCCCGCTTGGGCTGTACCTCTCCAACTCAACGTGTCCTATTGCCGGAGCTGCTCCCACGCGGCCCGGGAAATCGGCGGGTTGAGGCTCATTTTGCCGCTGCCCTCCTCGCAAGCAGAGGCCGGCATGGTGCGACCGATTGTCTCGGTGAGCGGTGACAGTCCGTTTAACAATTTGCGCAGACGGGCTCCAACGCTGAGACAAACCACTCCGCTACTGTCTGCTAGTACCTTTCGGGCGAACAAGGCCTGCTTACTCCATCTGTCCATCTATCTGTTCACACCTCCGGCGCTTAAACGGTTGATATCCATCATAGTGGGGCTGCGCCCTTCGGCCTTGGTCATCTCAAGATCCGGCATCTGCATAGAGTCCCCCGGATTGTAACACGCGCTGTCCCGCCTTTCGCGTGCGACAGAGGCAGCAACCGTATCTCGATAACAGTCGGGCCGTTTTTGTTGCCACAGGGCTGACATCTGTTCCATCGTCGCCTTGAAAGTAGCCGAGAGCCGTTCCAAGTGTCAGCTTTGCACACGTTATCAAGGATCATTGGAGGTGGTGGTTCGAGTACGGGGAGCACATGTCAAGAGACCATTGGGGTTGAAGCCAGCGCATGGGGTAAAGCTGGGTTGTGGGTGTCGAGACTGGAACATGCCATTATATGGACAGCGGGACGCGCAGTCCGCCGAGCTGATTAGACTTCGTATTTCCTTCATCTTGGTAATACTCAAGCACGACGCGATGTTACCCGTAGTCATCAGTCCAGACCTGTACGAGCACAAATTCAGTCAGATGGAAGAACTCTACGAAAACATGCCACGCGTCCTCCAGTACCCCATCCAGTTCAGTGCATCTTCCTCCCCTAGGCACGGCAAGTTCCTCAGAGTCTCACTGCGCGCCTCCGCCTCCCTCGTCTCCATATCGGGCATCCCCATCGCCTCCTTGGTCTGGTCCTGCCCCGTCTCCGTCTCTTTCTCTCCAATACTGCGGTAGAAGTCAAGCAACTTGATCGCGGGATTACGCGTCACCTCGGCGTCGTCCTCTGCGGCTTCGGACAAAGCGTCCAGCCATTCGGAAAACGGCACGAGTCTGCATTCCAGTTGCCGAGCGATAGGAGCGAGAACGGAGTCCCACGACACTGGACGTGGATGCACGAGGTGTAAGTATGTGGATGTGCCGCTGGGCGAGTTTACAGAGCCGTGCATAACATCGATGATCTGGCAATGCTTTCATCAGTGAAGCATCACCCACAGAGCGGAGGATGCATACCGACTGCGCGGCCATGTCGGTCGGAATCCAGCTAACGCGCCCAGGAAGACTGGGGAGGATCTTCAGCCTCTCCCCGCTCTTCACAATAAGCGGCAGCCAGTCCGTCGTGCTCCACGCCCCATTCTGCACGGAGCCCGCCAGTTGACCGACACGCCAGATTGTCGCCCTGAGAGCGCGCTGCTGGGCTGCTGCAAGCAGGAGGCGCTCGGCAACCCACTTGCTCGCGGAGTACCCGCTGCCGGAGGCTAGGGTGGGGTCGGCGAGGGACGTCTCCGGCACGGGGCGGGCGGAGGCCCACTTGGTGAGCGTGCCGATCGAGGAGGTGATTATCACCTGGGCGGGCGTGGGTCCTTGGGTGCGTAGGGCCAGATCGACGAGTGCGCGCGTGGACTGGACGTTCGCAGAGAATGCCGACAGGGAGAGGTTGAAGTCAAGCCGCCAGGCGTTGTGAATGATGGTCGTGAGGGAAACGCAAATCTGAGCAGCGTGGTGAACACACTTCCTCTGCTGTTTTAGACAGACATACCTCCTCGAATAGTTCATTGCTGAACCCGAGATTCTCGCTCGTCAGATCCGTCTCAAGAAGACGCAACTTCGGCGAATCCAACAGCTTCGCATTCACCCCTCTGTCCACGAACGCTTCCTGCTGCCGAGCAAGAAGATTGTACTTGTCACTGATCCTGTTCACCGCGTAGACACGCTCTACGCGATCATCGAGGAGAAGTTGCTCGAGCAGGTAAGTTCCAAGCGTTCCGGTTGAACCGGTCAACAACACGACTTCTCCGGCAGTGGCACGCTGTCCCGGCTTGTGGACCGGGAAGTCCTGCGTGTACTTCTCCACCATCGCTTGCATATCCTCAATAATTGCCACGGTATCGTCCTCTTCATGCAAAGGTTGGCCGGCCACAGCCGCAACAGTTCGTGCCATGTAGGCTACCAAACGCTTGACCGTTGAGTAGTTGAAGACGAGGTTCTGCGGAACCGAGGTCGCCGCGATGTCAGACTTTCCCTCTGGCCGTGGTGCTTGACGAAGCGCACTCGTGATGGCGGCGCGAATGTAGGTCGCCTGCAAGCTGAAACATTTGTCAGCAGGATCATGTTCTCACTGTCTGCCGCACTAACCTGTCGCATCCTTGCTCGAAGAGATCGTGTGTCTCATCGACAGGTGCAGCATGCATGTTGTCACCACGCATAACACCGCTGACGACCCGAACGACAAAGGAGTGCAATGCAGCTTCGCCCCAAGTTGTCGGAGGTTCAGCCCATTCCGCCTTTGTCGGTTGCTCCGCAGCGCTATAAAGCGCGTCTATTTCTTCGATATACCTGCGCTGTATTTAGTGAACAACATTGGTCCTAACGGGACGGTCGCACTGTTGCAGGGATGCATTCCTAGAGATGGTTCCCTTCGGCGTTCTAACAAAGGGCTCCTTCTTAGCATCGATAACAAGAATGAACTCCTTGAAGATTCTCGAATGTTGCGGAGCGAACGCGTTGGCTTTCTCGATATCTGACCAGATCAGGTTACGGAACTTGGCAAGTTCTTCTTCATTTGCAACCGTGAGGCGGCAAGCTGGTTGGATAGCAATGCCGACTTGGGTCCTACCGCGGCCAAACATCAAGCAGCTTTGCACTTTGGGGTTTCCACTAATGATGTTCTCTGAACAATGCTTGGTGAATAACCGCACCTCCATGATAGTCTTCAACTCACCCATAGGACCGGGATTTGTCTTTTCCCCATTCGACATCATGATTTGGTCATCCGCACTGAGATGCTAGGTCATAATGTTGAACTCGTTCCATCATTATACACTTACCGTCCTATGATCTTCCACAGGTTTTTCTCAGTGGGATGCTGCTCTAGCAAGTCGTTTGTATCAAACCCCTTGATGTCAGGTTGATTCCAGACGGCGATGGGGTGTTCGTCGCAATCCTGGTAATTCGATCAGGTCTTGTTGACAAATACATTCGAAACATACTGACCAAGACGACCAACTTGTAGTGGTTATTCCCTTCTGGTACAAGGTTTACTCGCATGGTAGGGAATAGTTCGCCGTACTGGGATCCAGTTAGTTTCGGGTTTGTTGCCAAGCAGAACTACGTACATTCCAGTCCATCGTCCCGCGCCTGTGTATACCAAGTTTAAAGATCGGGCCAACCTCAGTCCTACCATTCCATTTTAGAGTTGGAGCGCGATCTGGGAGGTGATAAACTCACGTGCCATACGCGACTACAACATTCACGCCTGCCTTGACTAGCTGATCTCCCGTCTCTTTGGCTAACGGACCACCTCCGTAGATCTGTATTCATTCCTCGTCAGACTCAAGGGATACCTACGACAGCAAAATTCTCGTACCACTCCCTTCATTGTCGCTAGATACTTAACAGACGCTTCATCCTGGGACCAGTCCTGATCGTAGATTAGAATGATCATTTGCCACTATGATGCCCTGAACTCACGACGCAGAAGCTTGGTACAGCAAATAAATAATCCGCCTTGCCCCGCTTCGAAGCTTCGAGGACCTTGTCAGGGGAGGGTATAGCCGGTATCTTGGATGGCTTGAACATAAGGCTGATGGTTCCGTCTATCAATTGATTCAGTAGTGGCATCGAACGATAGCGCATAGGAGAGCTCACATGCTGCGGCCGATCCGCACATCAAGGATACACCCATTCCATGGAATCCCGGCAGGCCCATCAAACCCCACCTAGTACCAGTCGGTTGGAACTTTCCGTGCACCATGTTCTTACAGACGGGTAGCCAGGACCCGTGGCGGAGTGGAATCGGCTTGGGGAAGCTCGTACTTCCTGAAGAATGGAGGAACATAAGCGGGCTGTCCTTGGTCACGTTTGCATATTCGGACAAGGAGAGCACAGGCGGAAGCACCGGCACGCATGCCGCATCTTCATGCGCGTCGTACGGCTTCACCGGATGCGAGCCGAGTCGTGGATATAGCTCCGTGTACTTCGGTACTTCGAGCAGTTCGACAGAGGGGAGCAACGCGAGCACAGACGCGGTCGTCTCCTCCAGCGCGCTCGCAGTCGCTCCAAGCGTGGGGACGGAACCGAAGACATAGTGACATGAGGTGTTCTCGATGAGATGCTTGAGCGCAGGGACGGAGTTACGTGTGCTCAGGGGAAATGGCTACAATGATCGTCATGAGGAATGATCAACACAGTCACAAAGCCCTGAAGGCTTACTACGAATCCGGCCCTGACGATCGCAAAGATCAGAGTGCAGTACGTGATCGCGTCCGAGTTTGCGAGAATAGCAATCCTGACGCCGTCCTTCCTCTGTTCGTCCGACAGCTTGACTGTCTCTCTCAGCTTGGATGCGAGCCTGAAGGACGCGCGGACGACTAAGCAGCGCATCCTCAGCATTACCATGGTCCACGATGCGCAATAACGCACCTTCTCCCCAAGTGATAGTCACATCCTCCTCATCACCAGAGCCCACAAGCACACAGTACGGGTGATCAGGGTTGTTCTCGAGATGGTGATCAAGCCAGTGCGGGAAGACAAGTGAATTGTCGAGTGGAGGAACCACGAATGTAGTCGACGTCGCCGCCGTAGCACGACAGTCCCCAGCTGTTTGGCTAGTAGCCATCGCACAGATCGAGATGAGAGTAAGAGATGAGAACGGTGCCCCACACCGTGCAGGGTTATATCCCTAACCCCAACGGCAGATGTTCGCTTCAGTCTACTTCATCATTGCCATATCGAGATCGGAGAACGGTGTTCCGATCCTGCCGCACCAGCGTTGACCGCATGCGGTGCTCCACGGTAGGTAAAAGTTGCGTATCGCGCAACATCGGAGTTCTTCTCGAACTCAGAAGAAGCAGCCAAATGTCGAGGTTGAGGGGCGTGCGGGGGTCGCGCTAACTGTGCAAACACAAGATTAGAAGACATCAGGTACGCGTCCAATCGTCCTCGATGGCTCCCACGCTCTTGCGGCCGCGCATCATTGGCGCGCGTTGTGGAGGTTGTTGAATATCGATAGCGACAGCTTCCGGAGCCGGCGACACTAGCGTCCACCGGAGGTTGCATAACTCCTGACGTGTTTAATCCCGGTAAAGTCTGATGCCGGCACCCGAGCTTCAACTTTGAACACGTTGTACATCAATTACTTACGTAGAAACGATACCTAATCATGGGCCGTCCCGTCGCTCCCGGCAGCTATTCTGCTGTGTGTTGATTCAGTTGTTACGATCTCCCATCTCCCATCTCCCAGCGCGTGGAGACGCGACCCAAAAGGGTGCACCGTTGTATTGGTACACCACCACCTCTGGACATTCCTCAGCCCGATTGGCATTGGCATGGAACAATCCATGCAGCATTCTTGGTGCAGAATTACTCTGCCTGATCACCATTGGTGTGCATGCTCACCTTGGACCATTCCTGCACGGTGCTATCGTGGGCCTGATCAGCATCGCATGTATGCAGTCTGGCCATTCCTGCGCTCTGCATTCCTCGGCCGGAGCACGATCGGCATGTAAGGATCGACCTTGGCTAGTCCGACGCGCTGCATTCCGGAGGCTGCATTCCTTAGCCTGATCACGTTTGGCATGTACGATCGAACCCGGTATTCCTCGGCCTGCATTCCTCAGCCTGATCACGATCGGCATTGCGGCTATTTGTGCAACAGATGAATCTATACCATCTTGTTTGATATACCTGAGGATGGGGCAAGCGAGGCTGGACTGCCTCTGGACATAGCTCTTCCAGCCTTTTGTCCATCTCTGCAACCGCACTGTTTTCTCTGTCGGGTTCCTGAAAGCTCGTGCATAACTAAGCACAAAGCACGTGGACCGTGCGCCAGGCATCTGGCACCTCGGAGCCGGCCGTAATCAATAAGGTATTTGCCTCCGTTCATCCACCTCGATCGTTCAAGTTGTGGGCGTTCTGATGAACTTCGACCATCGGCTTCCTATCTGACGCAAGCAGCCCCCCCGCGACGAGCGCGATTGTATTCATACTTGCTTTGTCAAGTTCAGCAGCGGAATCTCTTGGCCCCGCATTGTTAGTAAAGACTGTCCAGCGGAATTCCTTGCTCAAGGACTATGAAGAAAAGATTGATGACATATACGCCCAGACTAAAGTCATTCCTTCGCCTTCCTGCAACGCACCAGTTTCTTCCTCAAAGTTTATCTCCGTGGATGCCAGCTTCGATGATCGTGAATACCACGCTGGAATCCTGCTGAACTAGCTGGGCAAGCGGTACCGTCGTTCTCTTCCTATCGGGCAGTTCGGCTACTAGGTCCACGGGAATCCTACCACCGGCTACATGCACGAACCGTCTCAGACCTGGGTTACGCGGCTGCCATTTTCAAGGAATGGCCTGATGCTGGACATACCACTTCAGCGGCGGTGCCCCTTGGGAGTATATATTGTCTGCGCTGGCGTCTCAACATGGGCCACCATCGACACCAATTTGAAACAATCTTGATCTTCACCTATGGGCGACAAACCGCTTCAGTACCCGCTGGGCTATGCCAGGACGCAAGCCGCCAAACATCCGACCTGGACATCTCCTCCTTTGGACGGTCCACTGACCTTCCCCGAGATACTGCATTGGCACGGTGAACATAGTCCGTCTCATCCTTTTGCCATAATTGCGCCAGAACACGAGGGTGAGGAGGAGGTCGTCATCACTTGGCAAGAATTGAGCCGGGCCATATTTCGGCTGGCTGCGACGCTGCGGCAAGAGGTGGGAATCGAACTCATCGACGGCAAACCCCCTGTGATCGGCATCCTCGCATACCCCGAAGCGCTCACTTATATAACATGGCTCTGCGCTATCACTGCTGCTGGATACACGGCCTTTCCTCTCAGCCCGCGCAATTCTTTTCCGGCAGTCCAGCATCTCCTGAAAACGACGAACTGCAGGTATCTTATTGGCTCGATTCCAAAGCAGGGCGAACCTGGTACTGCGCTCCAGCAGATGGCGTCTCAACTTCTTCAAGATCCATCCGAGCTGAAGCTGATCGAGCTCCCCAAATACGATGCCCTCTATCCGCGCCTTGCTCAGTGGCCGCCGCTCCCGTACAATCCAGTCACCGATTCTGTTCCCATCATCCAACCTTCAGCAGCCAGAAAGGATGCGCCCACGCTTATCATACATTCATCTGGTTCCACCGCGTTCCCCAAGCCAATACCGTTGAATGATGATGCATGGAACGCCTGGGGAAAAGCACAGCTGTATCTGGATGACGACCTTTGCGAGAGAAGGGGTGCATCCCTGACACTGCCAATGTTTCATATTGCTGGTCTAGCGATGACTCTATCGTCTGCTGTTTGGGGTACGTCGACGAAGAGTCGAAGCACGCATTTTGACTGACCTGGTGACAATAGCTGGAACAATCGCCGTATTTTTCAAGCCTGCGCCCTTGCCGACTATCCCGACTCCCCAAAACGTATTGCACGCAGCACAGCTAGGCAAGGCAGAGTTCCTATTCGCGGTGCCCAGTGCATATGTTGAATGGGCCCAAGACGCGAACGCAGTTGCGGCGCTAGCCAAGTTCAAGACGGTGGCACGTCATTCCGCTATTTCCTTGATGGTCTCGTGAACTTACTCAAAGACAGAAATATGGTGGTGGACCAATTCCTGAGGAATTCGGTCACCGTCTGGTTGAGGGAGGCGTCAAACTCCAGGTGACCTACGGTATGACCGAAGCGGGCCCAGTGTTTCGAGGAGATTCTATCAGTTGGTTGGGCGGGAAGGACTGGATGGTGAGTTCTCGGCCCCATCAAATTGTGGACGAACTGACATGACTTGGCATAGTATGCGCCATTCATGCCTAATATCAAGGTCAAGCTGATCGATGAGGGCGATAATTTGTTCCGGGCGGTCATCATGGTGTGTACGTGAGATTATAGTTCTGGGTCACTGCTGACGGATATGCCAGGAAACTGACACGCATAAGGGAGTCGCGGTCTCGAATTACGAGGCAGAAGTTCGTGCATTTGATACAAACGACCTGCTCGAAGAGCATCCCACTCGCAAAGGCTATTGGAAGGTCGTTGGGCGGTGCGTATAGATTTCTTGCATTGAGGAATCGCAGTTGCTTATGTGACCCCTACAGCGCCGATGACCAAATAATGATGTCCAACGGAGAGAAGACAAACCCAGGTCCTTTGGAATCCATCATCAATTCCAACCTTTACGTGCAAAGCGCCAATATGTTCGGCCGGGCTCGTACTCAAGTCGGTGTTCTGATCGAGCCCCGCCAGCCTATCAATATCAAGGATGACAACGAGGTGGCCCGTTTCAGAAACCTTATCTGGCCTGAGATCGAGAAGGCCAATGCTTTTGCCCCACAGCATTCTCGAATCTTCAAAGAGTTCATTCTGGTTGCGGACCCGGTGAATAAACCGGTGCCAAGGACGCCGAAAGGGACCGTGTCGAGGAATGCGCTTCTGAAGCTGTATGCGGAAGAAATCGATGCGATCTACACCGCTGCAGAGCAGCCCACACAAGCAGACTGGGCTCTGCCGCCTGGTGCGTGGGACCCAACCACTGTTCACCACTTCGTTTTGCGAGTGGTCAATGGTGTCATGCGCTCCGAGAAAGAAAATGCCCACTCCGTCGATGAAACCCGCGATCTTTTCGAGCAGGGCTGTGACAGGTACATGACTCGACTGCTGGTTTTGGACGAACTGACATGAGATGCAGTCTTCAAGCAACGTACATTAGGTCAGCCATTGCAAATGCGTTGCGGGAGGCACCTATTCCACAGAGCAAGAACAAAGCTGCCCTGTCATCCGTCCCGCAGAACATGGTCTTCCTCTACCCGACGGTGGAGCGACTGGTGTCTTTCGTCCTGAGTGTAATCCAAGGGCAATCAGTGGAAACTGCCAACAACCAAGACACCATCGTCCAGCAGATGCTCAAAATGGCAAACGACTACTCCCAGAACCTCCCTCCCTCTCTCATTGGACCGAAAAGCGACAAGGGCGAGGTGGTCCTCCTTACTGGATCGACGGGCACGCTCGGCAGCTACATCTTGCAACAGTTACTAGATGATCCACGTGTGACGCACATCTATGCCCTCAATCGCGCCAGCGCGGGAAAGGATGTCCTAAGCAGGCAAATCGAGTCCTTGGTCGACAGGGCAGTGAATACACAAGTACTGGATGCGCCCAAGTTGTCCTTGATTGAAGGAGACACCACTAAACCAGACCTCGGGCTAAAGGAGGAGCTCCTCGACGAGGCAAGCTTTCCTTTTTTTAAAATCCTTGTGTAGCCGACTGACCCGCACACAGATCAAGAGCTCTCTAACAGCTGTAATACACAATGCCTGGCGACTGGACTTCAATCTCGCCCTGTCTTCCTTCCAATCACATGTGAAGGGCACTCGGAATCTAGTCGATCTTGCGCTGTCGGCGTCAGGCTCAGTTCCCGCCAAACTCATCTTCACATCTACCATCGGGACGCTCAGCAACTGGCGAGAGTCGCGTGCAGTTCCGGAGGAAGTTATAACCGATCCCATTGTCGCGGTCGGAAACGGCTACGGCGAGAGCAAGTGGGTCACAGAGCGCGTGCTGTTGGCTGCTGCTGAACAACGTGGGTTGCCGACTTCTATCTGGCGAGTCGGCCAACTCTCTGGCTCCTCAGTCAATGGGGCCTGGAACACGACCGACTGGGTACCTATCATTGCGAAGAGTAGCGTGACGTTGGGGGTTCTACCCAGTTCTCCCCACGGCTTTATCGACTGGTTGCCTACGGACGATGCGGCACGTGCCATTGTGGATAGCCTGCATGCGCCTCTGGAGCCTGACGCGAAATTCCGCTATCTCAACCTCGTGCACCCGAACCCGACGAGCTGGGATGCGATATTTGAAGCGATGTCGAAGGAGCTTGGCGTCCCGCTGATCCCGTTCCAAGACTGGGTTGCCAGGGTCGAAAAGGAGTCGGCAGCCGGCGGCCCAAGTGCGGCAGAGCGCATACCGGCGATTAAGCTGCAAGATTTCTTTCACCGTCTCGTTTCAGGAGGCTCTCCTGAACTAGGAGGTGGTGCATCGACGGCTAGCACGGGTCAAACCCAATTCGACACGACGAAGGCCGTCCAAGTGAGTGAGACGCTCCGGACGCTTCCGCGGCTGAATGAGGACGATGTGGGGCGATGGTTGCAGTATTGGAGGAAACACGGCTTATTCGATTGACATTATCTATCCATAGACACTACACGTTGTCGATTGGGTATTTGTGGTGCAACAATGAATCTGTTTACTCTGCGATTCTGCCCGTACCTCATCACGTGATGGAGGTAGCGATGACGTCGATATCTATATCAGGCAGCTTCCGATCCCTGAGGGTAGGGTAGCGACCTCGTCTCACTTACCTCTCCTGTTCTTTGATTGCATGCTTGGCTGACTTCTTTCTCGTTTCCTCATGCTTTCTTGGGAGTTGTGGGAGAGATCTTCCATGATTACGCCGCTGTCGCACCCACGATCTGTTCGTTTTCCGGGGATCTTCACTTATGTGAGAGCAGTCATCGCACTTCCAGACGTGCTCCCTGCCGGCCCGCCTACTCACATCTGCTCTGCCTCACGTCTGTTCTGCCTCACATCTGCTTTCAGCTTCAGCCCTCAGGCCGGAGAGAGCGATGGCTAAGAGGAACCGAATCCCAATATGGCTACAAAGCTTCCCTGCGCTACCCAAATTACCTAAATGACCCTTGTACGTCATCATCGTCTGCATATGGCGCCGTGCTCTTCAGCAACTCCCTCGCTTCTCTTGCTGGTCTCGAAATTGCCGGCGTGTCAAGGTTGATGCTTACTTGCACGTTCCGTACGACGCCGAGCACGATGTTGTACGTGTAGAATGCGTCTGGAACAGTTTCGAGGAAAGAGACGATCGACAGACTGGCAAGCGCGCTTGGCGGTGTTTGTTGGGTTAATTGCTCCCTGGATATGCCATCAGTGCTGATTCTAGTCGTAAAGAGAGGCGAGAACGTACTCAGCAAGTGAGCGAGTAAGCTCCTCATCGTGCAGAGCCAGAGCTGCAAACAGATCTGCGATCGCTGAATTGTAGGGCTCGCTTCCCGGGTCGGCGAACGTATCCGACACGAGTTCCAGCAGTGCGGCACGAGCCGCCTCTCCAACTGCTTTGCCAGCACTCTTCACCACAGCGGCCAAGGCAACTGCCATGCTTGAGCGGATCTCTGGCTCGCCCGTCCGTGCACCTGTCATGAGCTCTGTGACAACGGGGTCCACCCTCGTTTGCAGGGCCATGAGGACACCCAGGGCTGCAGCAGCACGATTCCGCACTGACAAACTGGCTGGGTCTGATGCAGACTTGATGAACGTTCTTTGCAGTTGCGGAAAGAATGGCTTGACGAATGTTGGAATGGTTGTGAGCATGACAGTGAGGGAGGATAGAATCGCGGATTTGACTTGAGGAGGGAAAGTCGTTGCTTGAGTGATGACGCGGATAAGGGGACCAGTAAGCTGCACGACATAGGGCTTGATGGCAGGTTCGGATGCACGTTCGACAATGTCGCCGATCGCGTAAGCTGCTTGTTCCTCTGTGGGACGGGGTTAAGGCTGTACTGGGTATGGGATAGGGGGACGTACTTTGTTCGTTGGTGCCGCCAGTGAGACCGGCAAGGATGACCGGCACGAGAGGCGCGATTCCCTTGGAAGTAGTAAATCCAGGAACGTTCCTCCCTCGGGAGCCGATGGACTCGAGGGTTCGCCGCATAGGAACTACAAGACTCTCCAGTTCATCTTTATCAGTCGACTTCACCAGGGTGTCGAGAGCAGCTGAGGCTGCATCCACCACCGCTTGGTCTCGGTCGTCAAGCATCGAGACAAGTTGACGCTATAGGCATCGTTAGACCAGAAGATCTTCCCGAGATAACCAGACTTACAATCCAATCAACTCGATAGTCAGAGATCTCCAGCTGCGCGACCTGGCAGAAGGTTGCAAAGAGCGTCGCAGCACTGGCACGACGGGCTGCGGACTCGTTCTTTGCCCAACCAAGGAGAATCATCATGCACGTGTTGAGACCCTCGGGATCGACAATTGCGCCAAGTAAGGCCTCGATCGCCTCGTTGATGTCCGTCTTCAGCTCCTCGTCCTTTTCAGTTTCTAGTGCCTTCACTAAAGTGCCAAGGATCTGGTTGAGACGCCGGCTCAATGCACGACCTGCGACTGAGACGAGTGATTTGAGAGCGCGGGCATTGAAAGAAGTGATCGGTGTCGCCAACAATGTTGGCAGGAGAGCAGGGAGGACGGTTGCCGCCCTGACCGACATCACCTCTCTGAGCGCCTGAAGTGCTGTCTGTGCACTCTCTCCAGGTTGACGCAGAGCGTGCAGCAGTGTGGGTATCGTTTGATCGATCGCTTTGGGTCCGATACGTTCCTGCATGACGTCGAATGCTTGGGCAGCTGCAGCACGAACGGTTGGCGACTCGTCCACCAGTGAATCTCGTACTGCTGCAATGATACCCTCCTCGTGATTCTCGCGCTGCGTATCGGTTGTGTTGTTCCTATATATCTACTCAGCAGTATGGAGGAATTCCTGGAGGAAAGTGCATACATGATTTCACACAGAGCAAGGCAAACACCTTCGCGAGTCCTCGCGTTCTCCACCGCAGCATTGGCTTTGAGAATGGGAATGATTGCACCCAGAATCTTCTCGCCCAATTTACGGCATAATTCACCCATGGTCCGCGCAGCAGTCTGTGAGCTTCGGTCAGCGAGCGTATGATACAATTCAGGGTATACCTCACCTCGCGTTGATCTGCACCTTCACTTGCAAGGAGAGTGATCTCAAACTCAATGAGTGCCGGAAGAATGTCGCGCACTGCGAAAGTCAGTTACCTGGTGGCTACTCAAAGCACGCGTAACACATACCTGTTCTTGGCGTATTGTGCACGAGGGCTTTCCATATATGAATTGACGCCTGTCGTACAACTGCAACGGCATCTTGTCGTACGATGTACAGGGCGGCGAGAACGCGATCTCTGCGCTCCTTGCCCAGGACAGTGACGAGGACCTTTCGAGAGGATTCCCCGCCAACATCCTCCTCCGGATCTTCGGCGTCTTCCTCGATTTCTGTCTTTCCACTGATACCGGAGATCTTGAAGAGAAGCTCGCCAACTAGAGTGATCGAAGATTGCTAGAGTAGACGTCAGCGCGGGAGCAACGGGCGGAAGGAGTTCACTGACTCTGATGCGCCAGCCAGAGTCGAACATGCCGTTCTCAAGCTCGGGTAGAAGCAAGTCGATGGCGGTCTTGGAGTAATTGGCAATGATGATGCGACCAGCGCGCATAGAGGCCTCGCGAACAGTCTCCTCATCGTCAGCTAAGCCATCCAGGACGGGAGGAATGATTCTTGGGATGTGAGGCGCAAAGCGAGCTCCAAACGTCGCCGGCAGGTAGACCAGCAAGGACATGAATCCTTCTCGGACGTAAGGGCGACTGCTGCGAGCATTTGACAATATGTCGGGAAGAAGCGTCTCCATGCGCTCCATACCCAAGCCTGATAGGACCTCACTTAGACCCTGAGCAGCGCCTTGTCGGTCCACGCCAGAGGTGTCCGTCTTCAAGGTCTGCAGCAGGCTTGCCATGAGGTCTGGGAATTTGTCCTCCCCGAGACGCTCTACGAGAGTTCCAAGTGCTTTTGCCGCAACGGCACGAGCCTCCGGGACAGGGTCTACGGTCTCGTCAGTATGATGTCGGACACGGGCATTGGATTTACTTACCAACGAGAACGACGCGAACAAGCGGGATGAGCTTGTCGAGATAGGGCACAAAGTCTTTAGAATCAGTCAGAGACGCGAGATTCCCGACAATCTGCGCGGATCTTCGCTTTGTCTCTGCTCCACGTTCTCGTAGCCCGCGCTCTATGATTGGAACGACCTGCAGAATGCATTGGTCAACCTCGGTTGATTTGAGAATAAGTGATACGCACCAGGGCAAGGGACGGCGAATCTATGTAATGAGCGAAGGATGTGTCCAAAAGTGAGCGAAGAGCAGGTGCAGTCTTGGTGGCTGGATCAACCAACGCCTTTAGGAGCACTGGAACCAGGTGGCGAATTTCGGGATTATTGATGACTTCACCAAACTGTTTGAGGCTTGTGTTGGCCGCGGCCCGTACTTGAGCGTGGGAGTCCGTCAAGACGCCTGTCAGACGTGGTATGACCGTAGGTAGAGACAGCGAGAGCTCCTTAGGTGCGCAGTAAGCCATGGCACCTAGCATTTCGATCGAGCCGCGCTTTGTTCGCCATTGCTTCTCGTCCAAGCCACTCAACAAATCCGGCAAGATTACCTTGACACCATAACCAGATATTCTTGACATGATCACGCGAGTTGCGTCCTGGGTAGCTTCCCGAACGTCGGGCTGAGCATCACCAAACGCGCCCAATAGAAGAGGAAGACTCTGGATGATGTATGGCTCAAACGAACGCCCTAGTGTGGCAGAGAGCGTCTCGAAGGCGAATAGGGCACCTTGCCTGCTCTCGAATCGCTTCTTGTCCTCCATGCATGTGCGGAGACGTTCCATAATGTCGAACTCCTTGATTCCGGAAAGTCCGCGTCCTTTCATGACACCAGCCAAGCCGTAGGCAGCACCACGACGCTCGGCATACCTTGGCGCATCAACCAGCTCGTCCATCAGTTGATCAACAAGCTTGGTCACGTCGACAGTGGTGCCCTTTACGAGAGGTGGCAAGCACTCTGCAACCGCAGATTGCACGACTTCGGAAGGAGTCTTCAAGGCAGTGACTAGCCTGTCCACAATCTTGGGGATTCGATCATCGGTTAGAGAGAGATGACGAGCCAAGCGGCCGAAGAGAATAACGGCGGCTTCTTTGATCCAGTCTTGAACCTCGGAGCCTTTGCCCTTCTTTCCGAGGTATGACTCGAACATCGAGATGAGTTCCGAGAGCTTGGCGTTCCCGTGCAAATCGATCACTGCTGCAGCTGCGCTCAGCATTGCGGACCGCACTTCCGGGCTTCGGTCTCCCAACGCCTCTTGATTCAGAAGGAAATCAAAGAATGGCACAAGTTGATTGGGGGTGAAAGACTCCGCTAGCCGCTCGAAGGCCAGACCAATTGCAACGCGAACAGGCCAAGGATCGGCGCGATCGAGTGAATCTGCTATCACCATGCCCTACAAGAAAACTGAGATGAGAGAAGCGATAAGAGTGAAATGTACTCACGTAAGAGTCGTATTCAGGCGTGAGGATCTTGGCCTATATATCCATTTATGTCAGCCACGAGTGCAGCGCTTGTTCAAGGGCGCTAACCTTCTCTAGGTACCGTGTCTGCAAACCATGCAGTAGCGATGGAACCTGGTCTGGGAAGGACGTTGCGGCTTCCGCTAATGCGCTTGCACAACTTGTGCGAACATACGCGTTGGCATGTTCTGCAGCATGGTTAAGTCTTGAACCCCTCGCTCGACCCGTGGATAGAACGTACCGAGGAAAGGCAGAAGTTGATGGCCGAAGTCCTCAGGCACATCTAGGCCGTTATCCTCCCAGACGTGAAGTGCTAGTCTGACATTCTGCTCATCGTCATCATCATGACATGCTATCCATATCTCGGGAGAAAAGTCCAGTTCGGTGAGGTCAACCGGCTGCGGGCGTGTTTAGTCAATGAAGAGGTACAACATGACCTTATCATACCTGCAAGGCCTGCAAACATGCATTTCGAACATACTGCTCCTGATAAAGAGTGCCTGCCGTGAGAGCACCAATTTCCGCCATCGTAGCATTGACCTTTATGCTCTCACCCAGGTCGACCAAAGCGGTTGAGGCAGTTTGTAGCAGCTTTGAATACCCAGCAATGAGCTTGAGCAAGGAAGTGATGACATCGAGACGAGGGTAGAGGGGATCAGAGACTGATACAAATAAGCTTGCAGCCGTAAAGTTGTAAGGAGATATACTCACAAGCACTGCAGTGGAAACGCATCATGTCCAGGCACAAGGCAAGCTGCTCAAGCTGGCCCTCCGTGTCCTCTGCATTCAGAGCAATACCGCCTATTGTTACCAGTCGAGTAAGGAGAGGGGTGATGTACATGAAAGAGGTCGAATCGAATGGACTCTGTTCAGCCAGACTGCGAAGACGGTAGAGTACGCGAGTAATGACATCTGATTTAGAGGCATCAGCCACTTCACCACAATTCAATGTCCACCGGCAAGCACGTACATGCTACTGGCTCAGCCTCAAGATGTGCAGGGACGACGGGAAGGTTGTACGCTCGCAGTGTAGACACACCGATCCAAGAACTAGTGTCACCAATTCGAGAGGAAACGCATTTGCTCATTTCCTGTTCCTCATAAGCATTCGCGCAAGTGAGTACGAGATAGACTTACTAGATACGTCTCGAAAGCTTCCGGCCCTACTAACGCCGAACCATAGGAGAGAACACCGGAGAGAAGCAGGCTGAGGACATGATACAGCCGGTGATGGAAAGCCTCATTATCGCCCTGCACAAGACTGCGAATCAGAGCGAGGCCGCGATCTGCCTGCCTCTGCAGATGGTTGATCTTCTTCCTGATCTCCGATTCCTTCGCGAGCTGAGCATCAACAAGCGCTTGATCCTGCTTCGACAATGTGACAGTCTTGCCGGCCGTTTTCTTGGCAGCGACAGACTGCCGAAGCTCCTGTTCCCATTTCTCGATCGCGTACTCTTTCCGGTTCTTGTCGGCGACCGCAGGCTTCTTGGACGCAAGCACGTCAACGAAGAGAGTCCCTTCCGCGGTTACCCAAATACCCAGATCTGTGGCAGTAAGCCGCTTGAAAAGCTCTGGCTTGAGGTCATCTTGGATCCGGCTCAGAATCGACAGAGTTGCTGTCTCGCCGGCAACGAATGCGCAGGTTGTAGCGGCCTTGGCAGCAGCTTCTCGGAAAGGGGCCTGTATAGAACGCTTTAGTGTCTCCTGAATAGGCAAAGAACGTACGCACATCCGAACCAATAAGAGCCTCATCGATAAGTTCCTGAACGCGGGGCAAGCGATGGATCACAACGGCATTTGGATCCAGATTCGCGTGCTGGACGAGCTCGATCCAGCTGATCTGGCTCGCTGCAGCTAGACCGATCAATCTGTCAGCATTGTACGCAATCCACAGTCAGACTCTCATACCTGGATCAGCATAATGCGACAGCACAATCCATTCCGTCAGGATGTCCTCGCGGACCTCGGTCGACGTATGTTCCCCAAACGTCGCACACGAAGTCAGAAGCTCGGCGAGGCGCTCGATGGGGGAGAACGCCTTCCCCGCGTCTTCCTCCACGATAGCGATTGCAGGCTTTGCCGAGTGCTGCACGAGATACGGCCGGATGGCATCGCGGATCGTCGCGTTGGTGACGATGGGGTGCTTGGCATTGCACGCTTTGACGACGGCCACCGCCTCCCGGCGGGTCTCGAAATGTGTGCTGTCAAGTGCGAGGTGAACGAAGATCCCCCCGAGGGAGCTCCTAACCTGCTCATTCTTCCTCAGCTCCGGAGAATGGGCATTAAGCAGCGCCGCAGCGGCACGGAGGAGCCAGAGCTCGTCCTCCTGCGTTGTGGCCCGCTTGTACACGCGGTCCCAGAGGAAGAAGCTGGGCTTCTGCCCGACCTGGAGGAGGGACCTGACGACCGCGTTCTTGTGCAGGGGCGCGAGGGGCTTTCGGCCCTGCTTGCCGAGCGGGCCTGAGATGAGCGTGATGGCGATGTACCCCTCTAGCGGACCGGCGATGCTGTTCAGCGGGTTGGTGCTGACTGCCTTGAGTGCTGCTTCGAGCCCCGGCGCGATTTCCAGGGCGAAGGCCTCTGCGGCGGCGGTGGGCTCCGACTCTGGCTCGGCGCTGTAGAGGGAATTGCCGACGACGCTGATGGCCGCGCGGCGGAGGGCGACTTTCTGCCCCGTGAGCTCCTTTGCGAGCGCGCTGAGCTGGTCGGGGGGGATGGGGATGTCGGAGGCCATACAGTGTCCCAGGTGGGCGGAGAGGGCTCTGGCGAGGGCGTGCAGGGCGGGCTCGTTGATCTCCTTCTGGAAGAGCAGGGTGAGGGTGCTGACGACTTGCGGGGAGGTGGGGGAGGGGGTGAGGGAGAGACACATGAGGTAGAGCGTTTGCCTGTGCACGGGAGAGGCTGTCTTCCCGCTTCCTAGGGTGGTGAGGACTTCCTTGCTCGCTGCCTGCTGCAGGGAGGCGTCGTTTGCCAGGAGGGAGGAGAAGAGCGCGAGCGCGCCCGCGCGGGTGGTGGGGTTGGTCGCCTTGGAGTGGTTGAGCGCCGCGGTGAGCATGCTGGCCGAGGCTGAGGGGGGGAGGGTGGAGGGATAGGCAACAACGATGTCCGCGACCACCTTTAGCGCCACTTCTGGCGTCCTCAGAAACCCCTTGCTCGCAGCGGGCATGATGGACGCCTCCAGGTCCTGCGGCGTCACTTCCCGCTTTATGAAGTCCCTCACTGCCTCCGAGGTGTGGGAGGCGATAGGCGTGCGGGAGAGGATGAGCCCGTCCGCTATTAAGCGGAGGACGGCGGGTTTGACCTGCTGCACATACGCCGCCCCGACGGGGGCGAGCTTGCCTTTGAGTCGGGAGGAGACGTCCACCGCCACGCCCACCAGGGGGATCACCAGCTCCGCCTGCACCGCTGGCGCCGGGCCGGAGGAGAGGTCCGCGAGCGTCTGCACGAGCACGGGGATGGCAGAGTGCACTTTACGCACCGCGCGCCTCGTGCTCGTCAATGCGCTCTGCCTGAGCGAGTGTCGCCCTGCCGGGCGGAGGACAGAGTCGAACGCTTTTGCGAGGGAGAGGACGAGGGACTTCCATTCCCCTGTTGAGTGGAACGGGGTGGAGGGCGCGAGCGCTTCGTATAGTGTTAAGCACCAGGTGAGCAGCACGAACCGGTTTGAGAGGGCGGTAGATGCGGGGGAGGGACGGCAGACGGTGTCGACTTCCCTTGAGAGCCAGAGGATGATCTTGGGGGTGACTTGGGTGGAGGGCGCGACGAGCAGGCGGAGGACGGAGAGCACGGCGTTGCGCGAGTGACGGTCTGCGTACCGTGGGTAGGTGAGGATGAGCAGCTGGAAGAGCGCGAGCAGCTGGGGGGTGTCCAACCCTGCACACACCGAGATCAGCTCAGCTCAACCCACGCAGAGCAGAGCAGCACTCACCGCCCTTCTGGACCGCGTACCCCAGCCTCTCATGCACAAAGTGCGTGCGAACCTTCGTCTTCCCGCTCGTCACGCGCACACGGGCGATACGCAAAAAGTCCTCAAACGTCTTCATCTCTTCCTCCTCCCAGCGCTCCCTGTCGCCGGAGTCGTCCTCCCCTGTGGACTGGAGCGTCGCGAGCCATTTTTGGACTTTGGTCTGCGGGGCGGCGGGGGCGGCGGGGGCCATCTATCTGATCTACCGGACCAGGAAAGGGAGGGGTGTGGTATACTGTGTGCTTTGTGCTGTATGCGCTGCAGGGGATATGTGTTCGTCTGCGCCGGTCGTGCGCCGAACTTCCAAAAACTAGACAGGGCGACTCACAGCGGGTCAAGCGCGGGGGTCTGGCCACGTGCTGGGGTGGCAGTGCTGCAGTTACGGGAAGACACGAAGAGCGCGTCTGAGAACTTGAACGCGTTTGGATGACTTTCTTCTCAGCTTTGTGCGAAATTGAAGCTCTGCGCTGAGCTCTTCATTTATTTGGTACAATGTCCTCCCCCGCCGACCGGACAGTCGCGCACATCACGTTCAAGCGCGACCGGAAATCGGGGAGCTACGTACCCGGTACATCCTCTCCCCCTCCTCTCCCACTCCTGGAGCCCGCTTACCCAAAGCACAGACAAATCCTACCCCTCCCTCTCCCCCTTCCGCGTCTCCCCGGCCCTTTCAAGGCGAAGGCACAGCAGCGTCCTGGTAGACACTGCAACGGGGAAAGAAGTCCGCACGCTCGATTCACTCCTTGCAGAGTCCTCTAGGGCCGGGAGCAGGGCTAGGTCGAGGCTTAGGCAGTCTGTGAGGGCTTCCTCTCCCGCGGCGGAAGAGGAGAGGCCGACACCCTCCGCGCACGCAGTGGATGAGCAGCTGCCGACGAGCACTCCACTCGCCCCGCGCCCCGCCCCGCCCGTATCCTCGACACCTCTGGCCGCCCCGCCGCAGAAGCTGCACTTCGACACCTTCGCAGAGCTGCACCTCGCCCTGGCTAGCGTACCCCCGTCCGACCTAGCAGGACAGCGGGCACTCACCGGTACCCTCTCTCCCCTTCCCTCCCCCTCTCCCAACTAACCCCTGCCTAGACCTGATAACCTCCTCCCACCCCTACCTCCCCCGCCCCTCCCTCCCCCTTCTGCTGCACACCACCCACCGCCTCCTGCACCCCAAACCGCTCCCCCACCTCCTCCCAACACTCATCACCCTCCTAGCGCAGATCGAGCTGCACCGCCAGCTGTACGTCTCCCAAGCCCTGGCAGCGCTCTCACTGCATGCTCAGCTGCCAAAGGGCGCCCCCGGCCGGCTGGGGAGGGAGGCGAGACGCCGCTTGCGGGAGGTGGGGGGGGAGAAACTCGCACAGGCTCAGAGGAGGAAATGGTGGGTCCTCACATTGCATTTACGGAAGACGGTGCGCCCCTCCCCTCTCTTCCCTTCCCAGCCCCAGCCCCGCTGACGCGCAGCAGCATATCCGGGAGATGCTCACGCTCGACCCGCACGCCGACCCGCGCACCTTGCTCTCCGCCCATTTCCCCCCTCCGGGCAGCCTGACCCTGTCCACCACCCACCTCCTCCCCTCGGAGCAAGGCGAGCTGCGCGCGCTCGAACACGCCTGCAGGAAGCTGATCACCTCCGTCTCCCTTTGGGCGAGCGCGTTCACCGGCACGCCCGAGCAGGCGCAGGCGGAGTTTGACACTCAGTGGGAGCTGAAGCCCGGGTGGGGGACGACGGTGGATATTGTGGATGGGTACTTGCAGGAGGTGCTAGGGGCCGAGGGGGCGCTAAGGGAGGTGTTTGATGGTGAGGAGGAGGGGGAGGGGGAAGGGGTCAAGATCGAGCCGCTGGAGGAGATGGAGGCGCCTAAGGTCGAGCCGATTAGTCCTGCGCAGGGGCTGGTTAGGGTGCTGTCGTAGGCTGGGCGAGGTTAGAGCACTGTAGTATAAGCATTCTGTACATCGCGCATCCTCTGGCTAAGCGTTCAAGTTCATCTGCCCTGAGTGGGCAGCGCGCCCTGCCCCTTCTCTTCCGCTTTGCCCTTCTTCGCATGCACCTTTACCTTCACCGTCGCCTTCTTCTCCTCCCGCTTCAACTTCGCCTCCTTCCGTCCCTCCACCCTCTCCCGCTTCGCCCGCCCCATATCCCTTGGCGCCGTCGTCCGCAGCTGCTTCACGTGCGTGGGGATGTACACGCTCTGCGCGGGGGAGAGCCAGGCTGCTGTGAGCGGGGCTAGGTGCACGGGGGCGAGGGTCTCGAGCAGCTGAGAAAGACCGGGGGCGTCTGCCTGCATAACACAACATCACATGAATATCATATCATCCTACCTCCGCTAGGTGCAGGAGGACACTCACGTCAAACCCGACCACCGCGACCCTCCTCAACCCCACACACTCCGCAAGCTTGTGCTCCGCCCCCCTTTGCAGGGAAATCAAGTGCACCCCTGCGCCCTCTAGCTCCGAAAGGGGGAGGAGGGAGTTGTATGCTGCTACGAGGGGCGGGAGGTGCGCGAGCAGCTGGGGGGTGGGGATGTCGGATCGGCAGGCGAGGATTAGGCGGGGCGGGGCGTCGGGCTGGGGTGAGGTTGGAAGCTGAGGTTCTGTTGGGAGGTGGGGTTCGGCGGCAGGGCTGGGCGCGGGGAAGAGGCGCGCCCGGAGGTCGATCGTGGCCTGTTCGAGCTGGCGGGTCACTTCGTTGATCCCGATCGCGAGATGGTCCAATAATGGCGGTGCGGGGACGGGTTCACGAGCTGCTGGTTCTGGACCTTGAGTGATCTCATCCGCCGGGATAGAAGCAGACGCGTCGGCAGTGGGAGGTTCTGCAGCAGAGCTCTCGGCAGTCCGGGCTTTCTTCGTTGGCGAGGCCGAGTAATCCGTCTCAGGTTCGCCCTCACGTTTGCGCTTCTTGCTTTCTTTGTTTCCCGTGGCCATAGCAGAGTCTCCGGTATGCTCCTTCCCCTTCGGGGCAGGCTTGTGCCTCCGCTTCTGCTTCGACCCGCTCCCCCGTCGCCGATCCAGATAATACGGCGCCAGCTCTTTCAGCGCCTCGCAAGCCGCCGCAAACACTTTCGACTGTATAGCCGGGGGTATCGTGGGCCTACGTGCATGTCAATCGTACGTTGTCGGATGTGCATTGGAAGAGAAGGCGGACCATGGGATCTGTAACGGGTTGTGCAACACGCTCTTGAATACCACGCGTCTGTCCGGCCCTGGCACCGGGCGGCGGGGCGTCGCCTTGGGCGTTTTGCGGTTCGTGAACCCGCCATGCGAGCGGGCGGCTTTGTTCTCGGATGACATCGTAGCCGCTGAGATGCTGCGCTGATCAGCCGCAGCGGTGATAATGACGTTGAGAGGCGACAATGAAGTACTGTGCACTCTCGGACTTTGGCGCGCCTCGGAGTTTGCCCGGTTATTGGACCCTCATGGAATCAAATGCCTATAGCCGAAGGCATACGCAGGGCTTCCTTCCAGTTGTCCTCCGCATCTCTGCGGACCAGCCACCGCTCTGCGAAGCCAGCGTTATATCCAAAGGCTGTACTGAACTGTGTCTGAGTTCGACTCTACGATACCAGCTGGCGTACTTGCGAACCGTTCAGCGCGACCTTTTTGTCAATAGCATCCCTTGGGCCTCGGAGACTCCCAAAGGTATCTTCTTGGTCCTTCCTCCCGATACGGATTGCAAGATGCCATGTCCAAAACGCAAGATATTCGATAGCTGTGTCAGACACATACCGCGGCTATGACCTCAAGCCACGCGTGTCTACGCGAACGTGCTTGCAGCACATCCGGTGAACAATCCTTGCGCGACTTCGGATGGATAACCTGGCTTTCCCAATTGTTCCGTGCGTCGCGGCGGGACTGTACCGCGGCAGTTGACCATCACCTTACGAACGGGACGATCGACCTCGACTTTCGGACAATCTGGGTCGCCTGACCGCCTGCATTTGGTGCTCAACGTTCTGGTTTGGCTATTCGCCCCGCAGGCACGGTCTTCACGGCCAGCCGCCCGACGGGAAGCACCAGGAATGCCGTACGCCCGTGACCGACCATCAGCAGATTTACATCGCCACCGACAACTCGTTTCTTCCAAAATTCGGATGCTCTCATGTGAAACCGGTGCATCCTTCACGGTTATTGCCTTGTCTTGCCGCCGCAACTGCTGCTCCAAGGCTACCGAGTGATGGGCGACGATCATTCATGTGAGCGTATAACCGCGTTGCTGAACCGCTCTCGCCGCACGGGATGGCCGGCATGTCTTGCGCAGTATTCTGTTTTGGACCGATGGGCATGCTCCTGATCGCCGAGACGACGCGCCAGCGACACTGGAGACATAAAGCTGCCCATCAGCTCCAGCCTACCACTTCGTCCTAGATTCACCCCCACTCAATAAATTCGTCATGAGCTACTACCCAGCTGGATACGTCACCCGTCAAGGAGCCAGCTCGACGACCTTTACCGTCCCGCCTCAGGACGGGTCGTTCATATTCCCCGACTGGCTCGACTGGCATGTCGAGCGAAGCCACGATCATCCCTATGCTGTGCTTGTGGGAGAGACGGACGGAGAGGCGAATGTGACCGTTACGTGGGGCGAAGGTGCGTCGTTCTCGCCCCGTGCGGCAGGATCTACCTAACCCCCTCTGCAGTCGCTCGTGCTGTCTACCGCTTTGCGGCCAAGTTGCGCCAGTCCGTCCCCGACGCTCTGATTGCGGGCAAGCCACCGGTCATCGGCATCCTGGCCAACCCTGACACGCTCACCTATGTGACGCTTATCATGGCCATCGTCAGAGCGGGTTTTACCGTACGTCTCATACAGTACTATGCACCTGACCTGCCTCTCACCGCGCTTGCCAGGCCTTCCCTCTGAGTGTGCGAAACTCCCTTCCGGCATTGGAGCATCTCATCAACAAGACCCATTGCCAATACATCGTCGGCTCCATCCCGTCGAAGGGATATCAGTCTAGCGCGCTCCAAGAGACGACGGCGATGCTGCTTCAGAAGATTCCCAATCTGAACTTCCTGGACCAACCCCGGTATTCCACCCTTTACCCGAGGCTCGCTCAATCCCCTCCTGCGCCGTATGATGCAGCGAGCGACAAGGCGATCACCCCCAGTCTTCCTCCCGTCCGCTCCTTCGCCAGCTACAAGGGGTTCACGCTCAGCTCCCCGCTCTACATCCTGCACTCCTCGGGCAGCACCAGCTTCCCGAAGCCGATCCCCATCTCCCACCGCGCGTGGCTCAGCTGGGGAAGGACGTTCTGGTACGGCGATGTGGACGTGTGCGGCTCGACATGGGCGACGATGACCCTGCCCATCTTCCACGTCATGGGCGTCGCAGTCACCGTCGGCTTCCCTATCTCCTCCGGATCGGTCGCGCTCATGTTCAAGCCCTCTGATCCGCCCAAGCCGCCTACGCCAGATCGGGTGCTTGCTACGGCTCGCCGCGCAAAGGCGGACTACATGCTCACCGTCCCGAGCTTCTGTGTTGAGTGGGCGGAGGATCCGGAGGCAGTCAAGTTCCTCGCGGGGATGAAGTGTCTGGTGTGTCCCACACCGTTCGCCGAAGATGTTATCTTCTGATGCTTAACAGCTCTACGGCGGCGGACCTCTTCCCCAAGAAAAGGGAGATTACCTTGTGGCTAGTGGCGTCAAGATTGCAATCGCCTACGGCTCCACCGAGGTTGGGCTGATGTTCAAGCTCGTGCCGAAGCAGCCTCTGCGTGGCACGGAATGGGGTGTGAGTCAGCCAACTGAGCATGCGGAGATACCTTCTCATACGCAAAGCGCAGTACTCGCCATTCTCCCCGGACGTCGCCAACCAGATGGTGCCCGATGCGAATGGGCTGTACAGGCTCGTCGTTCGCGTGAGTAATTCTCCCTCCACCGACCAGCGCATTATTCTGACCGCCTGGCGCAGGATACCGAGAAGCATGGAATTTGCGCGACAAACTCGGATGACGGGATGTCATTCGATACGAATGATCTGCTCGAGGCTCATCCCACCAAGCCCGGCTTTTGGAAGGTCATCGGACGTGCTGATGACCAGATCATGATGTCTAATGGGGAGAAGACCAACCCGGGACCGCTCGGTCAGTGTCGTTCTGTTTGATCGCTGTCATCATCCTCATGGGTCCGCAGAGAATATCATCAACAGCAACATCTATATTCGCGCTGCAGTTATGTTTGGCCGTGCTCGCACCCAGGTCGGCATCATCATCGAGCCGATTGAGACGGTGCAGATCAGCAGCGACGAGGACCTCGCGAGCTTCCGCAACCTTATCTGGCCCGATATCGAGAAGGCGAATGCATTTGCTCCTCAGCACTCCCGTATCTTCAAGGAGTTCATCCTCGTCAGTAATCCGAAGGTGAAGCCACTGATCAGGACTGCCAAGGGTACCGTCTCGCGTAATGCGATTTTCCAGCAGTATGCCGAGGAAATTGAGGCGATCTATGCTGCCGCCGAGCAGCCGACCAAGGCTGAGTGGGCTCAGCCACCAGAGACCTGGGACGAGAAGGCGCTGTACGACTTTGTCATTCGTGTCGTCAAGGGGGTCATGCGTTCGGAGAAGAAAGACGCCGCGCCCGTGGACGAGAACCGCGATCTCTTCGAGCAGGGTTGCGACAGTCTCCAGGCAACCTACATCCGTGCTGCTATCACCAACGCTCTTCGTGAAGCCCCCAAGCCGGAAGGCAAGTCCGATATTGCTGCTGTCTCCGTTCCACAGAACCTGGTGTTCGCCTTCCCCACCATTCGGCGTCTTGCAGCGTACATGAGCAAGACGGTCGGCGGTGTAAATGGTGACGATGATGCTGCTGCTCAGACTGCTGCTGCCATCGAAGACATGCTGGCTATGATCGACAAGTACACGCATGACTTCCCTGTTCACCGGCCCGGTAACCGTTCCACCGATGGGGAGGTCGTTCTCGTCACTGGCACTACTGGCACTCTCGGTACATATCTTCTGCAGGAGTTGCTGGAAGACTCCCGGGTTTCTCGAGTCTATGCGATCAACCGTCCCAGCCCGGATAAGGGACTACCTGCACGGCAGCGCAAGGCGTTCTTTGATCGTGGTGTCGAGGGCAAGCTCCTGCTGTCCTCCAAGCTTCATTTGATAGAGGCAGACACGACCAAGCCTAACTTGGGCTTGGATGCTATGACTTTGGGCGAGGTCAGTTTGGTTTTATTACTTGCGGAAGGTGGCTGAATGCTTTACGCAGATCCGCAGCTCGGTTACTGCAGTCATCCACAACGCCTGGAGACTCGACTTTAACCTCGGGCTCTCATCATTCGAGTCCCACGTGAAATCCACCCGCAACCTGATCGATCTCGCTCTGTCCATCTCTGCTCCGACAGCCGCTCAAGTCATCTTCACGTCGTCTGTTGGTACCTTGCAAGGCTGGCGGGAGCCTCGCGCTGTGCCCGAGAACCCTATCGACGATCCCACCGTCGCTCTTGGCAATGGGTACGGCGAGAGCAAGTGGGTCGCCGAACGTGTAATGGTCGCTGCTGCCGAGCAGCGCGGTGTTCAAGCCACGATCTGGCGTGTTGGCCAGCTGGCTGGATCCACCCAGAATGGTGCGTGGAACACGACCGACTGGGTGCCAATCATCGCGAAAGGCGGGCAGGTCATGGGCGCTGTTCCTAGCTTCCCTGGCGGTAATGTTAGCTGGATTCCTACAGACAGCGCCGCAAAGGCTGTAAGTCCTGTTCCTGATAATGCCTTACACACGGTAACATTTGATAACAGATCGTCGACGGCCTGCACAACATTGACGCGGATTCCGAGACGACATATCGGTACCTCCATCTCGTTCACCCACATCCTACCAAGTGGGACTACATCATGTCCTACATGTCCAAAATTCTCAAAGTCCCCGTCGTGCCATTCTCGGAATGGTACGGCATGCTGGAAGGTGCCGCGACCAATGGCGACATACAGACGGCGGAGCGAAACCCTGCCATCAAGTTGTTGGACTTCTTCGGCCGTGGCTACAAAGCCCTGGAGGAGAACATGAAGCAGGGAAAGTACAAACCAAATGAGGCGATGGGCATGGCTGATTTGCAGACGAGCAAGGCAGTTGCCGTTAGCGAGACGCTCAGAGGGTTGAAGGTGCTGGGCCAGGAGGATGTCCAGCTGTGGCTGGGATACTGGGAACAGCATGGCATGTTTGCTTGAGCATATTCACATGCCGCACAATCGGCACTTAGAGTGCCGGTCCTCCGATATTTCTGCCGTGTTCGAGTAGATGTTCCATACATACCTGTTAGCGTGTCTACCATACGCAGTACAATCGTATCTATAAGACTACCGGTCGCCGGAGCTTGCTGTCATGTTCGAATCAAGGTTCTACACACGGCGGTCAAGGGAGCCACAGGGAGCCACAGGAGGTGGACTGACTCGGGTGCAATCAGGCACCAACGGGCACGGTCCATTATTATCACGCTTCCACAGCCGTCTCCAGTATGCATATGTAAGGTGTTGTTGCCTGTGCCTGAGAGCTGCGAGGCGCTATTACCTGATTTGCTGAAGTTGTTCAGGTATCTGTCATTCATGGCGGTACTTCGCGCCCGAGGATTGCGGAGGCACTTCAAGTTGTTGCGTTCGCGACCCCTGTTCGATGCACCACAATCTGCATACATCTTCCGCCGCCTAGTATCTTCATTAGCTTGATTGGATGTTTACGCATCCCGCTCTCGGGCCCTGGGCGCGCACCTTGATGGATGTCGACGGCTGCGTGGATAAGGCGGTGCCGTCGACCTACCCTGAGACGATAGGCTGGCATTTTTAGCGCAACATTCGCTGGCGAACTGATGTATACAGCTCCCCCGCCTTCCGTCTTGCTTCATCAATAACACGGATATGAAGTTCATGTCGTGACTTGATGGGATTGAGCAACTGCTATATAATGTTTACCAAGCGAGCAGAGGCGAGGGACGCTCGCTGCGGTACTCGGCTGCCCTAGAATTTCGCGTATATGCCGCACGACTTCCCCCTGGGCCGCACGGCCCTCAGCTCGACCACTGTTTCTGGCATTCTGTCGTCAAAGGAAGGATCAGAAACGATGACCAAGCTCCGGGTGCTTGCTCTCCATGGCTTCGGGCAGAACGCGCATATGTTCAAGACCCAGGTGAGCAAGTCGCGTCGCAGAAGAAATCGAACGTAACTTCGTCTCAGATCGGGTCCATCTGCCGCACTTGTGCGGATGACATCGAATTCGGTACGTTTCTCTGCGCCTTCTCATAGTGATTGGCTTGACGTCGTTGGGCAGTGTTTCCCGACGGTCCGATCGTTGTTCATCCTCCCGACGAAGCCTGCAGTAGCGTCTCGCTGACGGACGAGAACGGAATGCCGCTCTACAGAGAGGCATCGATTGTGATCGACCCATGCTCAACCCTACGCGGTTGGTTCATCTACAACGAGACTCGGACCAAGTATCAAGGAGTGGAAGAGTCCTTGCGGTTCTTGAGATCAATCTTGAAAGCCCAACAATTTGATGCAAGTCTCTCCACGAAATCACGTGCCAGTGCCCGTTCCTAACTCTGCATAGGGCATCTTTGGTTTCAGCCAAGGCGCGGTGATGGCGTCGTACCTATGTGCATACGTATGTCCCTCTCACTTTATGACGTTCAAGACAGCTCACGCCCTCCAGCTGGAAAACCCATCTACACACCCGCTGTTTTCTCCCCGCTTCCATCCGCCAATGAAATTTGCCATCCTGGCAAGCAGCCTCGCGCCCGCCGACCCACCTCTTCCGGACATCATCCGCACGCCGACCCTGCATGCCCTGGGCAGGAACGACACGTTCATGACGAACAAGGAGTCGGCGACGCTCGTTCGAGCATGCCGGGACCCGAGAGTGGAGTATCACGATGGAGGACACTTTGTGCAGACAAAGGCGACTTGGCGACGATTCTATCGCGAATGGATGCTCGCCTTCCGACCTGGATCGACCGTGCAACCGGACGGAGTGGCAGGGCCTGTGCCCAAGGTTGTACACGAGCATCCGCCAGTCAGATCGGGCGCTGGGCGCTTGCCAGCCGCGGCTGGTGAATCTGCATGGGTGGTCAACCCCGAGTGTGGTCTTTGCACGGCGAAGGAGCCCCTAATGATGTCGCGGATGTAGCTGTTTACAGGCAAGTCGAGCAGGGGCACGCTTGTCATCCGGTATGGAAAGCAACTAGGGACAGCATTTCCGACGAATGTAATTAAGAGTGTTTTTGCATAGGCATAGGACACGCGATCACTTGCTAGTCGGATCTGAGGAAATACTGGTTTAGCAAGTCGCCTCTAAGGTCAGAGCGGTTCACTTGTCAGGTGTACTGCAGCAGCCCGGGTGAAACTGACAATGCGAGTCCGCGCTCCGTCGATCAAGAAGCATGAATCAAGAAGCAGGTGCGGCGTTAATCGCGCACTACCGTGCCAGCGCATCACCCTCCCTAGCAACCGTATGCACAACTCGTCTTTACGTAGCGCCTCTCAGCACTAGTAGTAGTGTACAACAACAACCCTATTGTAGACCTGGCGTGCGAACCCGTGCGAATCAGACGGCGCGAGGGGGGCAAACAAATTCCTGAGCACGCGGACGCGTCGTGATGGTGGAAGGTCTAAAGAGTGCCTTTTGTTCGAAGACGATATCAACCGCGCTTGGGTTGGTTGATAGTTGTTGAAAGGACGTTCCGACGTTCAGTTGTAGGCCGTCCTGCCGTCTCTGCCTCTGCCTCTTGTGCCTCTTGCCCTCTGTCGTTGTCGTCGTCGTCGTCGTCGTCGACCGCCGTGACAGCCCACCCGCCGTTTGCGCTGGTTAACCCCGCCCGAGTTGCCTCCGTCATACCAGTCCGAACGTGAATGGAGATTGATCCCACTGGTGATTGTCCCTTTCCCTTGTTGCGCGTGGCTCACTCACAATGGCACAGGCCCGCCCACCTCTCCTCGCGCTGGTGCAGGTGGTGCTGGTGTGCTGAGGCCCTCCCCCGCCGCCATCGACGCAGAGGCCGAGCACACCCCGCCAGACCGCACATCCTGGGACCGCTACCGGCCGTCTCCCTTCCCCCTCCCACTCTCCCCCTCCCCCGCCCCCGCCAGCCCGAACCCGGGAACACCAAGCACGACAGGCACGAGCCTCCGCACGCCCTTGCGCTTCTCTACTTCCCTCAGCGCCTCCTCCGACGCAGACGCAGACGCGGGCAGGCAGACGGGGATGGAGATGGACCCCTCCCTCTTCCCAATGCACACGCACATGCAGGGCTTCGCCTACCAATCCCAATCCCCCGGCGCAGAAGACCCCAGCACGTACTACCAGACCGACGCCCGGCTCGCTCCCGGTGGCGCGTTCTACGACACGAGAGATAGCAGGGGCGAGCTGGGTATCGATGTTCGGACATCTCTTTCCGAGCTTGACCCTGGGCTGGGCGGGTACCCGGGCTTAGGCGGTCAAAGGGGGATGAGCGTCGACATGGGCCTGGACCTGGGGGAGTATGCCGAGTATCCGGAGCCCCCCGAGACGCAGCGCTCCCTCACGGGGACCACTTTGACCGACTCCAGCCCGCCAGCGACAAGCAGCAGCAGCGGCAGTGTGATCCGTGCTCTGTCCGGGCAGTACCTAGCGCACTTCTGGGCTCTCCCACCGACGCTCGCGCCCGTACCCGCTCCTCCAGAAGGTGACAACCCGTACCAGACCGAACTGCATCTTTCCCAGCTGCTCGCCGCGTACCCTTCCCTCGGCCCGGTCTATATCAGCAGCACGAGATGGGTAGAGGCTTGGTACTCCCTCTGCGAGCGCCGGTGGGTTGGGGGCAGGTACTGGCCGAGGGTGGACGAGGATGTGTGGAGGGAGGTCAGGAGGAGCAGGGAGGTCGCTGCTGGTGTCGTGCAGCCCAAGTCACAGGCCCACCAGGAGCAGGAGAAGGGGAGGAGGGCGCAACATTATGCGTTTGGAGAGTTTGAGTGGAGCAAGACGCTTGGAACGGGCACGTTTGGAAGGGTGCATCTCGGTGCGCCTTCTTCCGCTCCTTAGGCGGGAGTGACATGCTGATAGAACGACAGTGCGCTCAATGCACAACGCACGACTATTCGCGATCAAAGTGCTGGCCAAGTCCAAGCTCGTCTCCCTCGCCCAGGTCGAGCACACCAACGCCGAGCGGGCGCTGCTATTCGCCGCCTCCTCCCCCTCTGCAGCGGCGTACGACGGGTCCACGGCCGGCCGATGCCCGTTCCTCGTCAACCTATACGGCACCTGGCAGGACCGTACGAACGTGTACATGGTCATGGAGTACGTGAGCGGGGGGGAGCTGTTCACTCTCCTCCGGAAAGCGGAGCGATTCCCAGTAAGCGTGGCGAGGTTCTATGCGGCCGAAGTCGTCCTCGCCCTCGGGTATCTGCATAGGATGGACATCATTTACCGGGATTTGAAGCCCGAGGTGCGCATCCCGAGGCTCTGAAAGAGGGTCGTTGCTGAGTCGTTCCCGCAGAACATCCTCCTCACCCCTTCCGGGCACATCAAGCTGACCGACTTTGGCTTCGCAAAGTACGTCCCGGACATCACCTTCACGCTGTGCGGCACGCCGGACTATCTGGCACCCGAGCTGATCGCGCATATGCCGTACACGAAGTCCGTCGACTGGTACTCCCTCGGGATCCTCGTGTACGAGATGCTCGTCGGCACACCGCCTTTCGTCGCTCCGAACCCGGCGATGCTCTACCAGCGGATCCTCGAGGGCCGCGTCGCCTACCCGGCGCAGTACGTAGGCATCGTCGAGCAGGCTTTTTTGGACCGGACGATGACCCGCGACTTGTCATCGCGCTACGGCCATGGGAAAGTGTCGGACAAGAGTCGCGCGAGCGTCAGCAGCGTCTCGAGCTTGCAGGGTAAGGACTCTGGCGGCAGCGGGACAGAGGACGTCATGCTCGACCCGTTCTTTGCTGGCATACATTGGGAGACGCTGGAGGGTAGTGCGGGAGAGTACTTTGGTCGCGCGGGGGGGATCAGGGTGCCCTGGATCCCTGGCGAGGGAGAGTGAGCACCTTTTCTTTGTTTTGTTTTCTTTTCTGGCTGGCGAGGGGCTGCGCTGATACCTCGAACAGGAACTTTGAAAGGTATAACGAAGTGGATTTCGCAGAGTACAACCAGCCGCTGGAGGAGTTGGGCAGGGAGGGGATGCTCTTTCCCGAATTCTGAGATGGGCTGAGCTGGTTCAACATCGGTGCAGTACACTGTGTCTGCTGCGAGAAATGCGGTTCAGAGACCGTCTTGTTGGTTAGGCGGCCAGGATTGGCTTGGGTAGGCCGCTACAGTGCGTGCTGGTCTGTCGTGGGTGTGAACTGTTTTGGGACCAATGTATTAATACATGTCATGATTGTGTTACGAATGAAATCTTGTCAACGAGCCAGACTGTTGTCTGACGATGACGGCCTCCTTCGCATGCACTCATAGTGGGCCGGTCCGGCGGACCCTTGCAGGGTGAAAAAACGGTACAATGTTGAAGATAGATGATAGACACACGGCCACGGGCGTGTTACGGTGTTCCTTGCCCCGCGGTCCAAATCATACATTTCGGTGCGAGCCGCTAGGGGGCGGGACTCGAGACATCCTCTGGCCTCGCAATCGTTTGCGGCGAAAAGGCGAGAATCCATTCATGGAAGAACCTCCGCCATGTCGCCTTGGCGGGTATGAAGTGACCGCCCTCGTGAAATTCGACTCGAGGATCCTCGCACGCCCCGACGAGCAGGCCCGACTCGGCGGCACCGATGTGCGTGTCGTTCTTCCCTATGATGTGCAATGTCGGGGTTCTGATGAGCTTGGGTAGGGGCGGGTCGGCAGGCAAAAAGCTCGAGGCGAGGATGGCGAACTTGAATGGTGGGTGGAAGCGTGGGTGGAAGAGCGGATGGGTGGAGGGGTCTTCAAGCTACCGCCATCGGGTCAGTAGACGAGACAAGCTGCAAGCAGGAGGCATACAAATGCGCAGAGGTACGCCCCTAATGCTGCTCCTTGACTGAAACCTATAACGCCCTGCTAAACAGTCAGCCACACCCCACGCTTGCAGTTGAATGCACACATCAAACCGCTCTCTCTCCAGCACAGACTTCATGACCCGGAACGCGTCCTCCGCGCCCTCGTAGCGTGTCTTGTCCTCGTTGAATGTGCACCATCCCCGGGGCGTCTCCTCTGCCTCAAACAGGGGCGTTTGAGATGGTATTGCGAACCCGTCTTCGTCCAAGATTGAGAAGCCCTGTGGTTGGTCGGGAAGGTGGAGTAGCACAGGACCATCGAGGAACACTGCACAATATTAGCATTGTAGTGGGCAGCCAAGTCATCACACCTGCCGAATTCAATGTCCTTGGCACATTCACTGCAAACATGTCGGAGCTGCTCAATAGCTCTTCAGATGTGTACGAGAAGCCCAGTGGGCGGTAATCACCGTACCTGTGTTCGGAATATACGCGCATTTTGTCCGTAACCATGCAGCGCGAGGACCCTGAGTCTTGTCATCCGGGAGCTGAACTTGTTTCAAGCTGCACTTGTTGGCTGACGTCGCCGGAGCAAATGCACGGCTAACACGATAAAGTAGCGTCTCCAGCGTCTCCAGTACAGATTGTGCTTTTCTATGAGCTGCGAGGTCGCGGACGATCACAAGCCAGCTCCAGGTGGCACAGCCAGAGCGAAGGACGGGGAATAGCAGCAGTAGCGAGCAAACGTCTGCGCATGCACCTTTAAAGGTGGCCCATCGTCTAGCTCAACTTATGGCTTATCCCGCATATTGATATATTTATATCATTTGGTCTATGGAATCTAGAGGCTGTTTGCTACAAACTCCACTACAACATCTATGCGAGTTTGGGTCTTTAGGCTCGCAAGGTGACCGCTATTTCAGGGTCGGCATGCCGCGTGTCAAGACTTTTGCTCGCTACTGTAGTGAGCAATGGGCCGATATCAGAAGAACGAGGCGCAGAAGAACTGGGAACGGTTCGCAGAGCAGGGCCACCTACCGGCCAACGCAGCTCCGGGACAGGGTCAGGTATATCACCGGTAGGCTTGGCTTGGCGGCGCTAGATTATCCTGTGCGTCAGCATCCTGCCGACGGAACAAACCGCAAACGAAAGGTGCTTACTCCGCTTCTCCGAACTCGATAATACCATTATCCGGCCCACGTGTACTGCGGCTCCCTGGCAACGCCGAACGAGTGCCGTTAGAAAAGGGTCGTGCGCCACCTGCTTCCTGTTATCGCGAACAGATCTTGCGCGCCGATCCTGGAAGGTCTGAACGTGATGATGCGCTCCGAGGCCTTGTTGAACATCAGGTTAGATCAGTGCTGCCCTGGATGTATGGCTTCATGTGCTCTTCCGAGCGCATTGGGGATATGCACGCCACAAGAGTGATGGTCAACAAAGGATAAGGAAGCTGGTGCCGATGGTAAACTTGAAAGTCCGCCACGACTTCTGTGGTCAAAAACGTAATGAATTTAATCAATCTTATGTGGCAATGCAGCGCACGGGAATGCCCGGGGTCGATCGTACATGCCGATCATGGCCAGCCTGAGGAATGCAGGGCGGAGGAATGGAGTGACGACGAGATGCGTGCCCTGTGCCTGTGCCCTCGCGCGCGTCGGAGGCAAATCAGGGCATTGGCTCCCAAATATGGAAATTGCGTGCTCAAATACGCTTCCGTCAGGGTCCTTCGTCGGTGTTAGGGTACTGGTTAAGATGCGTGCGGTAATTGTTAGGATCCACGAGCGAAGCGAGCTTTAGGGTAGTGTTAGTGTTAGGGTAGTGTTAGGGTTAGGGTTGGGGTCGGGTTAGGGTTAGGATGATAATATCATATTAAATACACTTGGAAATGCAAAACCACTCAAGGCTAGGGGCGAAGCCCCTAGGCTTGCTGCGCTAGGGACCTAAATTACCATATTAGGAGTTTTTGGAGGCATTTTGCACCCGGCGCGCGCGAGGGCACAGGCACAGGGCACGCATCTCGCCAGGTCGATCGTACATGCCGATCGCGACCAGGCCAAGAAATGCAGAGCGCGCCGGAATGCTGGGGTCGCTCGCACATGCCGCCGATCGTCACGGGCCTGAGGAATGCAGCCTGAGGAATGCGGGCGGTCGATCGCACATGCCGATCGTCACGAGCCTGAGGAATGCAGCCTGGGGAATGGGCTAGGTCAATCGCACTTGCCGATCGTCTTGAGCCTGAGGAATGTGGGGAGGTCGATCGCACGTGCTGATCGTCACGAGCCTGAGGGATGCCGCCTGAGGGATGGGCCAGGTCAATCGCACGTGCCGATCGTCATGAGGCTGAGGACTGCGGGAGGTCGATCGCACATGCCGACCGTCATCAGGCTAAGGAATGCAGGCTGAGGAATGCAGGGAGCAGAAACGGCCAGAGGGACCATGCATGGCGATGCTGATCAGGGCTAGGAATGCGGGCCGCAGGAATGACCAGAGTGAGCATACATGCCGATGCTGGTCAGGCCCAGGATAGCACCATGCAGGGATGGCCCAAGGTGAGCGTGCATACTATTGGTGATCAGGCGGAGGAATGTCGCGCACAGGAATGCTGCAAGACCGATTGTTTCATGCCAATGCTATTCGGGGTCAGGAATGTCTGTGCACACCTTTGGGTCGCGTCTCCAGATGCGCTTCGCTCTGGCAGAAGGGAGACCTGAACCAACAGGCATGCCGCAGAAGCAAAAGCGTCCGTGCTGGCGCGCGCGGGCAAACGTCGGAGGTGGGACGACGGGAGGGCCCACGATTAGGTATCTCTATGTGACCGGTCAAGTTAAGAGGACATGGACCGATAACAGCCTTAGGAGATGCTGTTCTGCACGTGACTCGCAAGGTTGCGATCAAGATCGCTGAGCATTGGCCGCAAGCCTGTATCTAGCTAACGATGGCCACATATGCGCAAGAGAGTATACGCGATTCGTCTGCACACTCGGCGATTGGAACTAGGGGGGTTGACGTCTCACTGGGCATGCGATCGCTTAATCACTACGTACCCATTGACATTATAATTACTTGATACAGCACCGCCACGCTTACACCTTGAGCATATCGAGGATGCCCACGAGCACTGGGTTCCCTCCCAACCGCTCAATCTCCGCCCGGGCCTGGACGTCCAAGTTCCTCAGCACGCCCACGGCGTACTCGAAGCTGTGCGTGCGGTCGCGCATGTACTCGATCGCGTACTTTTTCGTGCTCGGGGTGGAGGGGCGTTTTTGGAGTACGTCTGCAGGAGGTTAGATTAAATCTTTGGAGTTTGGGAAGGTTGGAGAGCGGGGGGAAGGGACGCACTCAGGACGACGCGGTTGGACGTGTCTGCGCGCACGGAGTGCACGACGATGAAGGAGAACTTCCCCTCCGTGAGATCCTCTGCGAACCCCTTGTTCTCCGAGTACTGCGCGGCGTCAGGCACAGCACACAGCACATGCAACGCATGGCGGGGAGAAGACGCACCTCTTTCATCTCCAGGTTCGCGTAGTCGTCCCGGATCTGGAAGAGGACCGAGATGAGGTTCACGAGCGGGACGTAGTCGCTTTTGCGCGGGTCAGCGCGCGCGCGGAGCGAGGGGAAGGGGGGGGGGCATACATATCGCTCGCGCTACAGGCCATCATGAGCTTGACAGCGAGGCGGAAGAGGCCGCCGGTCTCTGCTTGCGCGTCAGCCTACACTGCCCGCAAGGAAGAAGCAGAGGGACGCACTGTTCAGCACCATAGACACGTACTCGTCCTCCGTCGGGCAGATCAAGCTGTCCCTCCAGAAGAGGTCCAGCCCCTGCCCGCGATGCAGGTTGATAAGTTCCTCCGTGACGAGCTCGTCGAGCCCCATCGAGCGGGTTGGGGAGCTGCTCGGCGCGTCCGGGGAGGCGGGCCGGTGCCCGTCCCGCAGGGCGAAGAGCTCTTGGTACGCGAGGAAGTAGACAAGGTTCGCAGTGTTGATCGTTTGCGGGATGCCGTAGATCTTGTGCGTGACTGCGGGAGCAGGTGAGGATGAGATTGGGCAGGGGGAGGTAGATGCGCACCAGGGAACCCGCGCCGCAGTGCAGAGTCATCCTCCACGTCGTCCATCCTGCGCATGCGTCAGCCACTGACTCACGCAGGTACAGAGAGAGAATGAAGACGCACATCAGGCTGGCGTTGTGCAGCATGTTTACGACGCTGCTGATGACGTCGAGCTTGTCCTCGGGCACGTTGAGCCACCGGTTGAACGCGGCGATGAGCGTGCGCCGGATGTCCTTCCCCGGGTGGGAGATGGTGTACGTGAAAGGCTCCATGAGCGACTATCCCGCGCATCAGCGACAGCCCACCACGCAAGGAAAGAAAGGCGCACCGACTCCATGCCCTGTTCTGAGGGTGGCGCGCCGGAGTACCGGGAAAGGAAGTTGTCCCACTGGGCAGGGTCGGGGGAGGTGCCATTGATCAACGGGGAGAATGGATCGGTCGTGCGGGTGTGGTTTGGGGAGAGCGGCCCGGATTTGGGCTTGGGCTGGGGATGGGCGAGAGGGGGGAGAGGGCTGGGCATGGCGGTCGCGGTTGTTCGATTATTGGATGAGGGGGGAGCGCGGGCGAGGAGAGCGGGATGCTGGGCTACGCTGCCTATGGTTTGCCTGTAAAATAGTCGAGATCGAGATCGGTTGTTTGTATGCGCGGCAGTCAGAGAGAGGAGGAGGGAGGACGGCCGCGATGCACTTGCATACGCGGGCGGTGCATCCCACACTTCGGCAGGCAAATAAAAGTACAGCACACGGTCGTGCGAATACAGCGGGAGGCCTACGGCGGCTGCGGTGAATAGGTGAAGGAGCGCGAGTGCGAGCGTCGATGGTGCGCGCCCGCTGCTCCGCAGATCGAGCAGACCCTTTCATGCTCATGACTGCCTCGCCCCTAACCAGGGAGAGAACGTGATTCCCACGAGGGCCTTACGTGACCAAAGACAGCCGAGGGCACGCGAACGGAACCGAGCGCACCGGACTCCGTCAGGGTCTCGGGCTCGCTTCCCGCTGCCGTCAGAACCACAGTGTTCTCACGGTGCCTGGTCTGCTTCTCCCGCTTCTACGCTAGGCAGTCTCTTCCCGCTTGTGTTGTGGAATGTGCTAGTCATCCCGACCTGGCAAGCAACCCTTAGTCCGGCAGTGCCTCTGCAAGCTAGCTTCAGCAAAACGACGTCATTGTCCCTATCCTCCTCTCCCTACCTCTGATATGCCAACGCCACTGTCAAAGCGGTATAACACCCTCGTCTCCCGCCGCGCAGGCAAAAGGCTCTCGACCTCCAGAAGCTCCTGCATCGCCCTCTGGCGCCTCACACTGTCCTCCGTCAGCACTTGCCTATCCCGCGCCTCCGACGCGCCTTACGCCCGAACAATTGACACACCTCTGCCTTCCTCAGCAGCCTCCCTCCCTAGCCGGGCGCCGACACTCCTCCCCAGCCTCTGTCCTCCAAGTCCCGCAAACCCCCCCAAAAGGCGCTCCAACAGCCTGATCCGAGCAGCCCGCTGTTCTTTGGGGCACACCACCCCGGTTCTGGTTCGCACACACGCGCACCAGCGCGCTCGCTGACAATCTCGGCCTTTCTCCCAGCTTCTGCTTCGGAGTCCTTCCAGCGGGGCTCACACCATGAATCCATGAATATCCATAAATCGTGGCGCACGCGGTGCCTCCGTGTCTGGCGCCTCACGCCATGCCGCCGGCGCTTTGCGCTTCATTTCGCAGCCACAGCGCGCGCCTCCGTTGGTCGCAAGCATTATTCCTTCCTTCCTTTATCTTCTCATGCCCTAGCAACACACGGCCCTTGCTTCCTCATCCCTCATCCCTCAGTCCTTACTCACCTCACCTCATCTCACCTCGCCATATCGCCCCCAATCGCAGGTTTGTAACACGCCCGCCCATGGGCCGGTCCATTTCGCCGAACTGACTTGGAGCGCCTACGACGGGGCACTGGCAGCCCATTTCCCAGTCCGTTCCCGAGCCTGATCCTTGGGGAGCGCCCGAGTGGGATATATACCTACCTCCCCTCGCCCTGCTCTCAGACTGTGCAGCCCCGGTCAAGCCCTCGAACCCAAAAAGAAAGTACTTTGCATACTATTCTTATCGTCCCGTCCTCCCGTCCCGGCGCCCGGAAGCACGTCCAACTTCTTCTCCGGCAGTAAATATCTCCGTATCTCCGGGATGCGCCGCCTCAGGGTCCTGGCGCTGCACGGCTATGGGCAGAACGCGCACGTCTTCCGCACCCAGGTGAGCTCCTTCCCCTTGCCCGCGAAGCCAGGGGTCGGTTGCGGTTGCTGACAGTTGGGCAGATCGCGCCCACATGCAGGGCGTGCGCAGACGAGGTCGAGTTCGGTACGCGCTCTTTTTGCCGCGTCACTGCCTGGCGAGCTGACAGGTCCAGTGTTCCTCGACGGGCCTGTCGTGCTCCACCCGCCCGACCAGCCGCGCGGGTTCTCCCTCGTCGACGAGGAGGGCTTTGCGCTCCCCCCACGCACGCCCGTGCTCGATAGGGAGGAGACGCCCCGCGGGTGGTCTACTTTCAACGAGGATAGGACACGGTACTATGGAGTCGACGAGGCGTTCGAGTACTTGAAGCCTGTGATGGAGAGGGAGAGGTTTGACGTGCGTTTTTTGTTCTTCTTTGACGACGGTGTGTGCGAGCTGGAGCTGATGGACGGGGGTAGGGCGTCATAGGCTTTAGCCAGGGCGCGGCGCTGGCCTCATACCTCTGCGCATATGTGAGTCCCTCCCCGCACCTTTAACTTGAACCCCATATTCACGCGACACGACAGCTAGAAGACCCCTCTGCGCACCCGCTCTTCGAACCCCGCTTCCACCCCCCTTTCAAATTCGCCATCCTCTGCTCCGGCTTCCTGCCTGTCGATCCCCCTCTCCCGCACGTCCTGCAGACCCCGACGCTGCACATCCTAGGCAGGCACGACACGCACATCGGTATCGCCGAGTCCCTTCTGCTCGCAGCGGCGTGCGAGGGGGCGAGGGTGGAAGTGCACGTCGGTGGGCATTTCGTGCCGACCAAGCCGGGCTGGTGCAGGTTCCTAAGGCAGTGGATCGGCGCGTTCGGCCAAGGGGGGAGGCCAGAGCAGGTGCTCAGCCCCGTGCCCAAGGTTGTGAAGGCGCTGGAGCCGGAACCCGAACCGGAGTTGGATACACCAGAGATACGGTGCCTCGAGCTGGCACCGGCTGCGCCTGCGCTGGTGATCACGTCCAAGTGGATGATATGGACGGCCGCGGAGGTGATGTGAACGAAGCTTTCGTTCTAATTCTTTTGCGATAGGTGTATAGAAGCGTAATCTATGCAGTTGTAACAACGTCATTGCTGAGGGAACACATGCTCTACCGCAAGACGCAAGAACATCGTCTTTACTACAGATCGGGCGAAGAATAGAAGCGAGTTCATCGGGCGCCTAATTTCTTTTGGCGGAGGCTGACTCAGCAATCAGGGTCTTGTGCTCGGCGAAATGCTCGCTGTCTCCTGCTTGCTGCTGCCCCAACGCAACAACCACCCATGATTCGCCTGCTCGCGCTACATGGGTACACCCAGAATGCGCACATCTTTTCGAAGAAGGTGCGTGTACCGTTCCTGAGGATATGAGCGGGCGCCGCTGACAGGCTCCACAGCTAGGCGCGATACGCAAAGCATGCGCGAAAGATATCGAGTTTGGTATTGTCATCTCCCCTCGCCGACCCCAGCGGAACCTGATCATCGTTCACTCTCTTTCGTGCAGTCTTTGTGGATGCCCCAATCGTCCTGCAGCCTGCCGACCTGCCGGGCGCCAGCCTGGCAGAGTTCGACTCGGAAGCGAGCCCGGCGCAGTGGGTGGACGACCCGAAGCTCACCGCGCGCGCGTGGTGGCGCGCGAACGACGAGAAGACGGAGTATTTTGGACTGGAGGAGAGCTTGAGGTTCTTGAGGGGCGTGTTGGAGCAGGGGAAGTTTAATGTCAGTGGAGTGATGTAAGGGTGGGGAGGACGGCGTGCTCATCAGTCTTCAGGGTGTTCTGGGTTTCAGCCAGGGGGCGTGTATGGCCGCGTATCTGTGTGCTTATGTGCGTCCTCGTCGCTTCATGTGCCTCTACTATGTTATGCCTGACAATACCGCTAGCTTGAAGAACCGTCAATCGAGCCGATATTCAATCCGTCACCGCATCCCGCCTTGTGCGTCTCTCCTCTTTCGGCGAAATGCGTCGTCTGACATGCCCCAGCGATTTCGCCATCCTCATCTCTGGTTTCGCGCCCACATGCCCGCCGATCGAGCACCACATCCGAGCCAAGAGCGTACATGTGCTCGGCAAGACCGATACAGTCGTGTCCAACAAGCGCTCTGAGACGCTGTTCGATATATGCATTAACCCACGTGTGGAGTATCATGAAGGCAGTACGTCTTTATCATCCTCCCTGTCGGGCTCGTATCGCTCATCTGGATTGATCAGGCCATTATGTGCCATCAAAGGCGTCCTGGCGCCATTTCCTTCACCAATGGATGAGAGCATTCGAGCCAGATTCCGTCATGAAGCCCGATGATGTCGCTTCGCCTTTTGCTTCTTCTGGTGATGATACGCCGAGTGGTGCGCAAACGCCGGTCAGTGGGACGATGACACCAAGAGGAGTACTTTGATCCATTATTTGTCGGATGTTATGATGTTAGAGACCCGTGGATTATATAGAGGATCATTGTAGACCGTCTGAACACCGTAGCACACATTTGTAATCCTGCTGCATCTAAACCACGCGAGGTGACTTGATCTCGCCTCGCTCATACCTGTCCTCTTGTCAAACCTTCTCCGAGGTTCAGTCTTTGTGGTCTCCCTTCTCCAAGCAAGAAGCGCATCTGGAGACGCGACCCAAAGGGGTGCCACCCTTGCATTGGTACGCACGACACATCTCCGGACATTCCTGAGCCCGATTGACATTGACAATGGAACAGTCGGCCTTGCGGCATTCCTGTGCGCCAGATCACCATTGGAATGTATGGTCCCTCTGGCCATTCCTGCGCCCGCCTTCCTCAGCCTGGTCACGATCGGCATGTACGATCGGCCTTCGGCATTCCTGCAGGCTGCATTCCTTAGCCTGCATTCCTTAGCCTGCATTCCTCAGCCTGGTCACGATCGGCATGTACGATCAACCTCGGGGCATTCCTGTGGGCTGCATTCCTCATGCCTGCATTCCTCAGCCTGCATTCCTCAGCCTGCATTCCTCAGCCTGATCACGGGACACTGTCCCTTGCAGTAACAAAAGGTACACGTCCGGGTTAGGGTCCTGTATGTCGCTGCCGAATGCGGGAACATTAACCAAGGCACCCCGAATCCGAAAAGTCCGTCCACTGATGCCGCGATTCCCCTCCTCTTCATAGTCGTGTGAAACGGCGAAAGCGGTGGCTACAAGTGCTTACAAATTGATCGAAACCCTGACGCAAACGTGGCCTGCAGAGTGTGTGCGAAACCACAGGCCCGAAGCGCCGACGGCAGCTGCCGTTCTATTTTTGAACCAGCCGCAACCCGCTTCGGTGGGCTCCATAAGGTACGCTGGTTGTCAACCGATTTAGATCGTCCTGGCGTGTCCGAGAATTACTTTGATGCCAGGGTCTGGCCAGAGCAGAAATAGACCTTGCGGAGGGTATGAGCTCGTGCAGCGGGGTTGGGGAGTAAATTTTACATAACCACGCTACTTGAGCCATGCGGCCGAAAGGTCGACGATCGTGCGTCGGCGTGGTTGTCATCAAGGGTGTGACGGGGTGAAGTCAGGTCACTGAGGGCCAACAGAGACATAAGGAGCTGTCATGCGGCCTCGCATTCCAATATCGATGTCATCAGAACCCGCCATTGCTTGCGGGCCGGCAACAGTTGCATGTGGGAACAGGTTGTGATCGGGAACGCGGTGGTGGAAAAATCTCATGCAAAGGCTAGGGGCGGACTGGCTTCTGCCAAAAACTGCCGGATGACTACAACGGAAGCCTACGAGCTCGAGCTGCTGGTACAGAATGACATGGCCAAGTGAAATAAGGCTAACAAGCGCCCAGCGAGTCTTGCAGTAGTTGACCAATCAGATCGTGAGGATACGCACTTGCCAAATCGGAGAGCTCCCACAGGGGAAACCCGAATATAGATCTGCTTCCTCGGACCCTACTCTGCTCCAAACCCACGCTTCCCTCTTGAAACCCTTGTGTGCACCGTGTGCACACGCTGGGAGTCAGCGCCTCTGGCTGAAGAACAAGGTGGAGAAGGACGATATATAGAGTGTCATTCGTGCTCTGCTGCTTTCCTCACGAACGTGCGCGATTCCTACCGCACATGCTGCCAAACATCCAAACATGGGGGACATGCACTGTGGACGCCTTATAAGCAAGGCATGCCCAACCGGGTTTTGCAACATCGTTGACGCCATTGGTGCTCATACCGTTAACGAGAATGTCGTCCTTTGTCATTGCTGCCGCCACGAGCCTTCTGCTCGCTAGCTCCGTCTCTGCCCAGAAGTCGCTTACCGCGCCGAAGGGAGCGGACGTGCTCACCGTCGCCGTCTTTGGAGACTATGGTTGGACCGGCTGGATTCCTGCGCCGGATCACTTCTGCCTCGAAGTTCTTCCCGAGCTCCAGGCCGCCAACATCACCATTCCGAACGAGCTTGTCAATGACTGTGATCCCGGCGACAAAATGTACATCAACAATGCCACTGCTCTGCAGAGTGAGTGGATGCTTTAACATGTAGCCTCGAACACGCGCTGACCGGTCCCTTTGCTCAGCGGACACTGCCAACTACATCGGTCAGGTCTGCACCCTGAAGAACTGCAGTGCAGTTGTACGTTCCTCGCAACAATATCGCATATATCTTCTAACGGCGTGAACAGGTGTCGGTCGGCGACAACTTTTATGACAGCGGTGTCGACTTCACGACCGGCGGTATCCTGCGCTTCGAGGAGGCATGGGTAAACATGTACGCTCAGGGCATCTTCAGCAACCTGCCTTGGTACCAATGCCTGGGCAACCACGACGTTGTCAAGGGCCAGGCCGGTGTGGACTTCGAGACCAAGATCCTGCCTTACTACGACGACAGGTGGAACTTTGTCAGTATTTTATCTTGTACATATGTACTCGAGGAGCAAAGTGTTGACATCCAGGGGTAGGGAACTGCCGGTCTGCCGTACTGGACGTACGATCTTACTGGCTCCAACTGGACCGCGACCTTCGTCGTCGTAGACTCGGACTGCTTCCTCTCGTCCTACCAAAAGGCAAGCACAGGCTATCGCGAACGACCCGTTGCTCACCTTTACATCAGAACACTTCCGTGTACTACAACGAGTATACGATCGGCTGCCACAAGAACACTTCCGTCCAGGTCGACTTCCTCAACACGACCTTTGCCAACTCCAAGGCGGACTGGAAGTTCCTGCAGCTGCATCACCCCTATATGTCCTCGGCCACCAACCAGACCGACCTTGCCCCGTTGGTTGAAATTGTCGCGGCCCATAACGGCATTGTCCTGAACGGCCACGACCACTGTCTCGGCCACTACTTCAACAACAATACCAACTTCATCCTCAGTGGTGCGGCTGGCTATCCTCAAGCTGGTGACTGCAACAATGGTGCGCACATGTGCCCACATATGCTCGTCACCCACTCATCCCGCTCCAGGCATGCCCCTCGGTCCTTATGCCAAGTTCCTTGCTGCTAACAACAATACCGGTCAGCACGATAACGTTTATGCACACTATCATCGATCTCACTTTTTTCCGTTCCACAGCTGCCAACGGTTTGGTGACCATGGATATCAGCTCCACTTCCATCAATGTCGAGTACTACGTCCGCGACATGTTGTTCATCAACGGCGACTTGTACCCGGTCTCTCACGACCTCACGCCGTCCTACAAGTTCCAGATTACTCAGAAGTCTACTTAGATACGCTGGGTATCTTGCTTGTCCAAAATAGGGTTGAGTTGGTTGAACTTCAAGAGAAGCGAATGGACATTTTATTCAATCATAATGCAATGTGTGTTAGCTGCGAGTGAGGCAGGTGAGACGATTGCTGGCTTGTATGTGGTACGAATAGTGCTCATCTCCAGTCAACTACCGCACAATCTTTTGCACGCGTCATTCCCGCAGGAACCCGATGGGGGCCCAGATGTTGTCTAGTGGACTGACTGCATTCAGCCACCTCGCGATTAGTGAACACATCTGTTGTGTATATGTACATGTTCCAAAACGCGGGGAGGTCAACCAGATGCCATATATGGTAATTTAGTAACAACACGGGGACGTGCAGGTAACAGGTCTGTCGTTCACCATACGCGGGAACTTTGATCCTCAACGTATGAATTAAACGTAAAGCTCATGGCCACCAAAGTCCCCTTGCCCTTTTTAACAGCACCATTCCCAACCAGGGAGTCGTCCGCGGGCAGCTGCGCAGGTCGAACATCAAGATGGTCGGCAATCCATCCCGGTTGCAGATTCTCGTGTCGAGCGCGGCAATGACCGATGCGTCGTCCACGTATCCATCGACCACCCCGAGATATTCAAGTCTGGGAGCAATGGTGATCGCGCCGATGCCGGTATAGCTCGCCGTGCTGGGCAACACCTCCCGAAAGAGCGACGTACCACCGCAGTACTTGAGTTTGAGCCTTCTCAGCATTGGTGTATGCAGCAAGTATTTCTTGATAGAATCGTCCGTGAAGGTGCCCGAAAGCCCCAGAGTTTCCAGCTTGTGCATCCAGCCGTAGGAGGGTGGCTGAAGGATCCGGTGGTCGAGGTCGAGGTTACAAGGATTGGTGAGGCATAGGTGAGTCAATCTAGGCGTCGTGATACCATCCTTCCACAGGTTGATGAGAAACGACATCTCGGTAGTCAACTGCTCAAGCGACCGAAATACAAGCGGTTTTCCGAATGAGACCGACGCTCTGTCATGCAGATTCCAATGCGCGTTACATTCGACCGTGAGGCTGACCAGTGCAGGACAGTGCCGAAGGAGCAGGAGGGGATGTGCGGCCTCGAGGAAGCAGACGTTGCATAGTTTGAGGCTGGTTACGCGCCCACAATCGATCAGCCGAGCGGTAGTGTGCAGTGTGTTCCTGTCGGATTCGGATTGCTCGGTGGACGACGTTTTCGTGTCTTCTTCGCGCAGCATGAGGGCGAATTCATGTGCGCGCTCGTGTACCATTGTGCGCGGAATATCTAGGTCAAGCTCCACGACACGTGCAGCGTTCTCAAGGAATCCGCTCATGAGAAGCCTCAACAGTATGCCTTCGGACTTGCGAAGCGTTATCCGGATGGTCAAATCTCGTTTTGCGGACCGCTTGAAGGAGCTATAGAAGCGATAGAGAGCTCGTTTTTGCTGCGGGGTGAACTCGTTCCAAGTTCGATGGACGAACAGTTCTTCCTCTTCCCGCCTGGCATAGTCAAATGCTTGCACCTCCCCGTTCTGACCCGCCCCCTCTCCTTCCACCTCACTGATTGCAGTGTAGCGGGGCAGCGTGATCGGATTCGTTGCAGAGTGATGGATGCCATGTCTGGGGAAAACGACTGCTCGACCGTGCGTGATCAACGTCCACAGGGCGCTCATGCCCTCCACACCAGATCTCCAAGCGCGGGAGACGCAACGCAGCGTGTGAACAGCGTGCTCGCGGTATTGCTCGGGAAGCGTGCCGTAGATGTCGAGGACGATCATGTGCCATATCTCGTTCGGCAAACCCGGTATGAGGAGCACGTGCTGATAGACCCGAGACACATGTTGGACGGAATTGTCGTCCGCGGTTGGAATCCTTGAGATCCTGGCGTGCATACTTGACGTAGAGGCCAGTCTGGGTGGAGAGACTGAGATATTCAGAGCGGTATACGGGGTACCATGATGTGCCCTAGATATATATAGTGATCCTCGGCGGGTGACGTGGACAGCGAGCTCAGGGTAGGAGACGGCAGGAGAGAAGTGAAAGGGACAAAGTGCGGTCGGTTGCCAATGACAAGCTATATTAGCTGGTGAACCCTGGTCTTCGGGGCAGAAACGCCATGGAAAGGGGCGAGAAGATCAGAAGCAACCCACCAATCAGGAAGATCTTTGATGGAAATCTGGCCAGATACCGAGGGCTCCGGGGCAGGACCGGATATCCGATTCATCCTTCATCAAAGTACTCCGCAAGACAATCGGCGTCAATAACCAAGATCGATTGTCCGTGATGGTGGTGCAGCCAACTCGGATCCAAGGCACGGGACGTTCGCTTTGATATTCATCCTGGTGCACCTCTTCATATCTCCGAGGAGAGAAGCCAAATAAACCAAGAATAGCAGCCTCGAATCCGGGAGTTCTCCGTGTGGTTGATGGAGAAGAACGGGTCGCAAAGAAGTCGATTCCGCCGGCGAGCCGCACAGCTATCAGGAAGCGGATCTACGGATGTCGGGCAAGAAGGCACACCTTATCTGACGTGACGTAATGATACAGTAAGCAATGACATTGTGGCTCCATCCCTCTCCTGAGCAAGAAAGTAGCGACCAAACAACTCGAACGATTGTTCTGCTTAAACGTGAACGAGGATCAAGCCGTGATGCTGCTGGTGGTCATATTCAGTGAATGCACTTCTTGGAGCCATGCGTGTATCACCTTGACAGGTACGTTCCAGTCTCCGAATCTGTACGATTCTAATCAACAAGTTTTCTGACCTGCCAGTTGAGATGAAAGACAATTGACATTGAGCAAGGGACCGGATGAGCTACGCTATCTATGACCCACGCGGCCATGGTCTGGTTTGCATCTTGCTCCTGACCGTAAGCCCTTCAAGTTGCTCTTGCTCTTGCTCTCCACACCAGTCGCCTTAGAGATCCAGCATCCATGCTGGGTTACCTTTATCAGGAGAGCTGGCTGACAACGATGCATGGCTGGCATAGGAAAGGCCGCTCAACGTAGCTTAGGTCAGTCGTTCGTTGGAACAGCAGTGACACATACAAGGATAGCACTTGCCATCCTCTTGGATGCACTGCTTTACAAACAGAGAGAAACAAAAGCAACATTACCTACATTTTCCTTAACTGAACCCCCCTGATCCCAGAGCGGTTGCTCTGATCTCTGCCTATAACTCGTCTTTCCCTCCAATCGTTCGACCCATTCGGCTTTGATTCTGGGATCCGCTTTGTGTGGAATCCAGTGAGGACGACTTGGGAGAATGACGAACAGCCGCGGATTCTGCTGGAAGAGCCCAGGCTCCAGCTGCATCCGTGTTGCCAACTCCTCCTGTACGGAATGGGCAGCCTTGACCACGAGAACTTCACCTTGATAGGTCAGTATGATGAGAAGATGTGAGACTGATGAGAGGTTCAAGGAGGACACAACATTAACGGGCTGCCCGTCACCTTCCGACCTCCGCATCTAAACTCTTAAAATAGCACACAACTGGATCCTGACTTACAGTGCAATCACCCTATTTAGCAGCATGACATGATTTAAATTGCGCAGATACATCTATTATATAAACCTGTACACCTGATAGCTACATCGTGTTTATACATCCCAAAGTGGATCCCAGTAGCCCCATGATCAGAAACAGGACTGCTATCTACAATCTGTGGTACAATACAATCACGTGGTATGCCGTGCATGGTACTTCACCCGCTCCCCATGGCCACGTATGCATTGAAGTTGTATGTCTGTGGATTGGGGTTGAAGAAGTACGCGGTAGGGTAGACGTCCACAACGACGGTGCTCCCGCGCTGCAACGTCGCACGCATGGCGTTGCCTGGCTGCAGTGCGAGCTTGTAATGTGAGACGCCGGCCGGAACGTTGAACGTTTGCGCGTTCGGACCAGAGGAAGCAGGGTTGGGCTTGCTACCTCGGGCGGGGGTGGAGAGGACGACTTGAGCAGCCGCCTTTGCGAACACGGTCACGTAGAAGTTGTCGTCCGTCTACGCACGAAGCACAAAGACATCAGTGGAGATATCGGGTGCCACTGAGGACATACATTCTGCCAGTTGTTCGGTCTACCAACACTGTCGCAGCAAGCATTCGCGCCTTTGGGATGCGGCCGGCCGTAGATGTACACCTGGTCATTCGTGATGGCAGGGTTTGTGCCGGTCTTGAACGCTTGGGCGTAGTACTTCGTCATTGTCAACCACGGCGTGTGGTCGTACCCATCCACCCAAGCGTTCGCCATCGATTCGTCACCCTTGATTGGACCAACGTAGTGGGATTCGCCATAGTCTGGTCCAATGTCAGCTCATGGCTCCGTCCAGATACACGGATGCGCACCGTTCCATGTGATAATCTCGGCGATCGCCACATAATTCCTATAGTGAATAAGCGACTCCCACCGGGTCGCGTAGAGGCTGTCGTCGCTCCGATAGATCCAGTTCTTGTTATACGTGTTGGGTCCGTAGTGGGTGAAGAAGTTCGGCGTGACAGGCGCCATGTAGGCCTTGTTCCCCAAACCGCTGATCCATTGCTTGTCGCTGTCGAATGTAAGGTCGGTAGATCCCATTGGCCAGCCACCATTCCACTATACACCGGTCATTTAGCAAAATGTTACGACACTGATATGAAGACTTACGTTCAGAGCGCCACTCAGAACCGAATACTGGCTGAAAGTACTCGGGTCGATGAACCACGCAGGGATGAAAGCCACCGGCGACCCGATCAAGTTGAGAATCATCGTCCATCCAGCTTCGATATTCCCTTGGCCGAAGGTACTATACTCGCCCGAGAAGGTGCCGAGCAACGTCTTCCCGCCGTATGCGAGCTGCGCCGGGTGATTCACAAACTGCTTCACTTGGTTGGCCAAGTTCTGCGCGTCGCCTTGAGACCCGCCGGAGAGAGAGGTCATGTCCGCCGATAAGAACATCTTGAATCCAGAGTGGGACTCAGCTGCTTGGTACGCGTTCGCGAGTTGACCGGGCTCCCAGCTTAGGGAACCGTAGTTCAGGGCAAATGCGTCACTACAACGGCGTTAGCAAACCACGAGCGGGATAGGGCAGCAGAGGAGGAGATGTACATTCCAGCAGCCTGGGCCAAGGCGATATCGCTCGACCAATCGTTGGCGCTGTAAGGTTGCGTGTTCCCGACGATGACGTGCGCGACTACCAGCTTTGGCAGGGCTTGGGCATCGAACTCCGAGCCTGCGAGCAGCGTTGCTGAGTTTGACGTTGAAGGGAAAGACGAAGTGGTAGAGGTGGAAGTAGAGGGGACGGTAGGGGCAGAAGTGGTTGACGGCAGGGAGAGAGGGGAGGACATGGAAGGCGGGGACCCATCAAGAGAAGTTGTATGCAAGGTCGTGGTGGATGTTGAAGAGAATGTCGTCGACGCTGATGAGGAGACTGCACCAGATGCCGTATTGGATATAGAGGTGGATGTCGCAGTAGATAGTGATGACTGCGGCAGACCGAGGGTGAATGGGAGGGAGCCGAGGAGCGCAAAAAGGAATGACATTCGGCTGATCATAATTGGGGCGGTCGCCGATGACCAGCACGCAGAATTAGTGGGAGGCTGGAGTGAGGAGGGGGATTAGTGAGACGGGAGAGCAAGGGGTGAGTGGGAGTGATCAGGACGTAGACCGACCAGCACCGCTAAAAGGGTTGGTCGTTCAGGTGCCAGACCTAGGCTGCTAGAGGGCCCAATGCGGAATTGTTTACCTTTTAGGCGACGAAGAGAGCAGTGGCGCCGAGGCATGACCGATTCGAGAATGTGCAGCCTATGAGATAATGTGGACGTTGAGCGAGGTTGAGGTGGCTCGTCCCTCGAGTTGTGTCACATTTGGGCACATCGGTGCCTGTCGCTCGCGCAGCTGCTGAACATCACGCCGAGCCAGCACCAAGCTATTCTTGCGTAGTGAAACAGAGGCCGCTGCATCTTCCGCACAAACAACTGGGCAGCGATGGGTGGTAGTGAAGCGCATATATTGAGCAGTTCGTCCAATGGCAAGTGTGGAGAAGGGAAGCGAGGTCGACGCGTCGAACTACAACGCGCCCGAATGACGTCACGCGGCGCTTCTGGTTTTCTCCTTACTTACGTTTTGTCGGCGCCTCCCACCGGATGGACGGACTTCACTTACGAGACTACGACTGGCTGGAATGCAGCCATAATCTGCTGCTGCTGCTCGACGGCTACAAGGTCGCATTGCACTCACGCTATTTTCGTCATTCGAATAAACCCTCTGGGCTGTGTTGCTATATTTGGTTCTCGAGGACAATACAGCATGTGCGACATTCCCGACATCACGTCAACCGTCATGCAGGGCGACAGGTACCAGTAGCCTGCCTCACCGTAGACCTCTTCGATGCATCGCTGGCAGACATTCGCATACGGAACCAGTCGTGACCGGATATTGACGCTCTTCGCTAGCCCCTATCACAATCTTCGGACATCTCCGGTCGAAGGTCATCATGCGCCTGTCTGCCGCGTGTCACTTATCTCTTCATAACCCGTAATTTTCTCGCCGTGCAGGTCCTACGACTCCCATCAACAACCACCATGCTACCTGAATTGCCTGTCGAGATCCACAGGAAGATATACGCTATGGCGTGCATGGACGACGGTTCTGCAGGCTGCGCTCTGAGCCTCGTTTCCCGTGCAGTTCATGAAGTGTCTTCCGACTATCGGTGGTATTCGATCGCTATCTCTGGAAGAAGGCAGGCGCACTACCTCTTGAAGGCATTGTCGGCACTCCCTACCAACAGGCGTAACGTAATCCATCTGTATATCTCTGATGGAGACCGTCCCAGTCGCAGAACAGCGAGGCTTGGTTCGCGGGATGCCGAATATTTTCAGTTGAACGACGACGATGACGTCGACCGAGATAGGGAGGAGGCTGTGGTACTTTACAACCGCCTGGTCAACTTCGACGATGAACTGCCATTCGAGCGCGAGACATCCATTCCCGCTGTCGGATGCTCCATCATGGAACTTCTTCAGCTGCTAGCCCCGACTTTGCAGACTTTGTCCCTGGTCCTCTTATCCCGCCCTGGTGGTCTGGACCCGTTTCTATGGAGTCTCTTGTCTGACACTCCCTTGCAACCGGATCTCGATCTCTCTAGGCTGTCCTTCCCAAGGTTGACCGAACTCACCCTTCGTGGTGTCTATAAACTGCCATCCTCTTCCACATTGGCGCCCGCACTTAGGCTGCTCAACATCGCTGATGAATCTATCAGAACTGGAGTGGAAGAGGATCTTGCCCTGAATCACCCGGAGCTTACACACCTCCGCATCTCCCGATACCTGAAGATTGAAGACCATCACGACACGATTGTTCGACTTGCCGTTGTTATGGGGGTGCGCGCTCCATCTGAACAAGAAGAGCAACTCATCACCGACAAGAAGCTTTCACGTCTTCCGGGTGCAGCGTCTCGCTTCTACTTGGTGGAACCAGGGCCGACGCGAATCTGGAGCAAATGGACCAGTCCAGGGTATCGGCGTGGACTTCGACACCACCAAGGCTGGAAGACTGTCACGCCCTTGGGCTATGACTCGATGGTCCGCGACTTCACCAAGCTGATGGAATTGTATCCCAACTTCGTCCTTCTCCCAGGACACCCAGGTGGCAACAAGGGTAAGGAGGCCGGGAGGGCGAGGGTTCAGTGGCTCGACCGTGTCGAAGGCGGACCTGGTTGCTGGTCGGCGCCAGGAAAGGAAATCACTGGGATTTGAAGGATCTTATTGAGTATCTCCGGTAGCACGACATGGCTTGCCACTGCAGGGAAGTATGCTGTTCAACCGAAAGAGATGCTTTTAATGTGAGTGCATCGTGATTGCTTTGATATTAAGATTGTTGGCACAAGTACATTGAGGATCGCGAGCCTGCGCTTTGCAGTACTGTCTAGATAGACCGTTGTCACTTGTATCTCGTTGGCCCCAATGTCCATGGATTGCCCGCTTACTACAGCATTGGGAGATGAGGACTGAAGACAACGACCAGTCTGTGCGAGGAAGCTGATGACGTTGATAAGGGACAGCCACCAGACGTTCGTCCCTGATTTCCGAGGGCCGTCAGGATTGCGGCAGCCACGCCACAATTTGGGTCCGCCCTGGTGAAATGGCGTCGGAGGCTATTTAGTTTTGCTCCCGCTGTATATATTAGGTTCCGTATTATATAATTGCTTCCGCTATGCTGTGCCACGAACTTCCGTCGTTACCGGTTCTACCGGTTTAACCGATGTTACCGGTGTTTGCGTCCGTCTGTGCCTCGTGCCCTCCGCAAGGCACTTCAACATACGTCGCTGGCACTCTGCGTCGTCCCTCCCCCCCTCTCCTCTCATCTCTCTCTGCTCGAAAAAATTACTTTTCTCATACATTAACTGTCGACATGGCACCTAGAAGGACCGCTGCCGCCTCTACCGCTGCTACCGCATCTACCGGTGGTACCGTCACTACCGGCGCTGCCTCGCTCACAGCCAAGCAGCTCGCCAAGGCTAAGATGGAGGAGAAGGCCGGCGTCAATGAGATGTGGCAGGGCGACGAGAAGCTGCGTTATGAATGGTCGCAGAATGAAGATCAGCTGGGCTCGTGGCGCGTGAGTGCACTGTACTTCCCTGCGCTGCACAATACTCATACAAACTACAGAATGCAGTTGTCAAGTATTGGATCGCACATCCCGAGGACATCAAGACGTGGCCCATGGAGCAGATCGACTACCTCATGGCCAACTGCCAGGTCGCCTGGCTTCACAGGAACGAGGTGCGGTATCATCGGTAGCAGCGGTATCATCGGTACTAACATCGTGCAGAACAGAAGAAACATTAAGTTCATCAGGAGGAACTGCGTCGATACCGTCCCGGGCAACCCCGGCATTGCGCAAGACCTCCCCGACGACTTCCTCGGTGAAGAGCCCCTCGCCCCCACTCCTGCAGCCCCCACTGCCCCCGCTACCCCTGCTGCCGAGGCCCCTGCTGGCAACACTCGCCCCCGTCGCACCAATGTCGACTACACCATGCGTACCGGTGGTACCGTGGCTACCGGTGGTACCGGCGCTGGCTCGCGCATGGCCGTGGACAAGGGCCAGAAGCGCAAGACGCCTCCTCCCGCCGACACCGACTCGGAATCGACCAGTTCCCCCGATACCGAGTCTGAGTACGAGGGTGCAGGGCACGGAGAGGGGAAGGGAAAAGGGAAAGAGAAGGGGAAAGGGAGAGAAGAAGAAGAAGAAGATGAGGAGGAGGAGGGAGAGGGCGATGGGGAAGCCGCGGATGGCGACTCCGACGACTCCGATGACTGGGAGATCGCGGTGAAGACCAGAGGCGACGAGGTGAGCTGCGGTACATCCGGTACGTGCGGTAACATCGGTACTCATCGCTTTTGAATCTAGATCCTTCAGTCGGATGGAGTCATGAAGACGGCTAAGGACGGCGAAGAGCCCCCCCCCGATGCGGATGCCGTTTTCCTCATGAAAAGGGTACGTTCGTCTATTGTCCTCACAAACCTATGCTAATCTACTCCTTAGTGCAAGTACTGCCGTAGGCGCAAGCTGCACTGTTTCAAGAAGAAAGGCCGGCAAGCGAAGGCGTGCTGGCATTGCTCGAATGCCAAGACGGGCTGCAGTGTGGCTCGCAAGGGTGAGCGGTATCATCGGTATAACCGGTAGCATCGGTACTAACTTGTACTTTAGATGGACGTGCTGGCCGTGTGGGCAAGAAAGTTGTGAAGAAGCGCAGCAAGGCCATCATCACAGCCGAGATCAAAAAGGCTGAGAAGCACATTCGCGATTTGAAGAAGGAGTTGAAGACTGCGGCGGACTCTGAGGACGAGGCGGATTCCGAGTCGTTGTAGCCGGTATGTGCGGTATACACGGTAGCATCGGTATGTGTGGTGTTGGCAAGGAGGGGGCCCGAGGGGCGGAAGTTAGAAATGCCCAGGTGATCCTTGTACGAGTACTTAGCGGCAGGAGAATGAAATGAGTGATAAACCATATGTGCTGCTGTGATCCACACATCCAGAGTCCCGCGGTATAGCCGGTACACACGGTATGCACGGTATCTGCATGATCCTTGTGGCGCTGAAGTCAATACCGGTTGTACCGCATATACCGGTTGTACCGCTATCCTCCTTTTCTGCTGCTCTCCTCATGCTCATCCTTCTCATCCTTCTCATCCTCCTTATCCTCATCCTCCTCTTCGTCCTCATCCTCCTCATCCTCCTCATCCTCATCCTCATCCTCCTCATCCTCCTCATCCTCCTCATCCTCCTCATCCTCATCCTCATCCTCCTCATCCTCCTCATCCTCCTCATCCTCCTCATCCTCCTCATCCTCCTCATCCTCCTCATCTTCATCCTCATCATCCTCATCCTCCTCATCCTCATCCTCATCCTCCTCATCCTCCTCATCCTCATCCTCATCCTCATCCTTCTCCTCCTCTTCATCCTGCTTCCCCTCCTCCTTCTCCTGGTCATCCTCGTCCTCCTCCTCGTCTTCCTCTTCCTCATCATCCTCATCCTCATCATCCTCCTCTTCATCCTCTTCATCCTCCTCCTCCTCCTCCTCCTCCTCCTCCTCCTCCTCTTCATCCTGCTCCTCCTCGTCTTCCTCTTCCTCATCATCTTCATCCTCATCCTCCTCCTCATCTTCATCCTCCTCCTCTTTACCTTGAAGGGTTACGTGCACACCTAGACCTGAGCCTTGTTGGGGTTGCAGTCCATTCATTAAGTAGATTGACTGTGGAGTCAAGATATTCCATTCATTCAGGAGGTTGACAGTGGACTTCCCACCGTCAATCTCCTCAATGAATGAAACATGACCTGGTCCATATTTGGTTCAAATGCCATTGACTGGGCTGAGAATCGAACCCTGGCAAGCACAGTCACGCGTCTTATCCGTTGCACCACCTGGCCCCTTATAACCAGCTGCACTTATTTTGGCATCCCATCTAGCCACAGCTACGTCGAAGCACCGGTACTCCCGGTACAAACGGTATATACGGTATAGAGCTCACGGAAACAAATGAGTCGACATACCGGTGCTACCGCTGATACCGCCTATACCGGTCCCCCAGCGCCTCAACCAGTATAGAAAACATAATGCATTGGCACCGAGTAAGAATGGAATTCCTATTTACATGGAACTATTTTGAGCACATGCTTTAGTCACTGCCAGCAGGAGCGTCTTGTGCGCCCATACTCGAGCCCGAACCGGTAGTACCGGAGGTACCGGAAGTACCGGGGGTACCGTGACGAGCCTGCACATATGTCATCGGGCCAAATACATGGCCACTCTGATCCGCAGGGCCAGCAGGGTTACGTGCCGTCTGGTAGGAGGACCTGACCGTGCCACCATTTCTGAAAGGAGCATGTGCGATAATGGCATTGGCCATCTCCTGCGCTCGAAGGATGATGTTGCCACCACCGTTCAAATAGGGTCCACTCAAGGCATCCATGTTGAAGCCGAAGGGGACCTCCACAAGCTGGTTATGATGAATCTGTACCGCGCGGCAATAACGCTCCATATTGTACTGTGCGGCTGCGACGGTTTCACCTGCAAGCTGCAGTTGCGCCAGAGTGATGCCCAGCAGATCAGCTGAAGTCGATTCAGTTCCGTCGCTACCGCACCTACCGGTGTTACCGAGGCACTCACATGGGTTGTAGATGTGTTCCTGGGCAAAGCGCATCCTGTCATACTTTGCAAATGATGTGAAGTCCACCATGCTGGCATCTGGCTGATGAGGGAGGGGGTTTTGCAGGGGTGTAGTGCCAGGGAGAGGTCCAAGCACTGGGACGTCATCCTTGGGTCTCACAGAGCGATTGCGCCGACCATCTACTATCCGTACCGTTAGTACCGCTCATACCGACGTTACCGGCGCGCACCTTCGGGATTTCCTTCAGAGCATTGTTTCTGGGCGTTGTAGCAATGCCAGCATGATTGAAATCGGGCTCCTCTGTCGCGAAAGCAATTGAGGCCTCGGCGCTGACAATATGTACACTTTGGTATAATATAAGTTATAATGCTATTGATCTGACTAAGCTGCGTACCTTTTGTGGCATTGTAATGCGATCCTTTAGGGCTGGCAAGAGTTTGCCTGGCTTGGGGTTCTTAATGGAGCCATGGAACGCGATCGCATCCGGCGCGCCGGTACCAACGGTTCCCGCGGTAGGCCCGGTATGGTCGGTCTGGACCGGGGGAGCTGGGGTGGCTTTCTCAGGCAGCTTGGCCTTGGAGAGTGAGTTCCTGGCCTTGATCTTGGGATGGATGCGAGTCATCACAGCAAAGGAATAGCAAGATGGGGGATGGATGGAGGCAGGGGCGGGTGTGGATGGATGAGCAAGGATGGTCGTAGCAGCGAGAGTCAGATGACCCCTCTCTATGTGCTGGCGCTACACCGTGGTATATGCTCGGCACGGGAGCTGACAGAGCTCCGCTCCAGAACCGCCTTTATGCGGTATCACCGGTAGTACCGGTAGTCACGGTACAGGACTCACCTACCACTTTGACTTGTTCCTCTAAGTTGGTACCGGTAGTACCGTGACTACCGTTATCCTCTCGACCACTGTGGCCCCAGCCAGGGCATTCTGGAGCGCCGTCTGGTTCAGGGTGCCCTCAAGAGGGGTGCGAACCTGAGGCAGGGTCCCAAGAGGATGGTTACTCGGAAAGGTAGTCGAGTGAAGAACGGGCCTAGAGTTGGACAATGACAACAGTACTCACCACTCCGTGTCTGCGCGGTGTAGCCCGGTACGCGACGCCTTGGTGTTCTCCGGCGATGAGAGGTGAGATGATTCATAGGTAGAGCAGGGCAGCGTTAAGTTAGTGTATACTCAATTGCAACAGAGCAACTGCTGCTGAAAATGAGCGTGAACAACTGAAACTTCAAGGGAAGGAGAGATCACTAATACCGCACTGGTACCGTAGGTACCGGGTCTACCGGAGATACCATCCCTTTGAGATGGAACATCGATACAGGCCCTCAGACTTCCGCTTATACCTATGATACCGACAGTACCGGGATGCTTTCACTCATTTTATTCATCTGCCGCTACTACCGTTACATGAAATCACCTGAGCATTTCGATCTTCTGCTCCTCGGTCCCCCGTATTGACCCACTGCAGCAATTATGGAGGGAGCTCCTCAGAGCGCTTCACAGGGAGAGATCCATGTCTTCTCCAGTACGTGAACACATGCTGTCCAAAGAGCAGACGGGCGGATGGTGGCCCATTGCTGCAGAATGGCTGGGGGTGCATTCTTCCAGAGGTTGTAATGACGGGAAAGGGATCGTTCACTAAGCGTCTTGCCGGGGAAAGCCAGCTTAGAGGCTGCGTCACATTCCAAACCATTGATGGTCCGCTGAAAGTGGTAGCAAGCCATACCAGCAGCCACCACTTCAAATGTCTCTTTCTTTGGCCACCTCTTTGTTGGTGGGGTTGAAAATTGGATGGGCTCAATCCTCACAGGCTCGTCTGTTGAGGATATGCTGATGATCGAGGCTGAACGCTTCTTTTTGGTGGGTGAATCTGCTTCTTGCTTCAGGGTGGAGAATGCAGAGCGACCTCGCTTTGGGGTGAGTCCACTGCTGAGGCGCTGATACTGCTCGAGTTCTGTGTGGATCTGTTGTGATTGCATCGAGATTGGCCCACTTTTAATCACAATTCGCTCGTTCAGTCGAACCACAATAACCTGGCCTGGACCAATTTCAACCCAAGTGCGACGGACCTTGTCCAGAACTGGCACTGTCCAAGTGGATGTGTGGGTGTCCACTTTGCACTTGACGGAGATGTGTTGCAGCACCGATGGGAGCCAGCTCTGCATATCAGTAGTGAGCCTGGAAGCATCACCCTGAGCAATCATATTGGGACACTCCAGAATTTCAGCATCCTAGTGGCAACGGTCAGTCAGTGTTTGTCGTTAACAGTCAAAGGGCCATATCCCCAGCACCTGCGGTACCAGCGGTTCCCACGGTATCAGCGGTAACATGAGAAGTGTGAGCGCCGGTAGTGCCGGATGCTCCGGTACAACCGGTACCACCGGATGCTCGGCAGGCTGAGGTGCTGTGGACAAATGGAGTACAGAAGGGGCTTACCTCCTGCATGATAACGACAGTGAAAAGGCGAGAGAGAGCGCGCTGGCTTCTTTCTGCCTGTCGCTTGGCCTCGTGTTGTTCCTCCTGATCTGCTCGAGCGCCAAAATACTTGTTCGACCAGGATGGATCCAAAGCTTTTCCCACGCGGATGGGGGTGATGGGAGTAGATGAGGCTGTCTGGTGCGATCCTAGTGGGGTGGCGTGGGGCACTTGCATACCATCGATGATGCTAGCTGCGGTGATGGGGAAGATCTGTTCCATGACAGCTGTAATGGCCTCAGACAGGGGTACATCTTGCACTGCTTGGTGGTCAGGATATTCAGCCCAGAGACTGTAATGATACTTACCTTTATGGCCAGGTGCATAGCAGGGTCCAATTTGAGGACGACCCACGCCAGTCAAACCGGTAGTACCGGTAGTACCGGTAGTACCGAGCTTGGGTCGGTTGTGAAAGCTGGTATTCTGGGCCTTGATACAGCAGCCTTTGCACATAAAATTGCTGCACTTGTTGTTGAAGGGGCGCATATGGCAAGTATGACATGCTGCCTGGTTGAGTGGGCCCGGAGCGGTGGCCATGCCCGGAACTTGGTCACGGACGCCTCGAGGGCGCCCCTTGGACTGAGGGGTATGAGGAGACCCAGGCATGAGAGTCTGGTTTCGGACGACTCCAGGTGGAAGGTCATCATCTGGCTCTGCCATAATGTTGTAATTCTTCTTGAATTCTTCCTGCTGCTCCGGTGGCATGGGCTGTGAGATCCAGAAGAATTGATGGCCCCATGGACACTGACGCAAGTCAGTCAATTCATGCTTCCACTAGTCATAGGTTGGCAAGGGCGCACCTTGGTCCACAGCGATCCCCAGTTCCCTTCTGTCTTCGCAATTGCCACTGGAGTCATCTTGCGTCCACAGTGCAGCCTCTCACAAACCCACCCCTCGACTCTCCTTCTTGGGTAGTTCATCAACTGCAGGTGTTGGTCCCAATACTGCAGTATTCCCTCTGTTAACAAGGCCTTTTCCGCAGAAGTTGACATCGTGTTGTGTTGGAGATAGTTTGCAAAAGGGGGGGAAGTTAGTAGAAAAAATTGGGAACCCCACCGAAAGGGCGGTTCTGAGAACCGCCTCCGCGTTACGGAATAGGTCGGTGCCAGGGCTGCACTCCCGAAGTTGATACCGCTGATACCGATACCGGTCATGGTATGGATCATGTTCTCCCGCTGGCCCTTGGAGCATTGAAGCTTGCAAGAGATACCGTTGTTACCGGTGATACCGCGTCTCAATCAACCCCCTCATAGTGCCACGCAGATCTGGACAATACCGTTCTTACCGCTACTGTCCAACATCACATTGCTTCTCTGGCCTCAATATAAAGCAGTAGACTGTGACTGATGGTGCTGTGCAATAGAAGTATCATCTCTAAGCCTGAAGATCGACAAGGCAGTTCTCATCAGATACCGTTTTACCGGTTCTACCGTAGATACCACGCACCTCTTGCGCGAGGTACCCGGAGGACCGGTACCACCGCAGATACCCTGACAGGCTTGCCAGTTCCCTGTCTAGAACCGTGATCGACAATCACAGGGCTCTACCACATCTTG